>CM075808.1:89745198-89997698 GCA_037975025.1 Excoecaria agallocha | reverse complement strand
TAGAGTTGGTATAACAGAAACCTACAGAGTCCTTCCATGAGTACCTCACTCGTTGGAGGAATAGAGTGATGGAGATAAAGAGACAACCTGACACACAGGATCAGATCCACCTATTCATTTGAAATGCTAGTCCTTATCTAAATGAAGGTCCTAAAATGAAAGGGTTGAAGGATTATGAGTCTTTAAAAGACATAGTAATTGAAGCTAAGGGAGAATATTTGGAAAAAAAAGCTAGTGCTGTAAGTTCGAATAATGGAAGTTATAACAGTAACAAGAAAGGTTTGGAAAGCTCAGGATTTAGTAAGAATACTAGTAACAGTAGTGGCAATGGAGGTAACAATGTAAGGAATGTTAAGGTATCAATAACAGGAGTCAATCAGCGTCGTTACTCAAAATTAGGCAAGTCACTATGCTGGTGCCTTAGTCATTTAATGAAAGAAGGGAAATTATAATCAATACCCTCTAAGCCTGTAAGGAGTCAGGGTTAGCCAGTGATGGAATATGACATGGTATGAATATCATGATAGCACAGCGGAAAAACAAAAATTTTTATCATACATACCATACATATCCAAAGCTAGAAACGAAACATGCAATTTTAGGGTTGTAGAACTTACAACTTTTGATGCCTTTTAAATATTGAATTAGGTGATGGCCAGCAACTAAGATAACTTTGTCTGCCTTAGATCTCGATCACCAATGCCAAGGAATAGCCTTTTACGCCACTCCCTCTATTCTCACACACACAATTGCACCGACGGCTTAAAATCGAGATTGCTAGCTCTCTTTTTCGGTATTGTGTAAAGGCAATGGTTTGAAGCTACAAAATTTGATTTTGTACTTCTTTTAGGTTGCTATTACTACCCAATATCACAAGAGAATGAGAAATTGTAACACCCTGTACCCGGCCAGTTAAAAGACCCGGGTACTGGATGTCACACACGGGTTTGGATCTCGATGTGAGGATCAACTCTAAGGTTTGACTAAAATTAAAAAGTTTATTAATTTAACATATTATTTATTTTTACCAAAATTTTAACATGATCTCCCCTTATTAATGGCTACTTCCTGAGGAAAGGAATATAAAATATTACTAAGATTATATAACTACTTTTAGAATCTCAATTAATTGTCATTTCAAACGCTATTAATTTTACTATTTAATTAAAAAAATTTCTGCAGCATGACAGCTTAAAATTCATGCTACCAAAACCTGCAAAACTTAATTTTACACTCCCAATATTGTTCCTTCAACTCCAGAACTTCAATCAACAACACAACACTTCTAAAATTTCATCTCAACACAATCACAACCACTCAAGCACAGTTCACATAAAGCTCATTCACGCAACTCACTGAATTCATATAATATTTAAATTACATGCCCTATTTACAACAAATTCTTATAATTCATCACATGGTTTATATATATTAAAAACTTCTTTATATACATGTCCCATTAACACAATTTATATAAATGGCTTCAACATAGAAACTTAGTTCATCGTAATTATAACCATTTACTCCTATATACTAGTATATAAATAAGAATTTGCATCACCAGGATTCCATGTACCTGTACTTATTAAAACGTGCATAATCATATGAATATAATTTGGTTCGGACTTGAGATATCATTTCTCAAGCTTCCTACGTATCCCATTTAGGGAATCAGAACCACGTAGTTCTCCAATCCCGAGACTTAATATAGGACTTTAAATAAGTAATCAATAAATTTGGTTTAGGCAAGAATATCTCATATCACTTTTCAAACACTTACAAATACATAATCATGTTATACACATTCTTAGTTACACCATACTACTTCAAATTTTTGTAACACACAATTAATTACAATACGAATATATGTATTCAATACCAATAGTTGTAATTAATCATAATTTAAATTAATCACAATACAAAATCCGTAAATTGTTTATTAATATTTGGTAAAATATTTACATCAACCTTTATTCTTTTATTTACTTCTAATATTTTCCCTTAATGTATCAATTGGAATTTGTACCGAGTTGAACAAACAGAATTTAAACATGGGACCGAGTTCTCGGAACCATACGGTCCATTATTAAAACATACATATTTATATGCACTTGTGGACCGAGCTCTCGGAGCCATTCAGCCCACAACTCATTTTAATTACTTTTACCGGAAGAGCTCTCGGAGCCATTCAATCCGATAATACACATCAAGGCGTGATACTTATGGACCGAGCTCTCTGAGCCATCCAGCCCATAATGTAACAGCCGCTAGCAGATATTTTCCGCTTTGGGGCCCACGTCTGCTTTTGAGATCGTGCCGAGTAACCACTACCCCTTACGGTTTTGCTCTTGAGGTACTCCACATGTCTGCTTTGGAGATCATGCCGGAGCCCCCAAAACATGTCTTCCAGTGCCTCCACATGTCTGCTTTAGAGATCATGTCGGAGCACTAGTCAATATTGTCCTTTTTGGGGTCCCATGTCCCACACGTCTGCTTTTGAGACCGTGCCGGGCTACCACTAACCCCTCAAGGTTTTGTTTTCATAAACACTTTATAGCAATAAGTAATAATAAGACAAAAAGAAACATGTTCTCCTAATTAAATTAAACAGTTTAAGTCTGTTAAACGATCTCATTAAATATCTTAAACTACAAAATCTTCAGTTAATTCTAATTTACATATTAGAGTTACAATATACATACAATTTAGACAAAATGATTAACCATGTACCTTAGTAGTAGAATACATATATATCCATAACTAACACAAATTAAGCAAATTTGATTCAATTAATTTACTTTACTATAAAAGAGCACACACTGTTTCTAAATAACTGCCAACAAGCAACTCAATATGCCAATAACAAACAAGTGATATACCAATTCTTAGCATGTTTCCACACTTAAACATGCATTTTGTAACGCCTATTGTAAACTATAATGTGCATGTATTTGCATCCCATTATTTTCCGTATTATCCAGAAAACAAGTACTTAAATATAACCATAATTTCTATTTAATCAACCATTTTAATAACTTCTTTTAATTTAAAACAATGCTTACATCATTAATTATTTAACCACTCCAACATTCCTTAGATTGTATCTTTTAATCCATTTTATAAAATAGATTTACTTCCTGTGGTTATAACTCTAAAAAGAATATGCAAAAAATGAAGGACAAACACCAACAGGCTAAGAAAGATCTTATTCTCGCTATTAAAATAATGAGTCACTTAAAGTTGTTACCAGTTAGACCACGGGAATTAAGCTAATATGCTTCCTTAAACTAGAAACACATGATTAGCATCTCATCACATACCTATAATTAATAATTCCACACCCTTTTCATCTATTATACAAAACGTTTCCAAATCCACCTCTTTATGTAACTACAATCATGATTCTATATCCCAAGTGGCTTAGGTCCTATTTGTTCCAACATATCAGAAGTGTTATTCAACCAATTAATATATATATATATATATATACACACACACCTATATATATATATATATAAACATAAATAAAAAGCTCAATCTTTAGTCTTATCCACCATACTCAATAATAAGAGATTTCACCCATACTTAAAATTTTATTCACACACCATTAGCTTATCTCCAACTAAAACTCAAACCTTAATTACACATATATATATTTTGTTTATATTCTTACTTGCCTTCGACCATTTAATCACATTAATTTTCTAACCATTTGAACTAAGATCAATTCCAAATCATTAAAAACACTAAAATCATTTAATCAAATTCTCCTTACTTCAATTATATGTCCATCACAATTTATTGCTATAAGCAATTTATTATTGAAGTAAGATTTCCATACCATCAAAATGTGCTCTTAATTCTGCTCAATCGGAGCCTCGCCGGAGCCTCACCGGAGTCTCGCCGGAGCTGCATCGAGACTCACCACAGGTAGATCGAGCTACCCCAAGCTCGCCGGTGGTAGTCACGCGCCAAACCGCCTTCTCAATTTGCCGGAAATCGCGTCGGAAGGTGGCGGCAAACCCATTTCCGATCTCCTCAACGCCGGCGAGTTAGGACGATCGGTGACCACCAAAAGGACCGCCTCACCCTTGTAATTCCGCCGGTGGTGTCAGCTCCCCCACCCGACGTCAAAAATTGCCGGAAAAAGAGAAAGAAGCTTCGATATGGGGAGAGAGAAACGGAAACCAAAAACCGACGGCTCAAGCCGTTAACGGTGGAGAGAGAGGCGACCGAAGAGCGGCGGCGACGAGGCGGCCACCGGCGACGCGCAGCGCCTCTGGCAGCTGCCACCGGCGCGCCCTCCTCTCTCCCCGACGCTGTCTCCTTCCCTCCTTCTCTTTCGTTTTCTTCTTTCTTTTCTTCTTTCTTTTTTTTATAATAATAATAATAATAATAATAATGATAAGAATAAGTGGGTGTACACTTATGGCCGTATAATAATAATAATAATAATAATACTTTTTTTTTTCGGGACATTACAGAAACTATCCTTTCTCTTTGTGAAAAATTGGCTAAAAGAAAACTTGAGAGAGAGAGGAAGAGTTCACGCAAAAACTAGAATAAAAAACTAGGGTTCACGTTTTTCTCTTCTTTCAAATATATATCCTTTTATTTTAAGTGATAAATCTAAAATCAAATACTTAAAGATAATAGATTTCAGCCTTTATCACTTCTTTAAAATAAGAGATATATATTGATTTAAATTCTTTTGAATTAATCCAAGATTAAAACATAAGACATATTAACCAAATAAATCACTTAATAAATAAAAGCATGTGCCGAAATTCATTTTCTTTTCTCTAGGAATTTCGGCCACCTATATTTATAATTAAGAGATTTAATTTGATCATAAGTCTTTTAGGCTTTAATACTCAATTAATTAAATTAATACAATACATTTAATTAATTGAAATTAAACCTTGTGGGCTGAATTTCTCTCTCTTATTTGCCAAGGTCCAATAGCAATCTAATAATCCATTACACACATTAATTTAACTTTAATTAAAAGCCCAAATTAATGTCCAATACTTAACTTAAATATTTCAAGCCCAATGCTCTGTGTGCGATCCTATAGGTCCATTTAATGTTGGCAATGAATTAATAAATTAATTCAAATGCTATATATATTCTCTAGCAAGATATTATAGCATTCCAAATTAAATGAAAATGCATATGGCATTTAGTGACCCAATGCAATTTTGTATAGTCCCTTACCTATAAATATCAGAATTAATATAAGGCATGGAACTAGTCATCCTTATATATATTAATTCCTTTCTTGATATTCCAATGACACTGACCTCTCAGATAAATAATGATTACTCATTATCTTATCTCGGTATGGCCATACACTTCTCAGTTCACTGATCAAGTGGCTGATGATATTTTCTCTCTTATTGAGAGGGGTAATCCCTTCACTTCTCTCATGCTCTCTAACATGAATTAATGTATACCCAATCATACCCGTACTTGTCACTCTGTTACGAGCACGTTAGGTGTATGTCAAAGTACACAGTAATTCATAAAGAGTTTCATAGAGATTTCAGGTCTAAGAACTCTAATACAAAACTTGCATATGAGAAACACTTATGACTTGTAACATGTAGTGTTCTCATGAGCGGATCGTATCCAGATACCATGTTCTTTAACATGTATCTATGATCTCCGATTGACACCCTTGTCCTAATGATCCGTAAGACAGAACTCATAATATCAGAGAGAGCATACTAGTCTTAATTCATTGTTATTCCCATAACAATGACTGACTAGGGATATTTAGAATGATGTCTCATTTGTTTCAAGGTCTTACAACCATGTGCCTCACACATGATAACTTAAACCGAAACAACACTCTTGGATGGTTTTATCAATTAATATGCACAGGAATACAAAGGATAAAACAAATGCCTCATTTATTAATTCAAAGTGCTTTATTACAATGCATTGGGGCTAGGGCTTACACTAACAATCTCCCACTAGCACTAGTCCCAATTGGACATAGCCCTAAGACCGAACGCTCTCAAATGAGCTTCGTGCAGATTTGGACGCAATTGTTTCGTCAAAGGATCTGCTACATTGTCTTCACTTGCTATCTTGCTAATCTTGATGTCCCCACAATCAATGATTTCTCTGATTAGGTGGTACCTCCTAAGTATGTGTTTGGATTTCTGGTGTGATCGGGGCTCCTTGGCCTGTGCTATGGCCCCGTTGTTGTCACAGAAAATTTCTAATGGATCTAGGATGCTTGGGACCACTCCTAATCCAAAAATAAAATTTTTAATCCAAATAGCCTCTTTTGCAGCCTCACTTGCTGCAATATACTCAGATTCTGTAGTTGAGTCGGCAACGGTTTCTTGCTTCGAGCTTCTCCAGCTGACAGCACCACCGTTTAAAACAAAAACAAACCCAGATTGCGATCTAGAATCCTGAGTGCTGGTCTAAAAAGCAGCATCGGCATAACCTTGTATGACGAGCTCTTCTTGACCACCATACACCAAGAAGTGATTCTTAGTCCTTCGCAGGTACTTTAGAATCCCTTTTACAGCAGACCAGTGCTTATCACCAGGGTCTTGCTGAAACCTACTGGTTATACTCAGTGCATGAGCAACATCCAATCTAGTATATAACATAGCGTACATGATAGATCCAATAGCAGATGCATATGGGATTCTACTCATGTTGTCCCTTTCCTCTTTGGTTTTAGGGCACTGTTCTTTAGTCAAAGGAACTCCCAAAGCCAAAGGTATGTACCCTTTCTTTGAGTCTCCCATACTAAAATGCTTTAGTACTTTGTCTATGTACTTCTCTTGACTTAGTCCCAAAAGCCGATTCGATCTATCTCTATAGATTCGAATACCAAGTATTGTCTCGGCTTCACCTAAGTCTTTCATTGAGAAACATTTTCCCAACCATTGCTTAACCTTTTGCAATGTTGGAATCTCATTCCCAATGAGAAGGATGTCGTCCACATATAGGACCAGAAATACTACTATGCTCCCACTAACCTTCTTGTACACACAAGGCTCATCTTCGTTCTTGATGAAGTCAAATTCTTTGACTGCCTCATCAAAACGAAGATTCCAACTTCGGGATGCTTGCTTTAATCTATAAATGGATTTTTTAAGCTTGCAAACCTTCTTAGGATGCTTGGGATTGACAAAACCTTCAGGCTGTGTCATATACACATCCTCAAGTAAATTTTCGTTGAGGAAAGCATTTTTGACATCCATTTGCCATATCTCATAATCATGGTATACAGCTATGGCAAGCAAGATCTTAATGGACTTGAGCATGACTACAGGCGAAAAGGTCTCGTCATAGTCTACACCATGAGTTTGTCGAAAACCTTTTGTTACTAGTCTACCTTTATAGGTCTTATCAGCTTTGAGTTTGAATAGCCACTTGCATTCAATTACCTTAGCACCTTCCGGTGGATCAACCAAGGTCCAAACCTGGTTATCGTACATTGATTGCATCTCGAATTTCATGGCTTCAAGCCAATTTTCCGAGTCTGGGCTCTCAATAGCTTCTCGGTAGGTAGTAGGATCCTCACGATCTACTAACTCAATAGTGTCACTGTCAGTGATTGGAAATCCATATCTCTCAATCTCCTGACATACCCTACCGGACCTTCTAGGTTCTTGTGTAATGGGTTCTTGTTCCATAACTGGTTGTGAACTTGATCCCATTTCCAAACCATCCTCTATAGGAGTTTGTGGTGCTTGAATTTCTCCAAGTTCTACTTTACTCCCACTATCTTTCTTGAGAAGGAACTCCTTTTCCAAGAAAACAGCCTTGCGAGCAACAAATACTTTGTTCTCAGCTTGTGAGAAAAAATAGTATCCCTTTGTTTCTTTGGGATAACCCACAAACAAGCAGACACTGGATTTGGACTCTAGTTTGTCAGATGTTAATTTCTTAACATGTGCTTCACAACCCCAAATCCTGAGAAAAGACATATTGGGTTATTTCCCAATCCATACCTCGTATGGTGTCTTCTCAACTGCTTTAGTTGGAGTACGGTTCAATAAAAATGCAGCAGTTTCTAATGCATAACCCCAAAAAGAGATAGGAAGATTAGCTTGACTCATCATAGATCGAACCATGTCCAACAGAGTTCGATTTCTCCTTTTGGACACACCATTCCATTGAGGTGTTCCAGGAGGAGTGAGCTGTGAAATAATACCACACTCTTTAAGATGATTGTCAAACTCTTGGCTTAAGTATTCGCCACTTCGATCTGATCGAATGGCTTTTATACTTTTGCCAAGCTAGTTTTCTACTTCGTTCTTAAACTCTTTGAATTTCTCAAAAGTTTCAGACTTGTACTTCATAAGATAGGCATAGCCATATCTACTGAAGTCATCTGTGAATGTCACAAAGTAGCTAAAACCACCTATGGCATGCATACTTAAAGGTCCACATACATCGGTATGTATTAGTTCCAATAAGCCATTAGTCCTTTCACCTTTTTTATTAAAAGGACTCTTTGTCATTTTTCCATGCAAACATGGCTCGCATGTGTCATAAGACTCTAAGTCGAATGACCCAAGCACTCCAGTTTTGTGGAGTCTTGAAATGCGTTTTTTCATTTGCATGTCCTAAACGACAATGCCAAAAGTAAGTAGGGTTCAATTCGTTTGATTTAACCCTCTTTGTATTAATGTTGTATATTGACTCTTTGTTTTGTAAATCAAGGATATAAAGGCCATTTTGCAACATGGCATTGCCATAAGAAATGCCTTGGCAACGAATATGAGCATTGCCATTTTAATAACAAAATCAAATTCATCATTATCCAAACATGAAACTGAAATAATGTTTCTGCTCATAAGCAGGCACATAATAACAATTATTCAAAACAATACAAAGTCCGGAAGGTAAAGTGAGGTGATAGTCGCCTATCTCCATGGAAGTAACTCGTGCTCTATTCCCTACACGGAGGTCCACTTCATTCTTCCCAAGTAACCTCCTATTTCTTAGCCCCTGCACATTTGAACAAATGTGAGAACCACAACCGGTATCCAATACCCAAGTGGTAGAAATAGAAAGGTTAATTTCAACAACAAAAATACCAGAACTGGATGCCTTGGCTCCATTCTTCTTTTGTTCTTCCTTGAAGAGAGCGCAATTCTTCCTCCAATGCCCTATCTTGTTGCAATGGAAGCAAGTGCTCTCACTCTTTTGAGTTTTGGCGCCTTGGGCTTGGATTGGGCCTGAGGTGCACTCCCACTTGACTTGGGTTTTGCCTTTCCCTTTCCCTTTCCCTTAGCGGATCCCTTTTTAATTCCCTTTTGAACCATTAGTACGGGATTGGTCTTTTGAATGTTTTCTTCAGCATTCTTAAGCATCCCATGAAGCTCAGTGACTGACTTGTTCATTTCATGCATGTTATAATTCATCACAAATGGATCATAAGCAGCAGGCGATGATCCTAAGATCAAGTCAGTGGCCAATTCCTTTGGCACTAGTACCTCAAGCTTCTCAAGAGTATCAAGATACCCTTTCATCTTGAGTACATAGGTACTAACAGGTGTACCCTCAGCCATCTTGCAAGAAATTAATGCCTTTGTAGTCACGAACCTCTCGTGACGAGCTTGCTCTTGGAACATCTCCTTGAGGTGCACCATGATCGCATAAGCCTCTTGGTCCATAAATTGCTTTTGCAAGTCAGGCACCATAGTGGCCAGCATCAGACAGGTCACATCGTTGGAGTCGTTCTTCTTGGTCTCAAAAGTTTCCTTTTGAACAGCAGAGGCGTTCCTTCCTGGTTCTTCAGGCAATGGTGCATCCAAAACATACGACTTTTTCTCTTGCTTAAGAACTATTCTTAAGTTTCGAGACCAGTCTATGAAATTGGTGCCATTCAATTTGTCCTTTTCAAGGACCGATCGCAATGAGAAATTGTTGTTTGAAGATGCCATTTTCAATCTACAATAAAATTTAGCAAGATTAAATGAGGTCTTATTTATGATCCCACAAACCGAATTAATATCCCTTTAAATAATTCGCGTTAGTGATTTAATGTGGGCCAAGATCCACTTTTCACAACAACTTATTAGTCAAGCTGAGCTTGTACACCTAACAAGTTAAGTTACTTAGGTAGGAAAGCTCCAATCATGTCTCGTACATGACTCTTGGATCAAATGGGCTAACATCTTTAAGATATTATAGCACAACCCATTTATTAGTTGCCTAGGTCCGGGCATCCCTTTCCATGATAAGTCCAACCTACATTCACAACCCATGCCTCACAAAGATAATTGGGCGCATCTAGGACTCCTAGTCTACGTGACCGATGATCGATGCCTTGACATGTTTCGAATTAGGAAGGCAACTTTGTGACTTACTATTTTTAGGGATTCATTTTATTACGGTTTACATGGCATACGCTTTGTCATCCATACATAGCATGCATATATAAATAATTGCATAAAGTAAAGTGTGACAAACATGGGCCCAAAAACCTACAACTAAGATTCTATACTATTACATAAGAATCTTCAAGTTGGGCTTCTCCACTCCGGTGGGCTTCGTCTTGATTTACAAAGTCTTCAAGTATATTCTATTCTAAGAAATAAATGAAACTTTTACAATAAAATATAATGGCTCGTAGGCCATATTTAATTGCAAAACCCAGGGCCCATGAATGCACCATGCATATCCATTTCATCACACCAAATTAGCAAATAAATATACATAGCATTCATAGATAAAACAAAGTCCAATTTTAATTAATTTAGCCAAGCCCATTAATGAAAATTGTGTACTTGAACCTTTAAGAGAAGACCCCGTGATGGGCCTGGGCCGAAACCCAATGGACTAAATCCTCTTATTGAATAAGTTCTCTTAAAAGCCCAACACACAAACTAGTTAGATTTGTGCTATAAATCAACTCTAGTATAATTTCCAATTTTGCCATTTTTAATTTTATGTCATACAGCCCATAAATATTAAAAATGCATATAATATGTGCTAACATGAATTAAAATATAAAATCATGAAGAACACATATATGGTACACGGCATTCATGCAAAAAACAAACAAACAACAAAAACTAGTTGTTTAATGCTTATGTAATGCCATAAAATGCACAAACATTTAAATCAATTTTATGAGTCATTTAATAATCTAAATAAGTCCATAAATATTGATTTAATATTCTGTACCAATCTGATCTAAATGTGTTTTTACCATTTTAATCAAAACAAAACAAACAATCTTGATTAAACATGTAACAAACACAAACTAGTCATAGTTTTAAGTGATTTTAAAATTAATCAATTAAATTGTCATGGACCAGAATTAAAACCAAATTTAAAATATGTCCAGACCTGATATTTAATCTTTAAAAATCACTTACAAACATGCCAGAAACGTTTTTACATTTAATTTTGAAAACTAGTTGTTAAAATAGCAATTTTCATGCCAACAAGCACCTAGTTTCATAATTAACATGTACCATCAGGTATAAATAATTAAATCCGACCATTACCGGCCCTAATAACATCTTAGGACAGTATATTAACATGTCATATTAATTATAATACCTATCTAATCAATTAAAATCGTTTTTACACCAAAACAATGCAAAAAACTCAAAATAGAAAATTTTAGATTTGCATGTTTTCATAATGATGATTTTAATTAATTTTTTCATGCATCTAAAGCACTAAAATAAGCATGTTTAGGCTCTGATACCACTGATGGAATATGACATGGTATGAATATCATGATAGCACAGCGGAAAAACAAAAATTTTTATCATACATACCATACATATCTGATGTCTCATTTGTTTCAAGGTCTTACAACCATGTGCCTCACACATGATAACTTAAACCGAAACAACACTCTTGGATGGTTTTATCAATTGATATGCACAGGAATACAAAGGATAAAATAAATGCCTCATTTTATTAATTCAAAGTGCTTTATTACAATGCATTGGGGCTAGGGCTTACACTAACAGCCAGGATATAGATCTTATTGGTATTATGCCTTTCACCAACACACCAGGCATGAGACTGATTATTGTCGTACTTTACGGGACCATATCTAAGACTTGATTGACTCTCGATAGATTTGTGATCTGGAGAAGAGAGGTAAGAAGAAGGAAGCCTACAATGCTATGCTGCCACTAGTATTCATGGTTGGGTTTAGGTTGCTAGAATGGTATGTTCTAAAGGATTTGTATGGAAATAAGTATTTGGATATCACACGCAAGGTTTAAGGAAGCAATAATAGTTTAGATGCAAGTGCAGAAGGGCCAACAGAAGTGGGGGGAATCAGTTTAGCTTATGGATATTTGGGATACAGATAGAAAATTGGGTTTAGTCAAGGCTAAAGAGGAACCAAATGACCTATGGGAAACTAATGAAGATGAGAAGGAAGCGATAGATGGAAAGATGGTTCAAGCTATCACCAGAAGTGGTAGGGTCATTCCAGAAGTTAAGAGGCTATAAAAACCCATTGCTCCAATAGAAGAAAAAGTTATGAATGATAATTTGGTTTTGAAGCCACTTAAGAATACACCCACTCAGATTTTGATTTGGGATTTGCTTAGGCAATCGCCTTCCTACTACCAAAAATTTGTAGAAGCTTTGTGTGAGTCAACTGTTGCTACCACTATATCTCCTTCCGAACTACTAAAAATGGTGGAAGGGGATTTTAAAGAAAAGATTGTGTTTACTAATGTAGATCTCCCCTTGGAAGGACGTGAGCATAATCGCCTTTTATACATTGAGGTTGAGGTGAATAGCAAACACATTACATGTGTAATGGTAGATAATGGTTCTTCTATCAATGTGTGTCCTTTTACAGTAATGGGGGCTTATGGTACCAATGAGACTATGCTCACTAAGTCTTAACTTACTATAATGGCTTATGACAACTCTAACTGGCACTTTTAGGGCAGTAGTGAAGATAGGACCTATCGAGACTGAGGCAGAGTTTGCAATGTTATAGATACTGACTAATTTCTTTTTGTTATTAAGGCGACCTTGGTTCCACAAGCTAGGAGAGTCCTTTCCACCCTGCACTAAATGATCTGAATTCCATACGAAGGAGGTATGGTTACTATCAAGGCGGCAAAAGAGAACTCATATTCTACTTTGAGCATGGTTAATCAACCTTTTAACGGGTTCCATATGGCTAAAATTGGTGTTGAGAGAGAAGAAATGGATTCTACAAGCTCTCAGGCCATTAATATGATAAAAAAAATGAATTGCTTGCCGGGTGCCCGGGATCCCAACACCTATTGCTCTCATTGGTCAGAAAGACAGGAAAGGTATGGGTTATTATAAGGGTGATGCTAAGAAACAACATGAGATATAGCTGGGAAAAATTCCTCATATATTTGAAAGTTTTGTGCCATCATTCGAGGAGCGCAAGTATTGTGGAGAGGCTGAACTTATGATAGTTCAAGGGAAGATTGTTCCTAGGTTTGAGATCTTCGATGATGTCTTTGATTATTTAGTTGGAACCATCAAGCCTGTATTGGGGTTTTGGGATTAAGAAGTTATGGTCAAGCTTGCCGATTTGGCTTTGGGTCACCCCGAGGAGGTATTGAGGCCAGAGTTATTAGCCACCAAGGCTAAGGGAAAAAAAAGGTTGAGTATGAGGCTATAGTCCTTGAGAAGGAGACACTATTAGAAGAAGGAGAGGCACTTGTTGCTGTATCAATCATCCTTGATTTAGAGGATGATTCTTTTGCTGATGTAATTTATATTCCTGAATTATTTTGTAATGATATACCCTTTTCTGCTCAAGTTAATAAGATGAATAAATTTGCTTATTTGTGCGATGTCTCATCTAATTGCATCATGCATGATCATAATTATGACTCATTCATATTTAACATTACTTTATTTAATCTCGGGACTCAAGATAACCCTAAAGAGATCTTGACTGCATCCAACATAACTCCTGAAGAGAGAATAACATTCGAGAGAATATTAAAAAATATGAAAAGGTATTTGCCTAGACCTATGAAGATATGCCTAAGATTAACAAAGATGTTGCCGAACATGCCATTCCAACATATCTGGATAGTAAGCCAGTAAAGTGAAAGCTTCAAAAACTCAGGCCAGAATGGATAGAAAAGGTGAAAGAAAAAGTGAAGAGATAGATCAAAGCAAAATTCTTGGTTAAGGTCCAGTACCCTACTTGGCTAGCCAATGTTGTTCCTGTTGCTAAGAAAGATGGAAAAGTATGAATGTGCATGGATTATCAAGATTTGAATAAAGCTTGCCTGAAAGATGACCTTTCGCTCCCCCACATAGACCTGTTGGTCAAAAGTGCGGCAAAATGCATGATGTACAGTTTTGTTAACGAATATGTAGGATACAATTAGATCTTAAATAAGATAATAAACAGGTAAAGATTGCTTTCATTACTAAATGGGGGAATGGGGGACCTATGCATACAAGGCCATGTAATTTGGACTGAAAAATGTGAGGGCCACTTATCAGCAAATAGCTACCAAGATCCTTAACGACTTAATCCATAAAAAAGTTGAAGTGTACATTGACAACATGATGATTAAGTCAGCCACGAGGGAAGGGTATTTTAAGGCCTTAGAGAACTTTTCCAATGGATCGGCAAGTACAACCTCCATCTCAACCCGAAGAAGTGTGTGTTTGGGGTGACCTCTAGCAAACTGCTAGGGCATATAGTCAGTCAAAAAGGGATAAAAGTGGATCCAGATAAGGTGAAAGCCATTTAGGAAATGCTCATACCGAGGAAAGAGAAAGAGATCTGAGGGTTTTTAGGATGGATTCAATACATTGGCCGATTCATCGCTAGGCTCACTTTTATATGTGAGCTGATTTTCAAGCTTCTAAGAAATGATTAATTGGTTAAATGGAATGACGATAATCATAAGGCCTTTGACACCATCAAGCAATACTTATTCCATCCTCTAGTTCTCCAACCACCCAGACCGTCAAAACCTTTAATCCTATACATAGCAATGGAACAAGGTTTAGTAAGGGCCATACTATCTCAAGAGGATGATACCAAAGCTGAGTTCATCGTATACTACTTGAGCAAAAAGTTTCTGCTACATGAGACCAAGTACACAAATGTGGAAAATAGTAGTGATATGGGCCTCAAAGAAGTTAAGGCACTATTTCCACTCTTATAATATCTAAGCGGTGGCTAAGCACAACCTGCTTAGATACCTCTAGTTAGCACCATCCCTACTACGAAAAATGGAAAGGTGTTTGTTCCTTTTGCAAGAATTCAAAGTGGAGTATATAACTAGGAAGACAATCAAAAGAAGTGCGATTGCATAATTTCTTGCTGATCACCTATTAGAAGGAGACCAGGTTGAATATGAATTCCTAGATGAAAGTGTCAGTGTCATAATAGCTCAAGGTTGGAAAATATACTTCGATGAGGCTACCAATAATAGAGAAGCTGGAATAGGAGTCATTCTCATTACACCGAAGGCAAAAAACTTCCCTTAGCTAATAAACTAAGGTTTAAAGTGACTAATAATGAAGCAGAGTATGATGCTTGTCTATACAAAGTGGAAGCCTTGATAACATTAGGAGAGAAAACTATAAAGGTGTTCAGGGATTCATCCTTAATAATTCACCAAGCAAAAGGTGAATGGTCCATTAGGGATGAGAGGTTGGTACCTTATATAGAATACCTGAGGAGATTGAGTTGTCAATTTGAGGCCTGAACCTTCCAACACGTACTGCGAGATGAGAACTAATTGGCAGATACCTTGGCAATCTTAATGTCAAAGTGGGATAACCCCAAAGGGATAATCATGAGATCGATAATAGTTATGAGCTCAACCAACCCTTGCTTCAAAGGCGAGAACCTCATGAATTTAGATGGGTTTGATGGTAAGCCCTGGTACTATGATGTTCAGAATTACTTAAAAACATCCAAGTTCCCCAAGAAAGCAACAAAAAGACCAAAGGATAATTCAAAATTTATCTAGTCAATTCATTAGTGTGGATGGGGTCCTGTATAAGAGACAAGTGGATAGAGTTTAACCAAGGTGCCTGGACGAGAGAGAAGTGAAAAAGGCCATGGAAGAAATAGATGTAAGGGAATATGGGGCCCATATAAATGAATTAATGTTGGCCAGACAAATCATATGACAAGTATTCTTCTGGTTAACCATGGATGTGGACTGCTTTAGGTATGTGAAGATGTGCTATCAATGCCAACAATATGCTAACTGAAGTCATCTGCCAATCTCGGAGCTATGCAACCTTTCCTCACCTTGGCCCTTTTCAGCTTGGGGAATAGACATTATTGGAGAGATTCATCTAAATGCTGACAACGATCATAGATATACAATGGTTGCTATCAACCACTTCATAAAGTGGGTAGAAGTTAAATCCTTCAAAAGGCTGAGAGCACAAGAGATGGATCAATTCATTGAGAGAAATCTAATATGCAAGTATGGGGTGCCTCATCATATAGTATTAGATAATGGGGTCCAGTTCCAAGTAGAGACCATACATAAACTTCAAAAGTACATAATTTGTCACCACAAGTCAGACAGTCTCCTTATCGTCCACAAGTAAATGGGGCAATTGAAGCCACAAATAAGAATCTAAAGAAAATTATGTCGAAAACCATGCAAATATATAAAGATCGAGTTTGGAAGTTACCATTTACACTCTAGGGGTACAGAACTACTATTAAAATCTCCATAGGAGCCACTCCTTTCTCTCTTGTGTATGGCTTAGAAGTAGTACTGCCAGTAAAAATTGAATTACAATCACTAAGAGTTGAATTGGAAGCCAAGTTGCTAGAGACGAAATGGGAAAAACACAGAATGGCACAGTTGAACTTGCTAAACAAAAATAGGATGAGGGCTTACTACCACAATCAACTGTATTAGAAAAGGTTAGCTCAATCATTTAGGAAAAAAGTCAAAGGCCACCATTTAAAAGAAGGGAATTTGGTATTTAAACAGATGAGACCTGGCTTACCTGACTATAGATGAAAGTTCAGGCCAAATTGGAAGGGTCATTTTATTTTAAAGAAATTGCTTTGTAAAGGAGTGGTTATCCTTACAGACAACGAAGGAAATGAATTTAAAGAGCCAGTTAACATTGACAGGCTAAAGAGGTTCCATGGCTTAAAAATGGAAGAAAAAAAAAGAAAAGAGAAATAACTAGTCCATGGGTCAAAAACCATAAAAAAAAAGGTAACCTTGCTAAAATGGGGCACCCTACTAAGGTGAAAACCAAAAAAAGGCCCCTCAAGCAAAAATTAAGGGTTGAGAGAAAATGGCCAATCAAGAAAACCCGCAAAAGCTGATTGGCAACAGGAGTTAGATGTATTCAAGATGTAGCGACCTAAGATTTAATAAAAGTTATGTTTTACATTAAATGTCATGTCATGATTACCATCATTGCAATAGTGTGATCATGTGAGCATGCATTAATAATCTAAGTTACATATTGCAATTGACATGAACAAAGACATCTCATTTATTTATATATATACCCAACAACAACAGCAACACAAAAGACAAAACAAAGCAAACTTGCCATCAAGAAAACACAATAACAATAAAAAGTATTAAACCATGCAAGCATGCCAATAGGAGAAGCAAGAGAAAAGAAATAAGAAAAGCACTTATCCTAGTAGACGATGCTGTAATATGTTACATGTTAAGACATAAGGGGGAAATAAATAGCGACAACACCAACACCTTCTTTCAAGGAAGCTCCTCAGTTAGTACAACTCCCACTATGACCTCCTATGCCCAAGATGTCTCAACAAGAAAGCTTTGGTATCTGGTGCCTTCATGACCCAAGAACGATATTCCATGCTAGTCTCAAAGTCACAAATATTTACTGGTAGAATGTTTGTCCTCATAGGTAAATGCCTCTAGATGTGTAGTGGTACCCCGTGATACAGGCGTCAGTTAGGTTCCCTCCTTTAAAGTTTAAGCATGCTTATACTATCTCTTATCTAAAACCAAACTAATGGGTACAGCGAGCCGTAATGTAAAAAGTTGCCTAATGTAGACCGCAAAAGGGCACACATCCAAAACACCAATTGTGGGTCACGTACTCTACACGAATCCATGGGCACATAAAACTTGCCCTCCACTCTACCCTAGAGCTCAGCCACATAATGCCCTCTTCCACTATGCCGATCCAATACCATCACATGCGTGCCCTGAAAAACCTTAAGGAGTATGCATCCACAATGCGAAGGGGAGGCTCGGCCAATATTCTGAGTTTATCCCTGCAACCAGATCTAAAAAAAGAAAAAAAGAAGAAAAAGAGAAAATAATAAAAAACAGTGAACACAAAAGTTGCTGGAACTTTTTGGCATCCATCTTAGACAAAAATTAGGCATAGGTTCATGTGAAAATCTATAAAAAAATACATGTCCCACAAAGAAAAGCTAGTGTGAAAACCTACAAGAGGCTCACTACCTTAAATAAATGACTATAGGTACCTAGAGAAGTAAAGGGCTGCCAATGAATAGGGCAGTAGGATCAACATGCACGGCATCTAATCCAAGCAAATTTTTGACCAGGATCAATGGGAATGGAGTGAGTCCCTCACAAATACCATTCATAACATCAAACAGTCAATAGTCTCCCAAGATGATAGCCCCGCTAGTGATGTATAAATAATGCACCAAGCACATGAAGAGAGTAACACCCATGGCATAAGTTTCATTTCCATTGAAATAATACAGATAGTTGAACAATAAATTGAGCACCACAGGTTCAGAAGGTTCGACAAGGACCCTAACATCGAAAGGATGAATTCCTAGGGCACGGGTGGCCTCCCGTGGATAGATGGGTACATAATTTGGTACACGTGGAAGGCCCCGAGGTGAAAGAGATGCTCAGGATGGCAAAAAATTCTTCATAGAGGGGGAAAATCTCTTAATTGTTGAAAAAAATATATAAAAACGGGGATTCTAGTAGCGAGTCGAAGCCACCAGTAGATGTTTATCTAATTCCACAATTTGAAGAAATTTTAAGTTGGAATAAGGTGATAAAATAGGATTGTTCCAAGTAGAGTAGTCATCTAGTAACAAGTAGAAGCACTTAGTAAAAGGAGTCATATTGGTGAAGGTGTGATACGAAGCAATACAGTTGAAGGCACAAATATAAGAGGTGAGTAGAAATGAGGGAAACTCAAGTGGGGAACAAAAGCCAGCTGAAAATCCAGAGCCCCTACTTATAAGCTGGACTATACGACCGTACATTTAGAATACACTCCTGTACATCAAGCCCAGTTACCACCTAGTGAAAATGAATAGTTAAAATCACCTTGCATGCCATACACCTTATCCTGCATCATTTTAACCAAGACATGCATGCTTCTAGCATAAAATTTTGCAGGTTTCAATCCATAATTCATAATTCAAGGTTGGCTCACGTTTCAAAGTAATGAATATTCATATGATAATTCACATAATTTAGGGAGTATGTTTTACACATGTGTATAAGAACAAAGGCACGAGAAATATAATGGCAAAATGTAATTTAAAAAAAAAAGAAAAAAAAAGAGGAAAAAAAAGGGATGTGCATAATAAATGCTAATGGTAATTTAAGTGCATAATGATGAGTAAGATAGCCATAAAAACATGATTAATAGGGTAATTAAAGATAATGTTTTGTCAAAATATAAAAAAGTAATTTCTTGTGAATAAATCGTAGATAAAATAATCTTTGTTTGATTGAGTCAATAAATTGGGTATTATGATTTTTTAGAGTCGTTTTTGGAAAAAAAACAAATTAGGATCATTTTATGTGAATTTGGGTCAAAAAACCATGCAAAAACGCTGTTCACGTAGCATTTTGTATGCATGGGAATGTTTCATATTCAAAAACTTTTCAAATTTGGACTTTTTTCAGTGTATGCCTTTGCATCTCCATCGTACGGCCTTGCATTTAAAGGTATGGCCATACATCATGCCTGCAGGCCTGTACACTCCTTAAAACTTAAATGCGATTGATTTCTTCTCCTTTTCTTCTTGTTTCTTTCTTCCCTCTCTTCTTCTTCGACAATTCCAAAAGGTTTTTCTTAAGTTTTTTCCATTTTCTCACTATAAAAGTAATATGTTTGCAATTTCAATCTGTTACACTTTGGGTCTTCTCATTGAACACATTTTGAGTCCAATTTTGTGGGTTTTCATCAAAAATTTCTTGTTCTCTAAAAAGGTATATAACTATCCCTACTACTTATCTCTATGATTCAAATGGGAATGAAATCGTATAAGATTATTAATAAGAATTGTTATGAGTATGTGTAATGTGCTACTAGTAAGGATTTTTTAATTTTGTTTTTGAAAAGATTAAGCAATTATGTAAAATTGAGTTAGTGCAACTTGGTTCATTCGTTAAGTTATTATGTAAATGGTTACCTTGTATGGTGATAGTTTAATTTGGCAGAAGATGGTAGGTAGTGTGTGTGTTTTGTACAAAAAAAAACAAATGGATGAGAGGGTGTATACATATAATGATAATACCGTGAAAATAGGAAATAATGCTAGTTGACATGTGTTAGTTTTTTTTATAGAGCTTATGGTGTAAATTCTGTAAGTAATAATAGAATGTGTTAGTTATTTGTACAAAAAATGTTTGTTAGTAATAATAGAATGTAGACATGATTTATAAATGGTGGTATATATATATATATATATATAGGAGCAATGCGGAATAACTAGATTTACATGTTACTTGGTGGGCTATTCCCTTTTCCTCTTTCAAGTAAATTCGAATAGTGATGACAAATTAATAGTATCAATATATATATGTACGAATGATGATTTTTCTTAAACAACTTGCTTTAGATGATATATATACATTACTTTTGTAAGAGCTTTTGCATGATTGCTAGTTGCCCAGTGGCGAGTTAGGAAAAATCAAAGGTTGTTTAGCCATTATAGCTTTTGTGAATGAGTTTTGTGTAGGATTGGGCCTAATTTTTCTAAGCCGTTATACTACCAAAATTTAGGCACAAAATGCTACAATGTATAAGTGACATCTTTGACCAATGCAACATGACTAACTATAAAACTTTAAATCATGCAGGAATGGATCCTTAGTATCCCATAAGGATGACACCCGAACAAGGTGACCTTTACCAGCCTTTAAGAGAAACCTGCATGCTACTTAGTTGGCTCATGTCTAGGCATATGCTGACACAATTGGGATTGATAGATAAGGCGGATGACCTGATAGCACGAGTAGGGTGGACAAACTTTTATGCAGGGGCATATCAGACTTATCCAAAAATGACCAGGCAGTTCCTAGCCACATTTAGGTATTTATGGCATCAGAGGCCAGATGACAAGGAAGAGGTCTTTACATATCGTATCCAAGGTCAGCTGGTGTCCATAACATACAGGCATTTCGCTCAAATACTAGGATTGCCTATGGGTGATGGAGTGACCAGACCTGAGAGATCCACTTCAGCGAAATGGTGGGTAGTTATTGCACGGCCAAGGGTTCTATATGTGAGAAAGACAACAAAGTCTACCTTGCTATAATCACAGTTGTTGTTATACTTGCACAAAGTCCTCTCTTATTCATACTTGGTGAGGCTAGGCAGTCCTGGTTCTATTATGGTGGCAAGGATATACAACCTATGGGGCATGGTGGTAGGTAGGCCAATAGACCTGAGCCATGCTATTTTGAGACACATATGCCCAACTTAGCATAACCCAGGTAATGTTACAACCATTGGGGGATTGGTCACTAGGTTACTCCTAGCTGAGGGTATGCTTAGAGGCTTGGATGGGACCATCTGCAGGAGAAGGCATGTACTTAGAAAGAGAGGCAGCATATGACATGCGCATGGCTATAAAGGATGAAGCTACTCCTGATGGGATTAGGTTGATGACCCTAAAGAAAATGGATGTAGCCCTCCACCCAAGCAAAGGAATACCTGATCATGAGCCACAACCCCCACATCTTGAGCAAGTGCCAGGTAATGATCAGCAGATAGAGGATGTTCTTGGGTCAAGACTTAGAGACCAGGAAGAGGTCTCTTTTACTGATGGATTTCCATACTTTCCATTAGGGTTTGCCTCTTAGGGCTTATGGTCATCCTGGTGCATCATCATCCTCAGCACCACCTCCATCTCAGCAAGCAACCCTATAGGATGCTATATTGCAGGGTATTTAGAGCTTGACTATGGCCACAGATATACCGATAATACGCCAAGAGAAAACTAGGCAAAATAAAGCATATATGAAGAGGTTTAATGACTTTGATGCTCTCCAACAACAGTTCATAGCTGATTTGGCTAAGACATAAATGGGAATCCAAAATGTGGATAAGAGCATAGAGAAGGCCACAAAGTGCATCATGGCATTAAAGATTGCCTTTCTGACTGGCAAAGAGGCTATCAAAGGTGCCAGGGACGAGATGGAGAAGAGGATTGACAAGTTGGACATCGACCTCAGGGCCCACATGACATAAATGGGATAGTCACAAGCCGTATTACTGTATAGACAACTGAGTTGGCTAGTATTCAGGGAGATATGGACCACCTCGCAGGGTATATTAATGAGCTCTTGCATCCTATCACTGTTCAACCTCTAAGACCCACACAGATAGGCTCTTCTACTTATCAGGCACCGAGCCTACCATTCTATAGACATTGATCTCGCTCTTCACTAAAGGGCCTTACTGACTATGGTTTATATTGAGCTTCAGGATTTCAAGGAAATGATGACCTCTATACATACACCATTATACCACACACATTTCATATACATTTTTAGATTTGGATAATTGTTATAGGATGATTATATTGCTCTTTATTGTTACATTTTGGATATTTATGTTGTTTTACAATTTGGATGTTTATTTTTGGTTTACTAGGACTATTTTTTCAGAATTTATTTTGCAACTATCATTTGTTTGCCATAATTGACATGGGTTGTTTACTGGATTATGAGATGCCTTATGCCACAAATTGATATTACTTGTTGTTAACAGGTCAAGCGTACCTTTAAGATGTTCACATTACAAGATAAAAAATGATTAATTACTAATGAGCTATATGCTACAATGTTAAACAGGCACTAAACTCAATAGAATTTGTATGTCATATTGCTATACATACATACATACATACATACATACATACATACATATATATATAAGAAAAAATATATAAGAGAAATAAACATGAATAATTGTATTAATAAATGAGGTAAGGGGCAACAAACCCCAATCTAACTTTTCAACACTACAAACGTAGGACAAACAAAATTTAACTGGCTACACAGCATAGACCAATCTAGCTTCACGAGCACCGCTTGTGATGGTGTTCTCTCCGTTGTAGGGACAAGCGGTCATACGAGTTAGAGTTAACTTCAGATCTAAGCCACCCTAGCATTTTTGCAAATCAAAGTATAGCCATATAATGGGATTGCTTTCAAGCCAAGGTATAGCCACATAGTGGGATTGCATCAAGGCAGAGCCATATAGTGGGATCGCCTCAAGGTATAACCACATAGTGGGATTGCCTTTAAGCCAAGGTATAGCCGTAGAGTGGGATCCCCTCAAGGTATAGCCATACAGTAGGATCACCTTTAAGCCAAGATATAGCCACAAAGTGGGATTGCCTCAAGATATAACCATATAGTGGGATCGCCTTTAAGCCAAGGTATAGCCAAAGAGTGGGATCGCCTCAAGGTATAGCCATAGAGTGGGATCACCTCAAGGTATAACCACAGAGTGGGTTCGCCTTTCAGGTTAGGGTATAGCCATAGAAGTAGAATCGCCTTCGAACCAAAGGATGCTCCACAAGCTGGTGTCAGCCACCAACCAAGCCAACCAAGCTCGTTTAGACTCCTGTGTATATGCTAGTCTCCCCAAAGTTGGGGGTAACTGTAAGCATCGGGTCCTGAGGAGGCTTTTGTTAGGGTTACCTAATGAGGAAAATTGCTCTTTTAAAGACAGCGAATCAAGGACAATGAACCCTTTTTGTGTTGATGTTATTTTTTGGGAAAGTGTTTTAAAATGTTTTGTATTTGATTTGGGTAGTCGAGTGGTACAGAGGGTCAAACAATGAGAAATACCCTTAACCAAGTACTTAAAATTGAGTTATGCAGGTTTATAGGCCTTGCACACTGTGCATTTATGGCTTGTACACCCTTGCACTCAAAAGAATCTCATCATTTGGCCTAAATGTCAAAATTTCCCTATTTTGGCATTGTATGGCCTTACACAAGGAGTGTACACCCTTGCATTGCAAGAATCTTGCCTTTTTAGGCAAATTAACCTACCTTTTGAAGTGTACACCTGCCCATTCCCTTTGGTACGGCCGTACACTCAAAAGTGGATGGACTTTCCCATAAAGCAAGCAGGAAAGTGGAGCACCTTTTGTGTGTACACTCATATATACTTATATGTACACTCTTACACTCACCATTATATAAATTTTTGCCTGGATACTTGCAAAAAGGTTGGAAAAATTGGTGAACTTTGAGTTTTAGGATTAAATTCATAGAAAGTTTCAAAAAGTCTTCCAAAAATTCTTAAGAGTAAAAAAGGGATTTTGGCATTTATCTTTTCTTGTCTTTCAACTACTTTTGACTGTTTCAACACTATAAAGGGTTCACAAATCCAACATTTGACAATCTAACTGAGAAAGTACACAGAAGGTAATATAAAAAGCCTTTCTCATTATTTTCGTAATTATTTGTTATTGTTTTTATTTATGGTTTTTTTTATATATTAATCTCTACTAGATTTAGGTTGTAAAACCCTTTTTATAAGGGTATATTGTTGTGTGATAGAAATTATTAGGCTATCTTCTTTAAATTCTGTTTTTTCCATTTTAAAACCAATTTTCTCAAAGTAAAATTTGGTTTAAAAAATCTTCTTTGTATTTAGTTTTCCTTTTTGCTCCCTTTTGACCTATTATTGACAATGACTTTATTTTAAAAAGAAAAAAAGAAAACTCACCATTATTAAGCTGATATGGGTGTGTATCATTTGATGCACACCTGCACATTAAGTAATGCATGGCCCAAAATATATTTTCTTACTCTTTTAAGGTAAAAGAGTCAACCGTATGTCGTAAAGGGCACTCTCGTGCATTTTTCAACATATGTACTAGATCCTTGTCCTTTTTTATTTTATTTACTTCAATCAATTTTTTATTTATATTTTTTTTGTTATCATTATTATTTTTGTTGTCATTGTTATTATTATTGTTCATATGGAATAAACCCTTTTATGGATATAACCAGGTGAGCGTTACAAGTAAGTTCATGATCCTTTCTCTTTACTATAAAAATAACTTTTTGATCTCAAATGAAAAATGTCACCAAAATGTTTATAGTAATTAATGGGGCATTTCATTAATAAAATTGGACCAATGTCCACATTTTTTTTCCAGAAAATTCACATGTAAAAATTAGTTTTTAATAATGTAAATGATTTTATATATAATTAAATAACACGGGATGTTTCTTAAATAAAACTTAGACCGATAAGTCCCTGTCTTCAAAACCTCATAATGAAATGCTTTTTTGATAATCTACATGCAAGGACCAAAGTTCTCACCTAAAAGATTGTAATAAACTGTCTGATTTATGGATGTCTTTATCATTTTACTATATGCCATGATTTACTGTTTTCTTACGTGATTAGGTGTGCCTTTAATTTCTATATTTGCTTTAATCTTACATGAAAGAAAAGGGATAATAGGATTAATCTAAAAGTCATTATGTTACATTTATCAAGGGTAAAAATAAGAGCGGAGTTCCGAACCCTCTCTGGGTCTTTTGGCCTTACAAGGTTAGAACACCCTTCTTTTTCAATGTTCTATTGGGTGGCGACTCCTCACTATCAGCCTTGTGGTGCCCAACTAGATACCTCTGGGCTCTCAATCATTAGCGATGAGATAGGGACACTTGAGCATGCCATATCATGCCTTTGGAAGCTTAAGATTTTGCAAGTCAAGTTAAGTCTCTTTCCTATTGTGAAGCGATCTTTGGCCTGGGTAGGGAACCTTAACATGGTTGGACCTTAAAAGTGGGACTGAACCACTAAAGATCAGAGGTTTCCTCAATTGAGCTCGATGATCTCTTGGTTTCAAAGGTGAAATCGAAAGTCAATTATGAAGAAAAGAAGAGCACGCGTCACACTCTTCCAACACAAATTGTACTGATTACTATAAGGATCGTTTCTCTTGTAATCGTGGATTGCATTCACATCTCCACTCCTTTGATTGTAAGCTTCATTCACCTTAGATTCATCCACCACATTCCTTTTATCATAAACTCCACATTCTTGAGAGACAAATGAGACACTCTGCACTTTGAGGCTACTTAGCTCTTTCTCAAGCAATTCCATTTGAGCTTTGAGCATGACGACTTTATCCACACTATGTACACCTTGCCTCTTATTTGTAGATCTTGTGTTGGCCCATTGTGCCTCATTTATAACCATCTTATTTAACAATAGAAAAGCCTCATTTGGAACTTTATTCATGAAACTTTCATTTAAGGCTACATCTAGGAGAGATATTGTTGTATGATTGACACCTGTATAAAAAGTAGACATCAGCTTATACATAACAATTTTATGATGAGGGCAGCTCTTCAAAAGTCTCCTAAACCTCTCTTAAACCTCATGAAATGATTCTTTATAAATTTTTTTGAAGTTATAAAGGTTATCCTTGATGGTAGCTATCTTAGTTAGTAGAAATAACCATACTAAAATCGTTTCTTGCATTTGCTCCAAGAACCTTATAGATTGGCTTGGTAAAATTTGCAATCAATTTTGTGACTTACCAATGAGTGTAAATAGGAATAGCTCTGGTTAGATATCATCCATTGTCACATTTGGAATTTAAACTTTATCACTAATCTCTAGGAAAATGTCCAAATGCTGAGCTGGATCCTCAATTTTTGATCCTTAGAATTGTTTCTTCTGCACCATCATAATTATCGCTGGTTTTAACTCAAAATGATTGGCCTGAGGTAGCAGAATAGTTTTGTACTCCTCATTCCACCTTAGGGTGGCATTATCCCGAATTATCCTTGTTCTTATTACGTTCTCTTGAACTCGATTCAAAATCTCTTTCCCTCTAAGTAGTTGTTGATTTTCAAGAAGGGGATCAACCTGTAGATTCATATTTACTCATTGTTGTCTTCTCCATCGATGAAGTGTCCTCTCAATTTTGGGGTCAATCAATACTATTGGATCAATTCTTCTTATGCACAATTGACACCTAAAAAAAATAAAAGAATAAATTAAAAAATAAGAAAAAGAATACACACAAAATCCATAGTAAAATCTATATTGTATGCCAATCCCCGACAACGATGCCAAAAACTTGACCAATGTCTAGCAAGTGTACTAGATCGATTAGTAATATAGAAAAATAAATTTAAAACCCACAGATATCGTACCCAAGGGACTGAGAAAGCTAGATTTTGAAAAAATAAATTATTCTAAAGAATTTCCATTTTTTATTGTGATTTTTTGTTAAACTAAATTAATTAAATAACTAAATAAATTAAAAATAAAAATTAAAGTCTAAAATTAATTAATATAGAGATTGACAAATTTAACTATAAAAATCAATTGCCAAAATCGTTTGTTAAGGGATCTATCCTCTGCTCTCCCTACTGAATCAACTCTATCCAAAGATAATATAAATTTATTATGAAAAAATCCAACTAAATTCAGGCATCTTACTCAGTCTAATAACTAGTATCAGTCCTAATGTTTAGTTCCTAGACTTCAGTTGAATCCCCTTTCGAAACACCCAATCACACCCTATTCAAAATCTAGATTTCTTAAACCTAGCAATACTTGCATTCATAATTTCCTACCTCAATTTCAAAACATAAGAAATCAATTATCACAACACTTATTAGAAAAAGACATGTATATTAATGAATAACATTCAGATTAAAATTCAACCATCGATTAGATATATCAAACATAAATCTAAACACAGTAAAAAATATAGATAAACACAAGGATAATAAAATAACTAAATTTGTATTGCAATAAGCTTAATTAAAAAGCCATAACATTAGGAAAGAGAGGATTCAAGAATCCCTCAACAAAAGAATAAAAATTACTCATTGTTCATAATGAAAATCAAATAAATAAAATCAAAACCGTATACTATACTCATGTATAAAATTTGACTTCTTTAATCTCCAGCTCTTGATATGTCTTCAATCTAAAAACCAGTAGAAGAATGGCCAAAAATTAACCGTAAGTATAGAAATATGAAATTCAAACTAAATTTTGTAAACATATATAAGTTTACTTATAATAACAATAGAAAAATAACTAAAAGAAAACTATAACTATAAAAACTAACTAAACCCTAAAAATAACAAAGTCCAGCCGCCATTCATAATTGAAAACTTTGCTAAATATAGCTCCCAAAATCTTGCCAAATAGCAATTCAACCCAGTTGAGATGATTGCCAATCTCACTGGGTTAGTATTATTTTGCCTTTGAAAGTTTTAAGCAACCTAGCTGAGACAAAATTCAATCCAACTGGGTGCATATTCTTCTAGACTAACATCATAATTTTGTTGTTGGCTATTCTCTTTTTCTTTAAACTGCAACATTTCATGCCATCCCAATTGAATCAACCTTTAATTCAGCCAAGTTGATGGCCAAAACCTGAAAATCAACAAAAATCAACTTTATCATCCATAATTTCAATGCACAAACTATTTAAACACAAAATACATAACATAAACACTAATGAAACTAAAAAATAGAACTAAAACAAATACAAATAAAAGTATAAATTGGAGTTATCACATGGGACATATAAATCTTTTTTTGCTTGTTTTGACAAATTAAATTGATTTTTAAGCATTATAATGGTAAATGGGTGATTATGACAAAGGCATGTATGGAATACTAGTTTTAAAATTATTCGCGGGCTTATAAAATATAATTAATTAAATAATCAAGTATGAGTTCAAATGTGCCTTTATTATTGGATTATGTATTCTTGCTATAAAAAAACATAATAAATGACAGGAGTAATAATTAGTGACTATATTATGATATGTAAATATGGTATACGGATATATGGCAATTTTATGTGTGGTAGCGCAAGTCAAGCAAATAAAGTCATAAGTATATTTTGCATGTGTTGGTTGGATTGTAAATAAATATGAATTGTGAATTAGAAGTAAAATGAATAGCAATTTGAATTTATTTCAAATAAGCATTATTGTTCTAGACAAATGGCGATGTTTATGAGAAATAAATTTAATTTATTTTAAGAGCATGCATGTAGAAGAATTCAAGTACTATCAAGCTTCCTAAAATCCTTAAAACAATATATTTGTGAAAGTAATTAATTATTAAATTTTGGTTGAGAGAATTATTTTATGTTTGTTTATTTAAGTTATAGGGTGGGTCAATATAGTTAGATAATACACTTTAATATTATTGAATGATTTGAAATTAGGAGATAATGATATGACATGCAGGATTGAATTATAAATCACCGGTTTAGTAAAGCTAATGCTAATAAATTGAAATGGCTTTTGGAAATATAATATGGACATTTGTAATACCATTCCTATAATGATAATAAAGATGACAAAAATGACAAGTACCACAAATATGCAATTCTAATGTACGTAATTATGAGATTTAATTATAATAAATGTAATTATATGTTACTGTAAAAGTATGGTATTATATATTTGCATATGTAATGAGTTTTATATTGCCCATAATAAAGCAAAAAAATAAGAGTACAAAATATAATTGGCTAGCCATAGGGATATCGATACCGTATTAGTTAGTTTTTTAAAGGCCATGCTTTGATCCGTGCCCTTTAGTGAAATTAAAGTGAGTTTGAGGGTCATGTTTCGATTTGACCTCTTAGTTTAATTAAAGTGATTTGAGGGTCAAGTTTTGGTCCGAACCCCTCGGTATAGAATCGAAATGTTTATGCTTTGAATCGAGCCACTTTAATCCCATTCATGCTTCGAATCAAGACACTATATGATTGAAGTGTCCATGCTCCGAATCAAGCAATTCCAATCCCATTCATACTCTGAATCAAGCCACATGAATTGGGGGTTAAGTTCTGATTCGAACCCTATAGTATAAAATTGAAGTGTTCATGCTCTAATTTGAGCCACTTTAATACAAATTGCTGATTTAAGCTCCTTAAAGTAATTAAGAGGAATTGAGTGTTAAGTATTGATTCGGATCCCTCATTATAAAATTGAAGTGTTCATGCTCTGATTTGAGTCGCTTTAATCCAATTATGCCTATAAGCCTTAATCCCACATATCCAACTTGGCATGGTTCCATTGAGGTTACGGATAATAAATTCATAAATAAATATAGAATTTAGGACTAATTGACTTCTAATTCCATAAATTAATTACTTGTATATGCATATCAACAATTGATTGCATGATGGTATGATGAATGTAAAATTGATATAAAAAAAAGTGATATTGCAGTGGGTATGGTTAATGTTATAAATAGATTTTAATGCTTATTATGCTTGTAAATAATTGAAAACATGTTACACTTATATATGTTAAAATTATTGCTTTCTTTATGTGTTTAATCCAATTACATGTGTTATTGGTAAGAATTCAACTATAAAAATATACTTATGATGCTAAAGTATAATCTAATGTGTATATTCTATGTTAATTATTATATAGTACACATTCCAAAAAGGTAAAAAAATTAGTGAATTAGTGTAGGGTTTTGGTTTTATTTATGTGTGTGTTTGTATCTTTTGTATAAACTTAGTTTATTAATAGCGGAGAGGTAAATTTGTTAGTCACCACTAAACTCCTACCTTAACGCATGATTATTTTCCATGTATACGTTAAAGAATTGCATTTTTATAAGTGAAAAAGACAAGTTCCTTAGATTTACTACTAGTTGGAGTCATATCAAGAAAACGGATATGGGTATATCAAAAGGAGCATTTGAGATGTATTTTGGGCATTATTCAAAATATTACCATGCATACAAATAAGATTTAAGACTATCTCTAGTTTTGCTTATTGAAATAAAAAGCTTATTGTAGTTGATATATCTATGATGTGATTATTAATATAACCTTATGCTTATGAGGTTTTCTTGTTATATTTAGTGTGACAGGTTGTGAGTCTTGATTGATTGATCGATTGATTTAATGGTGGAAAATGGAAAAAATATTGTGTGAGGACTTTGAATTTGATGGCAGGATAGAAAAGATTAGAAGTATTATTATATTTTTAGGGAAAAGTTTGCAAATATTTTATGAAAAAGAATATTAATTATTTGGAGAAATTAATATTAAGAAAGGAATTTTATAATCCACTTTTTATTTTGAATCAAAGAACTATTGTAGCATTCAATATCCAATTTGTTCATTAGGTTGGGACTAGGGTGTTACAATATTAATGGTTGTTCCAATAATGCACTTTTTATAGATCTCATTCAGAAATGTGTTATGCTTTAACTAGAGATTCATAGATAAAGAAGTAATATAGGAAAGTAAGACAAAACATTTTTTTTATGATTTGGGGTGGAAAATCATTTATCGATCACTTAATTATCTTTAAGTGATTCATATTATATCCAATCTCCAAGCTGTCAACACCTCGATGGTGAGTGCCAAGTAAGAGAGTTAAAGTATAACACTCGGCACTTAAAACACTTTAGTGATCTTCAAGTCTAAGTATACTTGCACTATTGATATGATGAGATACTTTCACTAACATATATTATATATGTCCATGTGAAGATCTTATATCAGGTCTCTAATGTACTCATTTCTCAAACAAGTGTCCATATGCTAAGTCTAAGTGTTGCCATACTTATAACTTGTTAGAACTATTACTTAACTAAGTCAAGAAGTATAACACGTGCTAGTCTATCCGTATTGATAATTTCTTGTCTTTTCAATACTATTATTAGGGTTAATTTAGCATGCAATCAGAATATCACATTATGAACTCTTGATAATTTGCTCTACATTAAATTCTTATACCAAGGACTGTATTGATTGTTTAAGATATAACAACATATGTATATGAAACATAAGTATTATGAAATAATGAATGCCATTTAATAATGAAAGTTAAGTACATAAAATAGTTCTTAACAAAATATAGCTCTAGGGCATATAAATTAACCACACAATAGTGTATCTAATACACAACATGGCTGTGTCTGACTAATCAAGCACATCCATTTCTAACAAAATACGCTTGGCTATGTGGGTTACATTATCTTCTTGTTCTCAAACTTTCTTACTATGAAGGATGAAGTACATAATTTATTTTTGTTCTTTTTGGTACATCCATGGACTAGATTTTGCTTTTTATCTTAAAATCCCCCATAATACCCTCAAGACTAGCAAATAACTCCTAAAGATACTTTGGACCTTTCCACTTTACCTTTATCTATGCTTTGCATGGATAACTTGTCTAAATTGAATGGCATTAGCAAATATCATCTCAACCTCCTATAATGGAATAGGGTTTTTGGATTATAATACACCTTCTTTGTCTTTTTTCTACTAAGTATATCTAACACTTTAACCTTAGGATTTAGTGCATCTATGTTATCATCATTTCTAGGATCAGAGCTATCAACATAAACTTTATCTACCTTTAACCTCCCTATATATCTATCCCTTCCATCATTGTCCATGTCTTTAAATCCCCTATCAATTTCAACTTCTCGTACTAAGATTTCTTGACTTACATTAGCCTTTCTTCTTCTATTTTCTTCCCTAGTATCCTAAAAGATTTAAATTCTTGTCCATATCACTTCCTTTTCCTTTAGGTCCATCATCATTATGCATGTTACTTTATTCACTCAGATCTTCTTAGTTAGTGGAAGAATCATCTAAAACATCATCATATACTTCAACCTCTACCTTATCTAAACCATCACACTAATCAAGACCCTTAAAATCTTCATACTATTATGTTTGTAAGGTATTTATGTTCTCAACATCTTGTTTTGTTGGCCCAGGAGCATTTCCAACTTTTGATCCACTTATGTGCCTCATTTTCCACCACATTAAGTTGACAGACATAATGCAACATATACAAGTTCAAATTTGCTTCATTTCTTGAGTCTTTGGCTAATTCTAATAGTTTAATATCATTACCTAACAATTTAAACTCTTTACTTTTAGAATTTTGGTAACATAACCCTACAATTTCTAGATAGCCTAACAAATTTGAGTGATACATCCACTTAACTAGTGAAAATTTGTTTTTGTCTATATGCCATTCTTTAAATTTTCCCTCCCTAACATATTTATTAGGACTGGACAAAAAATTGAAAAATCATTTAACTAAAAAATCAAGTCCAAACCAACTTTACCAGTTAACCCATTCAATTAGATGTGGACCCAGATTTTAATTTTTAAAATTTTAGTTAATAGATTTAGATTTGAACTTAAATGTTTGGTTAATCGGTTGGTTAATGGTTAACCAATTTATACATAATTTTATACATATATAAATACGAGGATAATTTTTAGATGTATTTATATTTTGTCATAATATTAGAAATATATAATTGATAAATTAATGTTTATTTAATTTTACTTTAGTGTATTGTTATTAAATTTGAATGAATGGTATTTTATATTTAAAATTTGATGAATTTATATTTCAATTTAATTGATGGATTGAAATTTTTTATCTGAAATTTATGTTCAATTTTTTTAACCGTTTACCCAAAGTTAATGGGTAATCGGGTGTTAATGGATTAGATTTTGATTTTGATTTTGAAAAATCGACTTTAACAACCTGGAGCTAAAAATAGGCTATGGACTAGTTAATCAGTTCACACCCACTCTTAATATTTATGAACCCTATCGTTTATATAGTTTCTAAGGTGAAATTTGACATTAATGCATTGTATACTAAACGAGTTAGGGATACGCCCATGACTCACAAGAAGAGAAATTGGCCCCGATATATAAATGATAATATCAAAACAGGAAATAATATTGATATGGAATTAGTTTCATATTAGGATTCCTCTTAATTAGGAATTTGTCATAATTGGATGATATTAATATGGACAGTTACCTAATTTAAATTAAGTAACTAACATATTAATTATTGATATTATTTCTTATATTTAATTTGAGTAACTGCCAAATTTAATTCTCTTTTATTAAGGAAAATTTAATTACCTTAATGAGGGCCCTATAAATAGGGCTACGAATTTTATTCTTGGTAAGCATGAATAGACTTCCATATCAAAACTCTGTCAAAATTCTTTCTCACTTTTCTCTCTATTCGTTTGGGGTTTTTAGTTCGTGAAATTAAGTTTTCATCCCGAGGCATAGTGAGGCATGGGTGAAAACAATATCGGCGATGCAAAAAGGTAAACGATCTCGATGATTGTAATTATGTGCTACGAGAGGTGTTTATAATTATCATTGCAAGATATTTATGGCTTATTTTCTTTCATTGGTATCAAAACCATATTTTTTGCGTTCTGATATGTTTATATATAGATCTGTATTTTTGTCAAAATTCAGACATGTTGATAGACTGATTGATATGCATACTAGATTTGTTCTGTACGTGTTTTTTTTAATTTTGGTCTGGAAATTTTTTTTTGTAATTTTTTGGATACCAGTATTAAATAATTATTTAAAAGTCCATAATAAATATTTTTAGTGGGAATTTTTTATTTTTGACCATACCATTGGACTCAGAGACCCCAAAAACCCCTGTAGAAAAAATTTGGCAGCCTGAAACCACTAAAAAGGCGACACGTGGCTTACATGCGCCAGAGGATGCATCACCAGCATGCACTGAGTGAGACATCACTCAGCCATATAGCCCAGTGGGGGGAGCGACACATGGTCTTATGGTGAAATGCCACGTGTCAGCTGATGTGGCAATAGTGGGTCCACTTGGTGCCACGTGGCACCGCGTGGACCAACCAAAAGTTAACATGTGGCACCACGTGGCAGCTTATGGGATCGACATATGGTATGGGTCCTACCACATGGCTTGATGTGTCATGCCACCTAGCGTCCACGTGGCATATGGGTCTATACATATGGCTTGATGAGTCATGCCACATGTTAACACGTGGACCAGTGACTGGTTGATGCATGGCAGACTGTGGTCATGCCACATGTCCTGTATATCAGTGTAATGGGTCCATATGGACAAAGGAACGGTTTCCATATGTCACCTTGTCCCACCACGTAGCCCAGTGGTGTAATGGCCTCAACACCGGGTTAGCCGTGAATAGTACTTTCCGGCAGTGAATAGGGTTTTCCGGGCCCGAAAGGACACCCGAAATTCGAAAATATTTTATTTGACCATTGGGAAGAATAGGTCACGGTGACCTCGGGGTTGAAATTTGAAGTGAAATTAAGGTTATTTGGGCCTCGAAAAGTTAAAAATACGAAAAAGGTACCGGGACGGTTTTGGTTTGACCGAACTTTGACCTAATTTTAAAAATAGTAAATGAACTTCAAAAATTATTAAATTTTACAGTTATTCATGAAATTTCATGAAGAATATTTTGGTAAAAATAAATAAGTGTTTCGGTGATTTTGACAGTTTTTGAATCGGACCGACCGGTTTGAATCGGACCGGCAACAGACTCTGATTGAGCCGAAAATTTATGTACAAGCTATTTTTGAGGAAATAACACTAGTGGCATAATTTTTGAAGTGATTTGATGTATAGAAGAGTGAGAATTGGCTTGGGCCTTATATATATATATATATATATATATAGGATTTGGGTCAAAAGTGTAATAAGGGAAAGAATGAAAGAAAAAAAAAAAAGAAATGAGATCGGGAACGGGAGGAGCGGAAGGAGGAAAGGGCAGGTGGAGGCGCTGCCGCCGGCCAGCAGGCTTGCGCCGGTGACCGGCGCGGCTGCCACCCCTTCCCCGACCTTTCCTCTCCTTCCGGTGACCGTTGGATCGACGTGAAAGAGGCGGATCTCTCTCCGTCGGCCGGGACGCTTTTCTTCAATTTCCGGCGACATACGGCGGCTGACGGCGACACGGTGACCACCGGGCAACTCCTCTCGGCAAGACGCATCGACCGGTGGCAACCGATCGTCCCCAATCGTCGGCGTTGAGCAGATCGGGAACGGTGGTTCCCGACGGTTCCTGTGGTTTTTTCCGGCCAAACGAAGCCACATTGGAGCGCGTGAAGGCCACCAATGGACTTCTGGTGATGCCGGCTACAAGTGAGGAGTGTCGGTGCAGTCTCCGGTGAGGCTCCGGCCACGCGCCGGCGAGGCTCCGGCGAGACTCCGGTGACCAGAAAAATGAAATTTTCGACACCGACGGGTATGTGACTATAAAATCCTTCAATTTTCCCTAATCTTACTGAATTTTGCCTTTAATTGTAATTAGAGAAAAGTATTGAAGTTAATATGAATTATTTGAATTAATGTGTAATTGTTTAATTAGATGTTAAATTAAGCTTAATTTTATATGTAATCTAAGTTAAGAAAATTATTGGTATTATTTGAATATTTGTGAAATATGTATTGTATGTTAATAATTAATAAAATTAAGGAATTTTATTAATTATGCCTTAAATTGATAATAAGTATAAAATTGGAAATATCCATAATTTTTAGGAAAAATATGGAAATTTATTAGAGAATTATAAGTCTAAAATTGGAATGTATGTTATAAGAAAATAATGAATTATTGTTAAATAATTCATAAGACATACATGATTAATTAATATAATTAATTAATGTAATAAGTGAAAAAGGCTAATAAAAGTAAAATAAATAATATGTTAAATTCATGAGATTTAAATGAATAATAATAAGAATAATTCTGAAATAATTATTGAATTATTGACAAATAATTCAATAAATAAGCCCAAAATAGTAGAGTAAGATAAATTAATTTATGTTCCTTACAATAAAATGAAGGAAGATGACAGGTCAAATGATGAACTAAGAAAGTAAAAAGTATAGTACATGTAATGATAAAATGTTACTAAAATGTTCTTAAATTCAAATAAATGAGTGAATTATTACTAAATAATTCACAACCCGTATAAATATTACAAATTCCGAATAAAAGTTAAAAAGTTATAAATTAAAGGTTTGACTAATTTATCACATAAATTAGTCATAAAAAGGTTAATTACTGAATTATTGCAAATAAGTTACAATAGTCAACACAATAAGAAATTCTGCACTGTAATGCTATAATTTATAAAACGTATGAAAAGATTGAAAAGTTAAAGTACAAATGCGACTAATTTATCAAAATAAATTAGTCAATATAAAAGTATTAAAAGACTAGATTATTGTAAAATGGATCAGTATTAATGGCGTATCCGAATGACTCAGATTTCGGATAAAAGTAAAATGAATGCAATTACATAAAAATAATGAAAGAAATGTGAATTATAAATGTTTATAATTCATAAGTGTATAAAAGGACTAAAAAGTGACTTAAAAAGCATAATATGAAATGAAAGTGAAGCAATAAAAGAGAAAATCTTTAAGTGATCAAAAGCACTGAAAAGAGTGTAATTGACCCAAAAATGTAAGAATTTATAAGAAAGAAAATAAAACATTCTGAAAGGTTAAAAAGTACTAAAAAGATGTGAATGTTTGTAATGTGTCGCAAAAGTGCACACATTACTTGAAAAGAATTTAAATGAGGTTGTACAGAAATTAAAAGTGTAAAAAGAAAACGTTTAACAGCTTAATGTAATGTTTTATGCCCTTAGCAAATGTCTGGCAGTAAAACTTAGTTCAGGATATAATTGGCTAGCCATAGGGATTACTGTACCGCGGTGCAAGTCATGGCGACTTGCTTTACTATGGATGGATCGTTGATCTCCATAATATATATATATCATACGTACTGTCATATGTTCATATGTTGTGAGAGATGACTTTTAGAGGTTATTTCTCATTTATTGTGGCCCTGTGGGGTCCACGTCCCGCATATCCGGTCTGAAGGTTTTCTGCTGGGTCTGTACTGTACTAGGGGCGTACTGGAAATGAACAAATCAATATTGTTTAAATGAAAAGAATATGAAAAGTCATAAACGCAAAAGACTTCTTTAAAAAGGAAGGAACTGTTTTAAAAAGAAAAAGAAAATGTTTTATAAGAATTAAACCATAAATGATCATTAATTGCATAATTATAAAGAAAGTGATTTAATATGCATCCTTACATGAAAACAAAGTTAAAAGAATGAAAAGGAAGTTATAAGTCAAGATTAAAACTGAAAAAGGACCTAAGTGAAAAGAATTAGAAGTTTAGGGGTAAAATTGTAATTTTACCAAAAATAAGATAAAAAGAGCAATTTGAATAAGAAAACGTATAATAAGGGTAAAATAGTAATTTGGCAACTTAAAGATTCCAAAAATGACCTTTTTAAACAAAAGGACCAAAAGCGTAATTTTACGCTAAAAGGTCAAAACAAGGTAAAATGAATAGTTTACAAGTATTTTGAACATGAGTAAGTGTAAAAAGAATAATATGAAGATTTATATGTAAAATATACATTTTAAAAGTAGTTGAATATGATTAATGTAAAAAGAATGAAATAAAGATCCATAAGTAAAAGTTAAAGTAATTAAGAAACTGTGAAAGTACAAGTTAAGCCAAGTAAGCATTATAAGAATTCAAATTATAGCTAGAGTTAAAGTAAAGAAGATCGTATAAGTAAAAGATAATATGAAGTTAATGAACTTAAAGAACTAATGTTAAGTCAAGTTACATGAAATAAAAAAAGGTATTGTCTTAAAAGACGAAATTATGCTTAATTGGGAAATTCTTGGATTTATAGTCACCACTGAGCATATCTAGTGCTCAGCACGTAGTGTTTACTGCGTGCAGGTTACAAGGTGTTCAGAGAGCACAGAGCAGTGAAGCTTATTACACGAAGAATCAGGGCAAGAAGATGAAGTTATTGTATCTTTGTTTTTGTAAGCGTGGCATGTATATACTTAGTTAGTGATAATATAGAAATGATATGTAATTGAGATAAGTTTTTAATATGTTAAAGACTGTTCATATGAGAATTGTCAGATGTGAATTGTAAATGCTGAGTATGGATTGAATGGATTGTTCTATTGTTATATGATTATTGTTTATATGAATTGTGATGCCTCTGAGAGGCTGTACTTGTTTGGATTTTTCAGGAGGCTAGAAAGTACTAGCCGTTATGCTGCCGGAATTTCGAAAAAAATAATAATGGTATGAAATTGGATTCAGTATTAGGTTGTGATTAATAAGTTAAGAAAAAAAAAATTTCACTGTTACGGTTAAGTCAACATCGGAAAAGACTGTTCATAGAAGGGTGTGACAAGTGGGGTCACACCATATGGCAAAAATGCTTTGCCAGCGTATGGTTCCTCTGCCGTGCGTGGGCCGTGTGAGGGCCACTCTTACCGATGGATGTGGGCATTTGAGGGCTCCTTCGGCCACCTTTTTTGACCCATTTTTCTTAATTTTGATTTTTTTTAATTTTTTAATTTTTTGGTGATTTTAATTTTTTTTTGAGTTACAGAATATTTTTTATAAATTATTTTATTGAAAAATTAGTGAAAATTTAAGAAAATTATAGTTTTTTTGCCTTCTTTAATTTTCAAATACGTTTGAAAATTAATTATGTGGATTTTGTCCTTATATTTGATTGAAATGAGTTTTAATCATTTTTGTTTGTACATGAGTGTACTAACAAACTTTTTTTATACTGTTATGTGTAATTGCTATGACAATGATAAGGATACCCATGGTTCCCACACTTTTCAAGGTGTTGCTTTGGCCAATGCACGAGTGCGTCAAGTTTATAGCATTTGGTTTCACAAAAAGGCAAGGAGCTATAATATTGATGCTATTGTGCATAATATAGTCAAAATGCATAGAAAGATGCAAGATTATATTTGAGTTAGTCGACTGGACAAGGGGTGGAATCATAAATTACTTTATGATGTAATGTGTGAATCTTTTAGCTACCATGTGAAACTCCAGAACTTATTTGTTGAGTGCTGGCAAAAAAATTATAACAATTCCATAATTAAGTTTTTATTTATAGTAGCAAAACGAGGAGTGTTTAGAAGTAACACTTAGTCTAAGATGGTGCTCAAGAGTGGGCATATACTGAATCATCCATAGTTAAATGATTACACACAAGGCATGCCTTATCAGTTAATGCATATGGTCAGGATGATAGTTCCAATGACTAGGATGGTGTTAGGTCCATCGGGATCCTAATTATATTTGACATAAGTGTCATAATATTACCTTACTTTTACGGACTTTTTATATTAGGAATTTGTTTTCCTAATTTTGTTTTTGAGATGAGACATTTGTATATTCTTTTGGATTTATTAGACTTTATAATAAATGTGTTTATTTTGATTTTGGATATTATAGTGGCTTATAATTTTTTATGATGAATGTGTTTATTTTAATATTATTTTTCATGTAATATTTTATGAGTAGAATAGTTGCTTGATTATTAAGTTAAGGCTTAATTATCTTATACACATAATATCCTCAATTAAGTTAGAGAACTTAATTTTCAATAAATCAAATTTACTATGTATGAACTTATTCCTTTGTGGGTGGTTGATTCAGAAACAACAGACCATGTGACAAGGGATCGAGATGCCTTTGTTGAGTTCCAACGAGTAACAGCTAACTACTGGAGCAAAGTGGATTTATGTAAGCAATAATGCCATAGTGGTAGTCCTTGAAATTGGCACATGCAAACTAGTCTTGCATGAAGGCTGAACCTGACTCCTAGACAATGTGTTTTATGCTACTGACATTCGTAGGAACTTAGTTTCTATTTTAACTTTAATAAAACTTGGGTTTATTCTGCATTTTAAGGATGATAAAGTTAACCTATTTTTGGATGACATTTTTTATGATTCTGGTTTTGTTTTGAACAATTTTATAATTTTGGATGTTGATCCTAATTATTCTAATAAAGCTAGTTTTTTTTAATCTTTTCTTCTTCAAATACGTATGATTATAATATAAAATTATGGCATGCTAGATTAAATCATATCGGGCAAGACCGAATGCATTTATTAGCTAAAAAAGGTTTGTTAGGTGATTTAAATGAGATTAAATTACCTACATGTGAGCATTTTTTGTAAGGAAAACTAGTTAGAAAACTTTTTCGAAAAAGGAACTCGAGCCATAATTCCTTTGCAATTAATTCATTCAGATGTCTGTGATCTAATGAATGTTAGGGCAAGACATGGGGCCTATTATTTCATCACTTTTATAGATAACTATACTAGGTATGGTCTTTTCTATTTGATTTCTCACAAGTCTGAAGCATTGAGTTGCTTTAAAACTTTTATAAATCTTGTTGAGAATCAATTGGACAAGAAAATTAAAGCTTTAAGAACCGATCGTGGTCGAAAATATCAATCTGATGAATTTAAAACTTTATGTGATGAAAAAGGGATAGAACATCAGTTATCTATTCCTCGAACTCTACAACAAAACAGTATTGTAGAAAGGCGAAATAAAGCCCTTTTAGACATGGTACATTCGATGATGACTCAAGCAAATTTGCCCATCTCCTATTGGTGAGATGTTTTGTTAACAACCACTTATGTTCTAAATCGTGTGCCCTCCAAGTCTGTTGCTTTCACTCTTTACGAGTTATGGACTAGTCGGCAACCTTACTTGAGTTATTTACACCCTTGGAGTTGTACTGCTTATATCCATGATACCTCGAATAAATTTGGTAAATTAGGGCCAAAAGGTAAAAAGAGTATTTTTGTGTGATATTCTGATGTATCAAAAGGATGTGTTCGTGGGTGAGCAAGTAAATAGCTCGATAACAGAATTTGAATCATGAGACGTCGTATTTTTGGAAAATGAGTTTTTGAAGTTGGGCAAAGTAAGTCAAGACTTTACTTTTTATGAAACTCAAGAAGATGAACTACCCAGATCTCTCCATCCAAGTGGGAGGAAAATTGATAAAGAAGGTCAAGACACTTTTCTCAATGGTCTGAATGTTCGGGATCCGTTCTCGAGTGGGAGGATAGCATGCCTAACTCCAGTAGGAGTATGGATATTCAAGATCCTTATTTAAGTGGGCACGTAGAGCTTAATCCTAGTAGGAGTATTCCGAACTACGATGAATATATAAGATATGTTTATCAAGATTCAAAACTGCGAAAATCTAAAAGGAAAAGTGTTCTGCATAGACAATTTGAGATTGAAGGTGCGAATGAGGCTTTTTTTATTACACCACAAGAAAATGATGAGCCTAAAAATGTAAAAGAAGATCTCTCATGCCCAGCTAAAGATAAGTGAATTAAGGCAATGGAAGAAGAAATGGCTTCCATAAGGTCAAACCATGTTTGGGCACTGATTGATATACCTGAAGGATGCAAACCAATTGGGAATAAGTGGATTCTCAAAATAAAGCAAAAAGCTGATGGCAGTATCGAAAGATACAATGTTTGGCTAGTCGCTAAGGGGTTTACACAATATGAAGGAATTAACTATAAGGAGACTTTTTTCACCTGTTGTTAGATTTACGTCGATAAGATTAATTCTAGCCTTGGTGGCTAGTTTAGACCTAGAGCTACATCAAATAGACATAAAGATTGTTTTCCTCAATGGAAGATTAAAAGAAGAAATCTATATGGAATAGCCTATAGGTTTCATCGAAGAAGGCAACGAACATAAGATTTACCGATTGATGAGATCAATCTATGGCCTAAAGCAGTCTTCAAGACAATGGTATTTAAGATTTCATGAAGCAGTCATGTCAAATGAGTTCAACATAATTGATAAAGACCATTGTGTTTATTCTAAAAGCTCGAAAAATAAGTTTGTCATTTTAACATTGTATGTAGACAACATACTCATAGCAGGAAATGACAAAGAATATGTAAATCTTATCAAAGATTGGTTGTCATCCAATTTTGAGATGAAAGATATTGGTCAAGCAGATTATATCTTTGGAGTTAAGATTTCAAGGGATCGCTCAAGAAGATTATTGTCACTATCTCAAGAGACATACATTAACAAAGTTCTTGAACATTTTAATATGCAAAATTGTAAGCCTATAGACAACCCCATTGCTAAGAATCAGTCTCTTAGCAAAAGCATGTCTCCTAAGATAGAAGAGCAGATAGAACGTATGAAGAACGTTCCATATGCCAGTGCCATAGGTAGTCTGATGTATGCAATATTATGTACTAGACCTGATATATGCTGTATTGTGGGCATGGTGAGTAGATATCAATCTAACTCAGACGAAGCACATTGGAAAGCAGTAAAAAGGATACCTAAATACCTTAAAGGTTCCATAGATTATTCTCTCTATTTTTAAGGAAATGATTTGCATTTGAAAGGATATACGGATGTTGATTGGGGAAAAGATATAGATGAGAGGAAATCCACATCAGGCTATATTTTCTTGCTAGGCAAGGGTGCAATTTCATAGAGTAGCAAGAAACAAACCTGTGTAGGCCTTTCGACAATGGAAGTAGAATTTGTCGCTTCGTCAGCTACAATACAAGAGGCAGTTTGGTTAAAATGGTTTATGGACCATCTGAATGTAACTACCTCAGAGGGACCTGTGATAGTCTATAGTTACAGTCAACCGTTGATAGCTTATATTAAAGATCCAAAATTTCATAGAAAGATCAAGCATATCGAAATTAAGTATCAATACACTAAAGATATTGTTGCACGAGGAGAAGTGAACTTTCAGTATATTTCTATGCGTAATATGACAGAAGATCCTTTAACTAAACATATAGCAAAAGACATGTTAAGAGACATGTTAGGTTTCAGGGTTTGCGTAGGATTTGATTTATGCTATAATATCTTGACATTATTATTTATGAATAATAATATTTGAGTTTATTGTTGGCAATACATGAGTGTGAATGTTTATATGTAAACATTTACTATTATTAGATAGAGCATATCGGAAAGAGAAGTAATCCACTCACACAGGGTGTTTACATTAGTTTTGTTAAAAAGTTAACAAAGTCTAATATGAGGCAATTTTTGAACACAAAGTGAGTTTTGAGAACCTGTTCAAAATAAAAGTGTCGTCTTGTAGAAATTACAAAATGAGTCTTATTAATATGCAAGATAAAGACACACATGAGATTGTGTGTTTTTGGATTGAGATTCAAATAAGGATTAAGGATTATTTGATGATATTTTAAATGTAACGATCATATTCTATCCAAAAAGCCAGAAGTAGTTCTTAAAGAAGTGGACTAAAGTTGGATGCCTTGGTGCATTACAACTTATGCTTTTATATGGTGTTAACTAATAACAAGACGTGCGTTCTTTTAAGGGAAAGGAGAGAACACCATAGCACATGCATCATATCATGTGTGCTTAAGTTGAGCAAGGGAAAGGAATCTTATGTGAATGATCTCAAATTTTTCCTAGTGTGAGATCCTATTTTTTTGACCCTCAGAACTTTTAACTTATACTAGAAGCATAGTTCAATGTGGTTAGCTTAGTTAGTCTCCAAGGGGTCATTGAAAAATTTCAGCTCGGCGGATCTAACTAGAAAAGCGAGTTGAACTATGATAGATGGGATAAAGTAAATGGAGAAGATATTTTTCGATCACATTTGGTGGTTTCATGGTTCACCAGTTAACCTATTATAGTCTTTATAAGTAGAGACACAATAGTGAATACGAAAATTATTTTTATAAGATCATGAGATAAAATAATGAATAAGAGAAAAATCATCTAGGATTTGGCATACTATTATGAGAAGATCTTATCTCTCAAGATGCTATATATCCCTAACAGTTGTATAACACTAGTATTCTCGACGTATACCGGTCACACGAGCTATCTACCTGTATGATAGGAGAGAATGACTGAAAATCATTTCGTCATGTGCCAGTGGGAGATGAAGGAGTTAAGGATACGCCTATGACTCACGAGATGAAAAATTGACCCCAATATATGCGTGATAATATTGGAACAGAAAATAATATTCATATGAAATTAGATGCATATTAGAATTCCTTTTAATTAGAAATTTGTCATAATTGGATAATATTAATATGGACAGTTACCTAATTTAAATTAGGTAACTGACATATTAATTATTGATATTATTTTCTATATTTAATTTGAGTAACTGCCAAATTTAATTCTCTCTTATTAAGGAAAATTTAATTACCTTAATGAGAGCTCTATAAATAGGGCTACGAATTCTATTCTTGGTAAGCAAGAATAGAATTCCATATAGAAACTCTGTCAAAATTCTTTCATACTTTTCTCTCTATTCGTTTTGGGTTTTTAGTTTGTGGAATCAAGTTTCCATCCCGACACTACAAGAAAATTCTCAAACACTGACGAAAAATTACCGATGAAAAATTTTTCGTAGGCAATTACCAACGGAAAAATATCTGAAAATATATATTTTGCGATGGAATAATAAATCCATCTAAATAATGGAGGGAAATTTGCCGTCTAAATTTACCGACGAAAATTAGTGACGGATTTTTAAAAATCCGTCGTAAATTTGGCACCAATATTTCGTGGCTAAAATTGCACACGAAATTTACCGATGGAAAATTGAAAGCCCATTTTTATTCTTTGTCTTTAATTTAAAACCATGAAATTATAAATTTTAGTTTAAGTCACTTTATTAATTAAATTATAAGTTAATCTAAACTAAATTCATGTAAATTTTTATTTAGTAACTATATTAATAATAAATTTTTATCTAAATAATTTAACATATAAATATGTAATTATTATGAAATTTTCTTTTTTTTCCTAGAAATAATAATAATAATAATATTATTATTATTATTATTATTATTATTATTATTAATTAAAGTGACTAATTAATTATGTTAACATATTAATTTTAAAATATTTTAATTAGAATTAATATTTATTAAAAAAAACATATTAATTAAAGTGACTAATTAAGTGACCACCCATAGATTGAGTGACCATGGCCTGCTATTATCCTTATACATATACAAGCCCGTATAGATAAGGCGGTCAAATAGTTTCAAAGTGAGCCCTCTTCGAAAACCCTAGAGATGAAGCAAAGAAATATTGTGGTATATATAGCCTCTTAAGATTATATGCTTTATCTCTCTGAAATAGCAGTTTCAAGTGACTAATTAATTTAATCAATTTAATATTTTGTTGCATTTTCTGTTGTTTTTCTCTCTCACTATCAGGGGTGTTCAAATTTGGTATAACCCATTTAATCCATCTAATCCAACCCATTTAACCAATTTTTCTTACAATTATAGTAGGTTATTATAACCCATTATAACATTTTAAAAATATACATGTGGGTTATGGATTATTATATAACCCAATCAATTAACCCGCATTATATTAATCTTTAAATATACTCTCACTCACATTTTTTTACTCTAATATAGGATTTTAATGATAAATTAGTAATTAAATGTGATATGACCATTTCATAATTGAATATGTTTCCTTTTATTATTGTTATTATACAATTTTCTGTAATTTTAAAAAATAACTATTTAATCTTTTGGACAGTTTTGCCCCATAAAAGTATTTTATTCTTGCAATCAATATATTAATTTTCAATGTATTATTTATTTTTACAAATTATTATCAAATATTCATTTTACATTTTGTTTTAGTTTAAAATACATGTAACAGATGGTTAAAATAATAAAATTTCATTAAAATTTTAATTTTGTCTATATTTCTAAATTTCATTAATATATAGGCACCCTAACTGTACAATGGTCTAACATTTTGAATAAATAACTAGAGAAATTTTATTTAAAAATTAGTATTCCATTAAATATGTAAAAAATTTTAAATTTAATTTTTTTTGACATATGTAATTGGATGCTAGAGAAAGAGAATTACTTAAATTGGGGATTAAAATGCACAAAAGAAAGAGAATTGGGCTCAATTGATTAATTATATAAAAAAGGAAGTACTAAAAAAGAGATTTGCCAAACCTAAGTAGTTTTGGCCTCAACCTATTTCTCTCTTTTTCCTAGGACGATCGGTTTCCTTTCCCTTCATTTCCCACCGCCTCTCTCTTTCCTTCCTCTCTGTTTACCCTCTCTTCTCTGATCAAGCTTCCACCGTCGCCGTTCCTCGTTAGCCCACTGCACTGCCGCCGTCATTCCCGCCTGAGAAACCGTCGAAGCCGCCATTTCTCCCTTTCTTCCTCTCACGCGACGGCAGCCCCGAGCTCCCCTGCTGTTCTCTCTTCTCTTGCTCGGTCCCTTCTCAAAGTCGCCCCTCTATTTGTTGCTTCTCTCCTTTTAATCCCTAGATAAGCCTTATATCCTCCTTTAATGGTTGTTTTGTGATGGGAAATTGAAAGAAAGTTGAGGGATTTAGATTTAGGGATTTTATGAAATTGGGGGAAAATTATTTATTGTTGGTAAATTGAAGACTCTTAGGCTTGTCTTCCTCTTTACTGCTAGTCTTCTTTTTATTAACATCATTTTTGCCCTTGAAATAGTTCGAGACAGAAATGAATTTGACGACAGCGATGTTTCGGCTTCCCCCTTCAGTGATCACTCTGATCATGAGCTCTTCATTAGAGGAAATAGGTAAAGTTTACTAAAATGTTCCGGCTATAATGAAAATTACTTAATGTGCTTTAGCTGTCTTGTACACTCAAATTAGCTTCTAATAGATGGGATTTTGCTTCTTGTCTAATTTTTTGAGATTGTGTTAGTATTTTATTTCTTTCATCTCTTAAATTCTAAAGAAAGTGATTTATTTTTTTTCTTTTGGATTTTCCCAGTACAAGGTTTAGTTATGAATCATAAATTCTTGGGACTGGGCAATTTATGTTGATAATGGATGCTCAGCCAAATTATTAGGGATTAGTTTTCTTTCTGCTGCTGGCACTAGTTATCAACGTTCAATTCATATCTATTGATGCTTTAGAATTTATTTTATTGATAATAATTTTATTGATGATATAGTTTATTGACTGATTGATGAAAATATTGATCCATTTGACATCTAGAAGTGTGTTCACTTCTCCATCCCCCTTTATAATGGTAAATGTGTTCACATCTGGAAGTTTTACTGCATCTCACTTTTGATATCTACCATTTTCCCACACTCCCAAACACGCACGGGTGCATGCCAAAAAAATGAAAAGCTCCCTTGTTTCATTGCTTGGCTTTGTATAACTTCAGGATGGCTACTCAGTATGATGTGAATCATTGGTTGAAGGCATGTAAAGGGCAGTCTTTGTGGTTATATACTATTGCTAGATCAATTCAACCTGAGAATGTCAGTTCTGAAAAAGAGCTACTTTGTTTGAATCTTTCTGCAGTTTGATTCTAGATTCAACTTCTCTCTTTTTTACCTGTTGCTGTTTTAAAATGTAATCGAGTTCTCTTGTAGAAGTATTACTAATTATACAGTCTTTAATTATGTTACACAAGCATTTTGGAGTTTACCTAACCCTTCTTTTTATTTTTAAGATCTTGTGGAAAGCACATCTCACCTCATTGATTGTTAAAGTAATAAATTTTTATGAGGCACTGCAAATGGGCACAGAGACCTATCATCACCTAAAGGTGATTTATTTTGTTGACAATATTTACCTATCGGGATTTTAAATGTTGATAGCTCGTGCCTTTTTTTCTTCATCCATTTTGGTTCTTTTGTTATATCAACTAGAACCTTGACCTTAGGAGTGTCTAATTTGACTCTGTCAGGTTTGTCCTTAACATCTTTTGAATTTGAGTGGTTGTGCATTTTCAGAGAATTATTTCTATTATTCTGAATCAATATATGTCTAAGTGCAAAGTGAGAGAAGATGATTTGCAGGTTGTAGGTGATGGTTTGTTAATGTCAAATCCAAAATGCCTTGAGAGAGCAATCCATGAATCCACTTGTCATTCTCTTCTTCTCAAGGTGTGCATTTTTCCTTTAGATGAAATGTTTCCTATTGCTTAGGGTCTGCTTGGCTTTGTTTCTTAGCTGATTTTTACAAAAATATATTTTCAATGGGTTGGTAGAGTGGGCCCTAAGTTACCTATAATGCCTTGTTTATACTGTTGCACTTTTTTTTTTAATGTTAGCAATATTGTAAGTGCATTCTTACATGTGCACTGTACGTCAAAATCTCTAGCATCACGTGCAACAAAAATCAAATCTGCATCCATGCTTTGGGTAACAGACGACTTTCTTTTCTTTGGCCAGGGTTTAGAAGTTATTGAAGCCCATTATTTGTACGGGGCTGACTATGATAACATGGAGATAGTAATTCATCCTCAATCAATCATTCATTCCATGGTTGAAACACAGGTATGATGATCACTTTAGCTGTTGTCTTTTGTTGTTTGTTGTATCAATAATCCTGTGATTTGGTTTTCCTATCTACCTTATGCCGCTTCCTGTCTCAAAGCTAAAATATTTTTGTTACGTTGTTGAAATTGAAATAACATAACTCTCCATTTACGTTTGTTTTTGGAATAGTGAGCACCTAGTTACATTTGTAGGATATAGATGCTGCTATTATACTTGAAACTTTCTAGTATTAATAGATATGAAAATCAAAATTAGAAATAGAAATTAAACAATTAAAAAAAGTAATGCCAAGAAAAAGCTATGAATATTTGTAAGGATGAAATGAAAGTAGATTAAATAGGTCCCCACATTGAAAAAAATCAACTATGAGATATTCTATTTTGAAGGTATAGAAATAGAATATTACAAAGCTATGATGCTGTCGGAATAGAAGCCTTCATTTTATTATTATTTTTAATGTTATAGTTTTGCCAACTTATTGTCTTCTGTTATTAATTTTCAACTTCTTTAAAAGCATTATTTTTTTATGTTGTCTTATATGTTTATATTTCCAATGGTTTCTCATAAGCTAAATTACGTCTTAACATAACTACTCTCACATGGGCCTTTGTTTTCTTTTTTTTTTTTTTTTTTTCAATGGTCTCATCAATTTGAATGTTCTTTTTCTTTTATTATATCTTAATTTCTTTAATTTTTTAAATTTACATAAATAATTTAAAACCGTATGACATTTACTACGGTAACTAATACTCGATTAAAATTGCAAATGTCTACTCCTTTTATTATTAAAAAGTTGAATTGAAACTACTCAAATTCTTTAATTTTTTTTTATTTTCTAAAAATGTATATATTGAGAATTTAAAGCATAGATCTAAAAATTAATTTTTGAAGAAGCCAGAACTTAGTTTACACCCTCTTTTGACTTTGAGCTATGATTTTCTTTTTCTTATACCATTAACTTATTAATTATGATAATTAGTGAATTAATTAATTATACAGTAGCTAATATGATTGAAAAGTAATGACTTTTATAATTGGTTATGTCACGGGTGGCTTGGCATATAGTTTCTTATTTATTTTGCCAATTTTTAAATAGCAAAGGGCATAAGTGGAGAATTATATGAGGAAACAGATATGGTAAAATAAAGCCCCACATGTTTATTTACTAGCTGGCAATGGTTGTGCTTGTGAGGTAGGAGATGAGATGAGATAGTTGAAATTTTAATTAAATATGCTTAATCATGAATATATATTGTACCTTTATATGCTTTGGCATACGGTTATTAAGATATCAATGTAAACAAAGATAAGGGTTAAGGTAGTTTTTGTGAAGGTAGTTTTCTCTACCATGTGAATCTCAAAGTACTTTTCCATTGTTGAAGCTTGGACTTTATTAATATTAATTTAAATGTCCTGTGTGTTTCCATCTGCAGCTTCTCTCTTTTAATTGAAATGTTAAGCTTGTTAATTTATATCTTTATATATTTTTTAGGTAGTGCATTGCTATAAATGTTCAAAGATAACTGAAATTCGGCTTTGATTTTTAAGGATTATTGCACTGGTGTTTTCTCTTTTTCTATTCTTTTTATAAATTAATTGTTGCAAGTAATTTAATATTATATGATTATATTTATTATTATATCAACAATATATTGTTACATATATTTAATTAATAATGTTCTAATGTGGAATAATCAAATTCATATATTTTAGGTTCAAAAATATGCCACAGCCGAGAAAGAAGGGCATGTTGCCGTCAAGGCTCAGGTTTTCATCCGAAATTTGTACAACATCTACACCATCAGCATCTATAGGTGAAACGTCTACTCCCACCTCCGATAACAGAAGGTTTTAAATTTTATGACTTTTTGGGACTTGTAACCATCTAACTATAATGTTAGGGATAATATTTATGCTTTTAGGACTTGTAAGAAAATAATTTTATATGTTGAATATTATAAATTTTATATTATATTATGAATTAGGTATTTATTAATTGATTACTGTAAATTATATATATTTTTTTAGGATTGCAATATATAGAAAAATTACCGACATAAATACATCAAATTGTTGTAAAAATTATAAACAACAATTACCGACGAAAACATTTTGTCGCTAATTTGCCTATGGAATTATCAAAGTGTAGGGGAAAATAAAGACTACAATTACCGACGGAAAAATTCTGTCGCTAATTTGCCTACGGGATGTAACATACCGTCGGTAAAGTTACCTACGGAATTTTCAAATCCGTCGGTAAATATGGCAAATTACGACAATTTTCGGTGTGAACTTCCCAACGAAAATAACGACGGAAGAATAGTGCCAACAACCAATTTTCTAACGCCAGTTTGCGTCGGTAAATTCCGTCGGCATTTTCGTTTGCCTAGGGAAACTGAATTTTTCTTGTAGTGCAAAGTGTAGCAAGGCGTGAATGAAAACAATACCAGCGATGCAAAAAGGTAGACAACCTCGGTGATTGTGATTCTACGCTATGAGAGGTATTTATAATTATCATCTCGTGATATTTATGGCTTATTTTCTTTCATATACCAATTTTGTGATAAGATAAACAAATAGTAAACATAAAAATGAAAATAGAAATCATGTAATTGAAAGATTTTTCAATGTCTAAACAAAAACTCTAATTTTTCCATCTAAATAACAAAAACACTACTCCTAAATGTTTACAACACCTATTATCATTTAAAATGTAAAAAAAAAAAACCTTTATAACTTTGCTTATATGCCTTGCAGACAACATCGAAAGACCCCTTAAACCATGAATCAAGCAACAATCGCATACTTGCAACCACAATGAAATGAGTTTTTGATATATCCAAACTTGCAACCACAATGAAATGAGTTTTTTTTTTCTTTGTCCTCACTAACCAAACAAAACTTTTTATATTGATTTCAGCAAAAAAACTAGAAAGACAAAATTGAATTTGGTATTCTCATATTATGTATGATGGATGCATGTCTTATCTCATGGGTTTAAATGCCATAAGAGCAAGTTTGATTGTCACGCACTTTCATTCCTCATAGCAAGTGCGGATTTATGTTTACTTTTTGAACAATAATGAGGTTTGGGTGGCATTTAGTTAAAGTGAGAGTTTTGGATTTTCAAATGATTTTTTTTTTCTTATACTAAGTTGGATGCAGGGATGTGCACATGCCAATTAAAAGGAACCCGTTAATTGAAAAAAGATTTGAAGTTAGGGATTTATATTGCAAAATTTTATTTGTCGAGTAAAAAATTGAAAAGTATTTTGTATTTTAGGTTGAATTTGTAATTAACCCGGATAAAAACAAAAGTGTACTGTTTTCTAACAGGTCTCATAAATAAGTAGTGACGACCAAAACCCACTTTAATTCCCAAATGGCCAACCACAAGAGCTTGAACTCACTCATCCGTTCTGCGGCCAAAAGAACTCCCACCACCACCAAATCCTCTGACATACTGGCGGCTGGTGATGCTCCTCTTAAACACTATCTACTCTCTCTCGATGGTTCATCGTCAGCCATTTCTAATTTCAGCAGCAAACGAACTGTTAAATCCCCCAAACCAATGTCTGAACCCATGAGCACTCCTCCTTCGCTTGCTTTTCATTCAATTTTCCCTAATCTCAAGTTTGAATCCTCCGCTTCAGATTCTGGTGCCGCATCTTTTCTTTGCCTGAAGAAAATTATTGATGTTTCTTTCATTTTCATTTTCATTTGTTGCTTTAGGAGTACAAGCAGGCTATAATTTTTTTTTCCTTTTTCCTTGCTGTACTTATTGCAGAAGATCCCCCCAAGCAGCTACTGCAGGATATTTCGTCTACATTAGGGGGTATGAGCTTGGAATTATAAAACTGAAGATTGATTTACTGGCCTGTTTATGGAGCATTGCTCGCTTAAATTTATTTGCTTTTGACTTCATCTGAATTTGATGCGAAGAATTGTGTCACTAATTTGATGTAATGCTATGGCCATGGGTCGAGGTTAAAAAGAAAGTAGAGAAAAGAAAAGGGAATGTCCAGTTATATTATGGCCATGAAATGTGTATAGAACTTTGCAGTTGGAGATATAATTACTTTTTAACTATTATGGCCGTTAAGTGTATGCTATCCCAATAATTTTTTCCTTCTTTCCATTTGCATAAAAAATGGCTAGAAAGTTGGGGAAGGAGTTTCTGGTTTGAATTGGGATTGTAAATTTGAAGGCCTGTTTGTGTAGCATTACTTGTTTAAACATATTTTACTTGGAAATATGTTATCCAAATTTGATCCAAAGAGTTCTGGAAGTTACTAGTATGGTGTGATGCTATGACCTAAGGGTTGGCATTTTAAAAAGAAAGTGGAGAAAAGAGAAGGTTAGGTCCAATTATATTAGTTTCAACTATAAGGGCTGCAAAGCTTATCCTAGCCCAAGATTTTTTACCTTTTTGCATTTGCATTTAAGTTGCAAAAAAGTTTGGGGAAAGTAGTTTCTGATTTGTTGCAGTAATTGTTTGATTCCTAAAGAATGGTTAACTTGAATAAAGAAGTTAGCTTTTCTTGTGTCACATAGAATTTTCTCCAAGTAGGTGAGTGCTTTTTTATTGCTTTTTTTTTATTTTTTATTTTTTAGGGTTTTTGAAATGTTAGATTATCTAGATTCTGCATTTGCATTTTCCAAAATTGTGACTTCTAAGTTTATGGCATGTTTCTATTTAGTTCTTCATATCACTGCAGATGTTGCTCCTGTTATCTCACCTCATTCACAAAAAACAAGCAATGAGTTATATATGGAAGATGCATTGGATGCGACTTGGTATTCAAGTTTGTCTCCAGACAGTATATCTCAAAGACGGAAAGAAATAACGTGCACAAGGAAACAGAAGTGGATTTTCAAATCTACTCAAGTAAACCATTTTAACCAGTTGGTTGGAATGTGTGGACAGAAGCTGGGGGCAGGATCTATTGTTAGTATATTTGAACGGTTAGGATGTGACACTGGTCTGAAAGAATATACTGCATTAATAAAACTTTGTGTTGACGAGGATAAGGCGACTGATAATGAGGAAGTCATTTGGACTCAGTTTACCAAGGCTTTAAGCCTTCTCGAGGCCATGAAGGAGCAGGGTTTTGAGCTCAAAGAGGAAACTTATGGTCCATTGCTTATGTATTTAATTGATTACGGTAACTTAGATGCTTTTGACCTTTTCTGTGAAGAAATAAAAGAGGACAACCCCAGTTCACATGCACGATTAGGTTACTGTGAGATACTGTTTTATATTAGAGTAAATGATGAAGAAAAGATTCAGGAACTCTGCAGTTATGTTTCTAACAACAAAGTGGATACGGCTATCAGTTTACAAGGTAAGTGACCTTAATGTTAAGTTACAATACTTCCAGTATCAGTGGATTCATCATCTAAAGACAATTAAAGGGAGATTATGTTCTCTTGTACATCCTCAGCATCTTGATTTTCTTTGTTTGGCACCACCAGAACCAACAAGATCTTACTTTTTGTGCAGAAAATTATTTATTAGCTCTTTGTGAAAGGGACCGACAGAATGAGCTGTTGCTGCTGTTAGAGATTGTAGATATAACAAAAGTTTCATCTTTGCAGCATGTGATCAGCATCTTTAAATCCTTAGGGAGACTGTTGTTGGAATCCTTGGCAAAGAAGTTTATTTTGACACTGAAAGAAAATGGTACTTCCATTACATGTCAATTTTTCTTAACACAGAGAAGGCTATTTTCATAATCATATTGAAGGCTATAAATCTCCACATGGCTACTGTAAAATAAATTTATTTGCTGATAAAAATAAGATTAACTTTTTCTTTCTCTAAATAAAAGTACAAATCAATTTTTTTCTTTTTTACACTATAGTTTTGCAAATATTCTGTCCTTCATATTGTATCTTTTCTTCTAAGTTTTGCATTGCTTTCATAAATCGATCTCTTGTAAGAAAATAATGCTGAAATGAATTGATTTAATTTTCTCCAAGGACTACAAATTAACTTTTATTTTGGTTTACTACATATTGCTTATTAACTTTATGTGTTGCATTTTTTTTTTCCTCCCTTTTTCCTTTTGGTGAAGCTTTTAAAGTAGTTTGCAGACCTTGCACATAGATTGATAACATAAAGTATGTAATGAAAGACAAGGCATGCATTTCTTGTCTTTTTTCTGCCTTCTATGTATTATGATTTGTTGCCTTAATAAATATGCAGGATATGATACAAAGAATATGTCAATTCTCATCCTGAGCTATGCTATTAGCATCCCAAATTTAGTGGTGAGGAACTTCCCACGAACACTGCTAGTAACATCCTTGAAACTACGATGCTTTGAGGTGCATCTGCTTTATATACTGTTTGACTCTGTATAATAGTTGCATTCGTTGTTGAACTGTATTTAACATTGAAATTCCATCCATTCTTTTATTAATATATTTTTCTGTATGTGGCTTGATGCCCTTCAATATCCTATTATTACCGTTGTTCTCTTTCCTCATTAAAATTAGATAAATAAATCATAGTAGTATGGTTCCGAAGCTTTTTGGGATATGCTTCTGATAGATTTTTTTTTTTAGATATTTCTATCATCATTTAGTTTATGTGTATTTCATTCATTCGGGTAAATTATGTGATGATTAGGTTATGGTCTAGTTTTTTGTTAATCCTTTTCTAATTAAAATTTTTAGGGCATATGCAAAATTAGATGTAATTGAAGCTTGAGCTTCTTCAGTTAAATGATAATAGCTGAATCTGGCTTGGGCCAATGTTTGTATTATTTTCACTAGCAATCTTCGGCATATTATTAGATTTGGACTAAATCCAGCAATACTTAGTTTTGCTGTGTCTTTTGCAGCCCTAATGATGTCAAATGTAAGATTTCATTGTGTTGCTCTATAGGTCTGATTACTGCTGAACATTAGATCCTCTTTTCTGTTTAATGTTCGACCAATTGTTTCTACAGATTTTGGCTATCACATGGTGTGAAATTAATGTATTTTTTAGATCCCAAGGGGGTATTTCATCCCCGTCACATATCTTATTATTTACTCATGACTCTTGGAATCCAAATTTGAATGGAATCTAATAGAAGTCTCTCATCATGCATTCTTTCTTGATCACAATGATATTGATATTTTTTAAAGCTTCAATAACCACGATAACATCTTAGATTTGTCTATCCCTGAAGATAATAACATTTGTATATGAACACACAATATTCATTCCATTAAGTTTTACACTAAGGAATACTTGCATTTACTCTTTTGCTCATTAGAATTGGCACAAAGTAAATTAACTTGCTTTTGTCTCTCTTTAAATATGATCTTGTTGAAGGTTGAGGAAGTCGTTTTAAAATTCAAAAGCTTGCACTCAATATTGGATGTTGCACCTTCATCAAAGTCATACAAAAAGCTCATAATGTACTGTTGCGAGTTACATAAGGTAGGGTTCAATCTTCTTATTTCTATTTGGAATGTTCTTCTAAAATTGAAATTAGGATCTTCTTACTTTAAATTCTAATTTAACTTATTTAGTATCATTTTCGAGCTTTCATTGTTATATATGTGTGTGTGCACGCGCGTGCAGAAAACAGCTACATTCATTTGTATATTTTTCTTAATTTAGGTGCTTGTAGCAATTGGCACTGCTAAAGAAATGTGTGAAGAGGGCTTGACCTTGTCTATAGACACACTTAATTCAATGTTGCGTGCTATTGAGGAAAGCTTTGATTTTAATTTGGTACGTTTCATTTACATTACTTATTTCATGCTCTCTATCATATTATATTCATCATTTTAAGTGCACATAATTTCACTTCAAGTTGATCAACGATCAAGGATTTCAAATGTCATTGATTTTACTCATGTTTTCAAATGAGTTTTTATTCACATTTGACTGTCAATGTATACCTTACTAGTCTAGTCTTGATATATGCTAGTATGTGTCTAAAATATAAGGTGATGTACATTTCTTCTTCCCATGGCCATTGAAATTACTAATGGGAAATGTAATTAAAAAAGCTTATCTTGTCAAATCGCCTTATCATTATTTTTATTTTAGGGTTAATTAAAAAAAAACTCGTAATGTTTCATCTATTTTTCAATTGAACACCTGACATTTAAATTCTTGCTAATTAGATATTAACGTTTTGGTGTTGTTTCAATCAAGGAATTCCATTAATTATTTTGTTAAAACTAACGGAAATTTGAAATTTTTTATTAAAAAAATCATTTTTTGAATTTTTATTTAGTTATTTATGTAACTAAACATTACTAATAAATTTCTATTAATTTTAATAATTGAATTGGGACACTTTCTTTATACTTACTACTATTGTTTTATAAATTGAGACACTTTCTTTATATTTACTACTATTGTCTTATCTAAATATAAAAAAAATATTATTAATTTTGAATATTAATTACTAGATAAATTGAAACGAAAAAAAGCAAAATTTGCCCCTAAAGTATTAAAATTTGTGCATAATTGCCCTTTAAATATATTTTGGGTTAAATTTGCCCTTAATGTATTAAAAATAGTTTACATTTGCCCTTTAAGTATGTTTTTGGACCAAAACTACCCCTATTATAATGTATATATCTCAAATTTTTTACTAAATATAGCGGAATTCTAGATAAGTAATAGAAAAATACATAATAAATTGATTGAACTCACATGAGCTTGCCATAGTGTGTACTATAAGTTGATATCTATTTTTAAGTATCGAAAAAATGGTTAAAATTTATAATGTTAAGCTTGCCAGAGTAATCAGACTCCAATTAAGCAAAGAGAAATTGTGTGGGAGTAAGAAATTTTAATATTTTTCGAAAATTAAAACTAAGTATCAATTTACGGTGCACATATGACAAGTTTAAATTACTTTAATCAGTTTAACATGTGTGTTTTTGTTTGTTTAACTACAATCTCATCAGTTTCGGTGGCAAGTTTTAGCCAATTACATAATTGCTTTAATAATGTTGGCTCAAAACATACTTAAGAGGCAAATATGTATCATTTTCAATGCTTTAGGGAAAATTTGAGCCAAATCAACTCAAAGGGTAAATATGCACCATTTTCAATACTTTAGGGTAATTTGAGCCAAATCATACTTAAGGGTAAATATGTACAATTTTCAACATTTTATGGACAAATTTGGCCCTTATACCAATTGAAGATAATTATTTCTTTTAATTATAATCATGTTTGAGTAAAATTAAATAATTTTTATTTTTGAAAGCAACTCTTATGCAATTGAACAAATTAAATTAAGAAGAAAAATGTCAATCATTTTTTAAAAATATTGAATGGGCCAAATGCATAATTAAATGTGACATATTTTGTGCATAATAGGGAGAATAAATTAGTGATATAACCAACGATAATTTTACAAAAAAAAATCAATTTGAATTGAAGAATAATAAAATGTTCGTTTTTGTAATTTAGGGACAAATTTGGCCTTGTACCAATTGAAGATAATTATTTCTTTTAATTATAATCATGTTTGAGTAAAATTAAATAATTTTTATTTTTTAAAGCAACTCTTGTGCAATTGAACAAATTAAATTAAGAACAAAAATGTCAAACATTTTTTTAAAAATAATGAATGAGCCAAATGCATAATTAAATATGAGATATTTTGTGCGTAATAGGAGAATAAAACTAGTGATAGAAATAATGATAATTTTACAAAAAAAAAATATCAATTCGAATTGAAGAATAATAAAATGTCCGTATGTCCGTTTTCTAATTATAATTTCAGTTTTTTATTTAATTTGTTTTGCTAGGTAAATTTTTTTTTAAAAAAAAAAAGTGAATTTATCCATAAATTATTGATAACACCCTAAAAAATGAAACTAGCAACCCAATATCACAAAAAGAGGCCCAAGAAGAAGTCCATTAAGATCCCTCCAATTAAGGAAAAGAATCCCATAATTGAGGCCATCCGATCGGATTGGACGTCTCACTGATAGGATTTGATGCACGCCACTATCCAATAACCATTACTTACATGAATAGGCCATACTTATCACGAAATAGGGACATTGTTACGTACACTGCTCCAAGCTCTTCTAGACTATAAATAACAAGTTTCACTCTAAGAAGGACAACCCCTTCTAACTCTCTCTTAGCAAGTTAACTCTATTTTCTCTTCCTGATAGCTAACTTAGACGTCGGAGTGTTGAAGCCCGGGTCCACCGGGCTAGGCATTGTGCAGGTCTCCCAGCTGAAGGGCCCGCTCGGAACTCCCCCTCTATTTTTCGGACCTACCTCATCTAACATAAAGTGAGATATCCTCCTCTTAAAAACTTTATGATTTATCATTCGATGCTTTCGTTGAGAGTCGACGGCTAAGCAGGATGGTCCGAATTTTACAACTCACAAGCAACATACAGATTCACCGTCAAACTGCAAGGACGCGAGGTTTCCATTAAAGTCTTCGAGACCACTTGAGAATTTGTCAAACTGCAAAGACACGAGGTTTCCATGAAAGCCTTCGAGATTGCATGAGAAATCATCAAGTGACAAGGGGGCGCAGACTCTATGGAGATCTCGTAGAGCGCACAAGCACTTGGTGGAGTAAGAGTGGAGAGCTAAGACTAAAAGAAGGCGAAAAACCAGACGTTAAGGCTAAAAGGAGGCGAAACATCCCTCCTTCAGTCTAACGCGTAAAGAGAATGTGAAACTCTCTGAACTAGCGTACTGAGAAACATTTTGGGGAGAGGAAAACGGTCAACCCCTCCCTCCCCCCTTGTATTCCCAAGCGAATTAGGTAGAGTCCGACACCAGAGCCAAAAGACTACTCGGGAAACGCCGTTCCTTACACAAACCCACCTAGTACAAAAGATACTGAGAAGAGGAAATCGAATTGGAGAAGGGATATCTCAAAGAAAAGGCAGTACCGGCATCTGTGGATGAAGACAACTAGAGGAGAGCGGCCAAGGAAAGGAGAAAAAGATGCGAAGGATCACCCCTCCTTTTGGCGGCCCACAAAAGGGTAGAGTAAAGCCCAAATAAGTCGTACAGAAAAAACGATTAAGGTGAAGAAGGCTCTAAAAAGACATCTCCTTTCCAAGAGAAGAATGCAAAGGCAACAGAATGTGCCGATCGAAAGATCGATGAAAGCATGTAATATCCCGATTGAAAGATCGATGCAAGCATGTAATATTCCGATCGAAATATCAATGCAATCATCATTTTGCATTAATGTAATGAGCAGATTGTTTTGTAAAACGAATCATGATAGTCGCCGCAGAAAGGTTCTCCTTCCCACAACGAAAGCTTGAGCCATATTTCAAGAAACATCTTTAAAGGAATTCCTTCATCCCAACTCAAGGCAAAGAGGCATGGAAAGCCATAAGTGGAAAAGGGCTAAAATTCACAAAAAAAAAGAGAAAGAAAAGGGGGAATCAGATAGATTGAACGGTTAAAATATCACCTTCTTCTACTTTACCAAAATCTAAGGATTAAATCGGAAACACATCGCCGACCCGATCCGCTGGCAACAGGATTGGAAGCCAGCCCAATGGCCACCGAAAAAGGGGGAAGAAAGATTGTTATCAAACAAAGCGCTCACTATTTTCGGTCGGCAAGCCAGGAGACTTCTCCAATAAAAGTATGATTGCAGCTACCTTCAGAACCTAGACTATAAAATATAAGAGGAACAAATGTTGGTTAATGTATTTTGTTAGATAATAGATTGTAATTAAGGGTAGAATAGTAATTTTTCTTTTACTATTTGTATGCCTATAAATATATCCTTGTATCATTATTTTAGGGTAATTCGAGATAATAGAAACTCGAGTTCACAAAATCTTCATGGTATCAAAGCTACTGCCGTTTCGAAGGTCGAATTAACTCCCTTTCGCAGTTGGTTCTTTTTCGGTAACTTTATTTTTTCGGCGAGTCTAGAAGGTCGTGTTTCAGTCCTTCTCTTTCGACACCGCCCCCACAGGATGGTAGATCGGGTGAAGATCGGCCAGTGTCCCAATTTTCGACACCGTCAGAAGTCGCGCGTGAGTACACGTGCCACCCAAAGGTTTTTGCCCTTTCTCCACGCGCTGGCGCGTTTGGCGCGTGCCACCACCTCCGGCCACCTTTGCTGCCCTTTTTTTTCGACCTGCTCCCCGTCCTTTTCCGCCTCCAACCCACTGATCTCCGGTAACTTCCGACCACCTTGGTTTCTGGGTCACACGTGAACAGATTCTATTTTCCTGGGTTAAATTTTTTTCCTGCTGTTTTTTATTCTTTTTTGGCTTTTTCATTATGTCAAATATTAAGTATGACCATAAGGAAGTTGAGAAACATTATTCCACTAATGACAGTCTCTATTCTCAAATTAGGCCAGTTAAATTTGAGGGGAGCAGTACTTATTTAACTTGGTCTAGATCGTGTTTATTGTCGATCAAGGCTAGAAGGTTGCAGGCCTATATTGATGGAAGTAAAAAATCATCATCTGTCACCGATCCTAATTGTAATCAATGGGACTCAGATAATTCACTGGTTATGTCTTGGCTCTTAAATTCTATACATCTTAAGATCTCTAGACAGTATTTATTGCTTGACACTGCAGATAAGATATAAAAAGCTGCAAAAACCACCTACTCTCGAACGGGAAATGATGCTCACATCTTTGAACTCAGGAACAAAGTTCATGGTACAAAACAAGGTGAACTTATTGTTTCAGATTATTTCTCTGAATTGGGTAGTTTATGGCAGGAACTGGATTATTATCAGGATTTTCAAGCAAAATGTGTTGATGATGCGGTGCTGATTCAAAAGATAATTGAAAAGGAGAGGATTTATGATTTTCTGGCTGGTTTAAATCCTGAATTTGATCAAGTGCGAGTTCAAATTATTGGCAGAACTCTTTTTCCTTCACTTGAGGAGGCACATTCTTTAATTTAGCAGGAAGAGACTAGGAGAGGTGCTATGCTTTATACTGCACCTATTGACAAGTCGGGTTTGACTGCCCATACCTCTCCTGAGCAACCAAAAGGGATTCTTTCTGATAAAGATCATTTGTTATGTGATTACTGTGATAAGCCAAGATACACTAAAGAGACTTGCTGGAGGTTACATGGGAGACTTAGTAGGGGCCGTGGGGGAAAACGAGTTAATCCAACAAGGGATCAAGTGCATGTGTTAGAAACAGTGAAATCATCTAAGGAGTCAGTTTCAGTTGAGAGTCTCTCCTCTGATGAGATTTTGCATTTCAAGCGTCTCCTGTCTCAGCTTACTCCTTCCTACAGTGCTACTTCTAATTTAATCAAGTCAGGTACTACTTTCATCATAATTCATGGATTATTGATTCTGGTACGAATAGACATATGACAGGCATTTCAAAAGGCTTTCTTAACTACTCTCCTTATTTAAAAAGGGATAGTATCAGGATGGCTGATGGGTCATTAACCCCTATTTCTGGGACAGGTTCTGTTGTTTGTACTCCTAATATTAAATTATCTTCTATTCTACATGTTCCTCAATTCCCTATCAATCTTTTATTTGTCGGTGTTATTACTAAAACTCTTAACTGTAAGGTTGAATTTTTTTTTTCTGATTTTTGTATTCTTCAGGATATTCAAACAGGGAAGAGGATTGGCAGTGGTAGAGAGCATGATGGCTTATATATGCTGGAAGACAGTCAAGAGTTGGCTTTTTTGGAGGGTATCAGGATGTTAACCAAAAGATCATTCAGTGGCATACGCGATTAGGACACTCGTCATTTTCTGTTTTAAAAAAACTATATCCTAGTTTATTTGCTAGAACTTGATTTGATTCTTTATCTTGTGATGTTTGTGAGTATGCTAAACATACTAAAAACTCTTATTCTTTGAGTGATAATAAAGCCAATGAGCCATTTATGATTGTTCATTCTGATGTTTGGGGACCTATACAAATTGCCTCTTTGTCTGAAAATCGATGGTTTGTTACTTTCGTTGATTGTTGCACTAGAATGACTTGGGTATATTTGATTAAGGCAAAGAGTGATGTTTTCTCCTGTTTTCAATTTTTCTATAAAATGGTTGACACCCAATTTGATGCTAAAATAAAAGTTTTGCGGTCAGATAATGGGATAGAATATATGGATAGTAGGTTTGGTACTTATTTAGAGTCTCATGGGATTATTCACCAAACTAGTTGTTCTTATACTAGTACTCAAAATGGTGTAGCTGAAAGAAAAAATAGGCATTTGTTAGAAGTTGCTAGATCTCTTATGTTTACTATGCTTGTTCCAAAGTCATATTGGGGGGATACTGTACTAGCGGTTGCCTATCTTATTAATCGAATACCTCTCAAAGCTCTTAACTTTAGGACTCCTGTAGAAGCCTTAACCGGAAAAACTAGCTATACTGTTCCACCAAAGATTTTTGGATGTGTTTGCTTTGTTCATACTACGAATGTTGGGAAATTAGATCCGAGAGCACTGAGATGTGTGTTCGTTGGATATTCCCCAACTCAAAAGGGATATAAGTGTTATCATCCTCCATCTAGAAAATTCTATGTGAGTATGGATGTTACCTTTTGGGAGTCTGAACATTATTTTGACAATATCCAATCACCTCTTCAGGGGGAGAATAGTGAAGAAGTGGTGATGAATGTACTTTGTGCTACCTCAGGATCTAGTTCAAAGGAAAAATGAAGAGATTGTTATTCAGGAGCAGAATGTTGATGTTCAGGGGAGGAGAATGAGAATGTTGTTGGTGTTGGTAGTCGTTTAGATAGACCTGACTTGTTGAGATACTCGAGGAAGAATTGGTCTAAAGAAGCCATCATGCATTCTACACTGCCAGAATACTCGGGTGAGTCACTTTTTGATTCTGATTTATCTCTTGATTTTGATTTAAATGTGCCCATTGCTCAAAGGAAATGAGTCAGGTCGTGTACAAAACATTCCATTTCTAACTTTGTTTCTTATGATTTTTGTCTCCTTTCTATAGAGCCTTTGCCTTGTCTCTTTCCTCTATGTCTATTTCACAAGATTGGAGAGAAGCTATCAAGGATCCAAAGTAGAGAGAAGCTATGGTTGAAGAAATGAAAGCCCTCTCTAAAAATGAAACCTGGGAACTAATTGCATCTTCAGACAAAAAGTTGGTTGTAAGTGGCTGTTCACAATAAAACACAAAACTGATGGTTCAATTGAAAGATTTAAAGCTAGATTAATGGCAAAGGGATTCACCCAGACTTATGGAGTTGACTATCAGGAGACATTTGCACCAGTTGCTAAAATGAGTACCATTAGAATCTTGCTATATTGTGCAACTAACTTGGATTGGGATTTGGTGCAATTTGATGTGAAGAATGCATTTCTCCATGGGGACCTGGAAGAAGAGGTTTATATGGAGATTCCTCCTGGTTTTGATGATGAGAGAACACAAGGAAAGGTGTGCAAACTGAAGAAAGCCTTGTATGGGTTGAAACAATCTCCGAGAGTTTGGTTTGACAGATTCAGCAAAGCTATGATATCATTTGGTTATCAACAAAGTAATGCTGATCATACCCTCTTTATGAGGCACTCGAAGGGTAAGATCACTCTTCTCATTGTTTATATTGATGACATAGTAATGGCAGGGGATGATAAAGAAGAAATGGTTCGACTGAAGCAGCTCTTAACTCAGGAGTGTGAAATCAAGGATCTTGGGAAGCTACAATATTTCTTGGGAATTGAAGTTGCTAGATCAACCAAAAGGATCTTCATTTCTCAAAGAAAATATGTTCTGGATCTGTTGGATAAAACTGGTATGTTGGGATGCAAATCAGCTGATACACCCATTGAAAGTAACCATAAGTTAAAAATAGGGACTGAAGGTTCAATTGATAAGGGCAGATATCAAAGATTGGTTGGTAGACTTATCTATCTATCCCACGCTAGACCAGATATTGCTTATGCAGTTAGCTTGGTGAGTCAGTTTATGCATGATCCAAGAGAATCTCGTCAACAAGCTGTTTTTTGCATTTTGAGGTATTTAAAATCAGCTCCAGGAAGAGATATTTTTTTTTCAAAAAATGGTCATCTACGAATTGAAGCCTTCACAGATGTAGATTGGGCTGGATCTTTAGATGATCAAAGGTCTACCTTCTGGTTATTGTACATTTGTGGGAGGTAACTTAGTCACTTGGAGAAGCAAGAAACAGAGTGTAGTTGCAAGATCAAATGCAGAAGCGGAATATAGAGCTATGGCTCAAGGTGTTTGTGAGTTATGGTTGCAAAAGTTATTAGCAGAGTTGAATTTGGCTAAAAATGACCGACTATTTTTGTATTGTGATAACAAAGCTGCAATTAGTATTGCTCATAATCTAGTTCAACATAACAGGACAAAACATATTGAAATTGATCGACACTTCATCAAAGAAATTATTAAATCTGATGTGTGTTTTAACAACGCTTATTTCATGTAACGTCGGACAGACAATTAGCTGATGTTGTTACAAAAGGACCGGTAGTCGAGCTTTCCATGCCATAGTTTGCAAGTTGGGCATGTGTAATATTTTCGCACCAACTTGAGGGGGAGTGTTGGTTAATGTATTTTGTTAGATAATATATTGTAATTAAGGGTAGAATAGTAATTTTTCTTTTACTACTTGTATACCTATAAATATACCCTTGTATCATTATTTTAGGGTAATTCGAGATAATAAAAACTCTTGAGTTCACAAAATCTTCAACAAAGCATTCAGAATAATGCGACACCTTTTGAAAAAAGATAAGTGTTGCTCAATCATCGTTATTTCAATATAAGTTATTGCCTTCTCACTAGTTTCAATAACTCCTTTTTATTGCCATCACAGAATGTAAAAAAAATAATGCAAAAAAAAAATAGAAATGTGATAATAAAGAAATTATATTCATTCAAAGAGTATAAAGTACATAAATACTGCTCTTCCTACGATCTACATGAAAATCATTCTTGTCGATCGGTTTCCATTCTTTTTGTCTGGAAAGGCACGGCTAAAACTCCCTGCTTCCTCTCCACAAAACAAAAAATATAGATGAAAGAAAGGAAAAGAGAGGGAAGAACAAAAAAGGAGGAGAAGAAGAAGAAGAAGAAGAAGAAGAAGAGAAGAAGAAGAAGAAGAAGAAGAAGGCTAATTACAAAAAAACAAAAAAGCAAAGAAAGAAAAGACAACAGGGAGAAAGGAGGAAAAGAGCATCGCTGTCATCTCGACCACCGCCTCTGCAACAAGACCACTTTTTACAGCAACCCCCTGACAACAAAGTAACACCAAGACAAATGGAGAGGAAAGTACGAATACGTATCCACTACCATGATCAGGTGAGAGCCTTGTGCTAGGAAAGGAGAGTCGCTGGAGCAGCAAATTGTATGACTTGTGGAGCAGCAAATCGTATGACTCGTGGATACAAGCCATATCCAGGCAAGACGAGAGGTCCTTTCTTCATTCATCTTCCTAAAATGGCAAATCCGGCGATAGCACGTTAAAAATCTGGAGGCTTTGTGTTCAAACTCAATAGCCAAGGCGCAATAGACATGAGGAAACAAAAGGATAAGTAAAGGTAGAAGAGGATAGCATGGGATAGCAGAAGGAAACCCTTTTCATAGAAAAATTTGATTACGGGGCATTAATGAAAACGTCACACATTCTCACCTCATTAATGCGCGATCAGAAATCAAAGTGCCAAAAAGAAAAAGCCAACCGTCAAAACACAAGAAACGAAGCATAGGCCATTAAGTCAAGAAGATGAAGCGATATGCTTCACAAATGACCTGTGGATGACTAACCGATCTTGTAAGGACGATCCAAAAGAAACAAGTCAGATGGCGCGTTGATTGGCACACGTGTGCAAGAATCCATCAGTCACACATACACCCCTCAAAGAGCGTGTACCAAGCAAACGCAGGCAAACAACAAACTTGTTAGGTAACCCCGTTCCGTACCTGAATTATTATTGTTTATGATATGCGTTTACAGCGAACAGGAAAGAAGCGACGGATCGGAGCAATACAGCTCTTGACTCGTCATTCGTTGAAGTTGCTTGAGGAAGGAAAGGCATTTTAACCGAAAACAAAAAGGGGGTCGCTTGAAGTGCGCCAGATAAAACCCAAAAAAGGGTCACTAAGCAGACCACAACCTCGTCAGGTAACTCCACCTCCTCCTAAAAGTGTTGATCTCCACAAATATATGTGTCTACGGCAGATACAAGGAGAACAGCTGGAAGAGCTAGGGCCCTTGATTCATCTGTCACCCAGCCCCTTGATGCAATTCGGCTGAAACTTTTTTCCATTCACCCTCATAGGAAAAGTTAGAGATTGGCTACAAATGCTACCTAATCAATACATCCATTCTTGACAACAAATGCAAGAAAAATTCCTTTGCAAATTTTTTCACCCACTAAGACAACCCTCATTACAAAACAAATCAATGATTTCCAGCAATTTTATGAGGAGCCATTTCATGAAGCATGGAAAAGATTTAGGAGACTTTTAAAGAGCTGACCACATCATGAGTTTTCTGTTTATCAACTAATGCACATTTTTTATGCAGGTGCTAATCAATCAACAAGATATTTGTTGGATGTAGTCTCAAATAGTGGCTTTATGACCCAAATTCCAGAAGATGCATTCCTGCTTCTTGATAAGATGGCTATCAATGATACTCAATGGGCAACATCTAGAGCAACACAAAGAAAATAGGGAGTTCATAATATAGATGAAGTAACTATGTTAAAAGCTCAAATGGAATTAATGATAAAAAAACATTTAAGAGAAATAAATGAACTTAAAGTTAAGAATATTTTCATGTTATCTAATGAAGTTGATGCTTATGCAGGAATATCAGGAATGAAGAATGGTGAAGGAATGGTAGAAGAAGTGAATGTTTTGAATCCTTATAGCAATACCTACAACCTGGGATGGAGAAACCATCCAAATTTTTCATGGAAGGAAGGTAATCAAGCTTCTTCTTCCAACCCTCATCCTAGACCTCCTTTTAACTATAATCAACCTTCCAATAACCTTCCCCCATACCAAAATCAAGCTCCACCACATTACCCAAATCAATACCCATCACAATCATACCATCAAGCACCTGGTTTTCAAAAGTCTCAACCTTCTCCACAAGAGAAGAAATCCAACATAGAAGAGATGATTACGAATTTTATGGCCTCTCAAAATGTAATCTTGGCCAGTCAAGATGCTAGATGAAAATCACAAGACATTTGGATGAGGAACCAAAAGGTATCCATTAGAAATCTAGAGAACCAAATGGGGCAACTTGCTAGTTCATTATCCACCTGGATTCAAGGGACGTTCCCATCAAATGTGGATCGAAATCTAAAGGAAGAAGCTAAAGCAATCACCTTAAGAAGTGGAAAGGAGCTAGAAAATATTGAAATTGGTAAGAATTATTTCCCAAGGGTGACCGACAGCGGAGGTAAGCATTCCTAACTCTGAAAATATTGAGAAAGTGCCTCCTACAGTTGAGAAGGGTAAAGGTAAAGTAAAACTTGTTTCTACCGTGCTTGATGAATCTCAATTACCTTTTCCTGTTCTAACTAGAAAAGAAAAGCAAAATGAACAATTAAGTAGATTTTTATACATGTTTAAGAAGCTACATATAAATTTATCATTTGCTGAAACTTTATTACACATGCCTAAATATTCTGAATTTATGAAGATACTTTGCACTAGTACGAAAAATCTAGAAGGTATAGAAACGGTTCAATTATCCGGTAATTGTAATGCTATATTAACCAACAAAATTCCTGAAAAATTAGAAGATCCTGGTAGTTTTACATTGTCTTGTGAATTAGGAGGAAACTTTGTTGGACATGCTTTATGTGATTTGAGTGCTAGTATTAACTTAATGCCTTATTTAATTTGCAGGAAATTGAACTTAGGAGATCTAAAGAAACCCGAATGACGCTTCAATTGGCAGATAGATTGGTGAAGAAACCGAAAGGTATTATTAAGGACTTATTGGTGAAAGTAGGAAACTTCATCTTTCCGGTGGATTTTGTAGTAATGGATATGGAAGAGTATAGAAAGGTGTCATTGATAGTGGGAAGACCTTTCTTGAACATGGCAAGAGCTCTAATCGATGTCCATAGGCAAACGGTCACCTTGAGGTTCAATGAGGAAGAAAATGGTCTTCAATATAAATAAGGTTTTAAAGCATCCTTCTTATGACTTTGAAGAGTCAATTTACTTTGTGGATGATGTTCAAGAATGTGTCAACACAAAACAAGAGGAGATCATTCTCAATGATGAGTTTCAAGAATGTTTGATGCATCCCAAGAAAATGGAGGAATTATAAGCAAAGGAAAAAAAGTTGATGCATAATCTGGAAAAAGAACACGGTGAAAGTGAAAAAATGGAAGATGAACCATCCCCTTGTAAGAGAGATTCTGAACGTAAAATACTTCCATCTCATTTGAAATATGTATTTTTAAAGGATAATACCAAACCGGTAATTATTTCATTTTTATTGACAGATTTGGAAGAAGAAATGCATATTGAGGTCCTCAAGAAGCATAAAGGAGCGATTGGTTGGGCAACATCCGACTTGAAAGGTATTAGCCCCAACTATTGTACACATCGGATATCCATGGAAGATAATTTCAAACCGGTGGTGTAACCCCAATGAAGGCTTAACCCAATTATGCAAGAAGTAGTGAAAAATAAAGTATTAAAATTACTTGATACAGGTATAATTTATTCTATTTTTGATAGTAATTGGGTAGTCATGTTCAATGTGTGCCTAAAAATTGGGTATGACTGTGATAATCAATGAGAATAATGAATTAATTCCTACACACACGGTAACGGGATGAAGAGTTTGTATTGACAATAAGAGATTAAATAATACCACTACGAAAAACCATTTTCCATTACCCTATATAGACTAAATGTTAGAAAGACTGGCAGGAAATAAATTTTATTGTTTCTTAGATGGTTATTCAGGGTATATGCAAATACCTATAGTACCGGAAGATCAAGAAAAGATCATATTTACATGTCCTTATAAAACATTTGCATATAAGAAAATGTTTTTTGGTCTTTGTAATGCACCTACCATATTTCAACGATGCATAATGGTCATATTTTATGATTTTATTGAAACATTTATGAAAGTTTTTTATGAATGATTTCATAATTTATGGTCATGATTTTGATTCTTGCTTAAATAATCTTGCATTGGTCTTAAAAAGGTGTCAATAGACTAACCGTGTTCTAAATTAGGAAAAATGTAATTTTATGGTTAGAGAAAGAATTGTCCTAGGGCATAAAATTTCTGAAAAAAGGCATTAAAGTCGATAAGGCTAAAGTAGATGTAATAGAAAAATTACCCCCACCGACTAGTGTTAAGGATATTAGAAATTTTCTTGATCATGCCGGGTTTTATTGTCGGTTTATTAAGGATTTTTCTAAAATAGCCAAGCCACTTTCTAATTTGTTGCTTAAAGATGTTGCATTTAACTTTGATGCTGAGTGTTTGTAGGTTTTTAATCTATTTAAGCAAAATTTAGTAAGTGCACCGGTCATAGCATTACCCAGTTGGAGCTTACCATTTGAAATTATGTGTGATGCAAATGATTATGCAGTCGGAGCAGTTTTAGGACAACGGAATGAGAATTTTCTATACCATCTACTATGCAAGTCATACACTCACTGGATCCTAAGTCAATTACACAACCACGAAGAAATAACTCTTGGTGATAGTATTTTCCTTCGAAAAGTTTAGATCTTATCTCCTAGGGTCCAAAGTGACGGTGTAATCAGATCATTCGGCATTAAGGCACCTTTTTGTGAAAAAGGATTCCAAATTGAGGCTTATCTGATAGGCTTTATTACTCCAAGAATTCAATGTTGAGATTAAGGATAAGAAATGAGTTGAGAATTTTGTAGATGACTATCTATTTAAATTGGATCATGCTAGCATTGAAAACAGAGAAATTTCTGACCTATTTCCTAATGAACATATTTGTACTTTTTATACTTATGAAAATTCAGTTCCATGATATGCTAATATAGCTAATTTTCTTGCAGGTGGATATCTTCCTAAGGAGTTTACTTAGCAACAAAGAAGAAAGTTTAAAGCGGATGTCAAGCACTACCTTTGGGATGATCCATACCTCATCAAAATATGTTCGGATCAAGTGCTAAAACGATGTGTACTGGAATCAAAACAAGAAGCTATCATGCAACAGTGCCATGGAGGCGAAGTTGGAGGTCATCATGGATCTAATCGAACGGTACAAAAGGTCCTTTAATCAGATTTTTTCTAGCCAACTTTATTTCATGATATTAAATCTTTCATTGAAATATGTGATAGATGTTAACGGGTTGGGAATATTTCTAAAAGGGATGAAATGCCTATGAATAATGTGCTTAAAGTAGAAATTTTTTATGTTTGGGGAATAGATTTTATAGGACCATTTCCTAATTCTTTTGGCTTTGAATATATCTTAGTAGCCGTGGACTACGTGAGTAAATGGGTCGAAGCCATAGCCACTAGAACTTGTGATGCCCAAATAGTACTTGATTTATTAGAAAGACTAATTTCACTAGATTTGGAGCACCAAGAGCTATAATAAGTGATGGTGGCAAACACTTTGTCAACCATCAATTTAAAATCTTGTTTAGGAAATTTGATGTCAAATGCAAAAAAACTAGCCCATACCATCCTCAAGCAAATGGGCAAGTAAAGGTGTCTAATAGGGAGCTGAAATCCATTCTAGAAAAAATAGTTAGTAATTCTAGAAAGAATTGATATCAGAAATTAGATGAGACTTTATAGGCCTATAGAATTGCATTTAAGACCCCTATAGGCATGTCTCCTTATAGGATTGTTTTTGAAAAGTCATGTCATCTTCCAGTAGAATTAGAACATAAAGCTTATTGAGTTACAAAATTTCTTAACTTTGATTTGAAAAATGCAGGAGAAAAGAGAAAATTGCAGCTCAACAAACTTGATAAAATCCGACAATGGTCGTATGACAATGCTGCACTATACAAAGAAAAGATCAAACGGGTGGCATGATAAATAATTAAGGGTAAAAAGTTTTGTTCCTTGCATGCTAGTGCTTTTATATAACAGTCGACTTCGTTTGTTTCCAGGAAAGCTGAAATCTAAGTGGCTCGGGCCTTATCAAGTAGTGACATGCAATAATTTCGGAATGGTGACGATCAAAAATTCAAGAGATGGTCGTGAGTTTAAGGTAAACGGTCACTGGCTCAAACCGTATCAAATGGGACAATAAGAGGTTGCTGAGGCAACCATGATTTTTTAAGATCACTAAAATACTGTTTGGATAGTCTAGTTGAAGATTCTAAACTCAGAACTTCACTCTTCCTTCTCTGTTCATTTTACAGTTTATTTTTAATTTTTGTGTGTTTTCGTTAAGTTTCGATTCATGAATTAAGGTTAAGTTTGGTTTACAAGGTTTTTGAAATTCATCTCAAATTAATGGGTTTTTAAATAAATGAATTTCTAATTAAAAAGAAGAAATCATGATTTAAAGGAAAATAATGAGTTTGATACAAAACAAAGGTTTTTTTAAAATGAATTTCAGTATAAAGTCGACCCAGAAAATTTGCAGTGCAGTTTTTCGCCAGGCAACCCGTGTCCACTTGCAGATTCTCACCTTTTGTTGCGCGCCCACGCCTAAAGGCTCTGCTTGGCAGCAAGTTGACCCGCGGCCGCGTGAAGCACTAACCCAGAAAATGCGTGGCCGCGTGAAGAGCCACTGTCTCGCCCACGATTCTTTGCACACCCACGTATGTTTTTCCCTTGACACCATGTTGACGTGTTTCCTTTCATTTCCCCCAAGTCGCACCCGCGTGTGGGTGCGCTTGTGCCCATGCGTGGGCGTGTGTGCAACCATTGTCTTTAAAATCCTTCTTTTCTTTTCTTTCTTCCTCCCCATCTTTATTTTCCCTTGCCTTCTCACACTCCCACGTCTCCCTCACTCACAAACTCCTCCACGGCCACGCACTACCACCCACCATCATCTTCGACCACCACTCTCTCTCTCCTTGCATATTTCTCTCTCCTCTCTCCATCTTCTCTTTTTCATCATTTTCTTCGTATTCTTAGGGCTTTCACATTCACACACTTCACTCACATATTGTGCTATAAAACTTGTTGGGTTCTTCACTTTCAAGTAAGTACATTCTCTTCTAATCTCTTTAATTTTGTTTCAATATCATTACATGCCATGATTGTTGAGATTTTAGCCCTATGCATTTACATTTTTAGATCATTTTTCACATAAGATCTAGACTTCATGCTAATTTCTTTTGCAAATGTGATTTGTTGTGGACCAAATATGCATGTAATAGATGTTTAAGATTCAATTTGGTAGAAAATGTACTTCATTATGCACTTCAATTTGATACTCAAACGTGTGCACATAACATATTCGATAAAATGTTCCAATGAGTTTTTCTTTAATTTGACTTATTTCTAACTCTTTAGTTGACATCTCTTTGTTCATTATTTATGATTCATCACCTCTCCCATATCTTTACATGCTTATTTATGTGCTTTATCAACACATGTTGGGCTCTATTTTGACTTATACATTATGCACTTCTCTTGATAAATTGACCTACATGCTTTATTGTTTAAAATCATGTGCTTTCCATTTTCAATTACCTCTTTCCACCCTCGTATTTTTGTGCTTACATTGTTATCTCCCATTAGTTTTCTTGCACAATAGGTGTATTTTAGTCCATGATTTGTCATATTACACTCACATTATTTTTTTTAAAATTTTCAGTGACACCTAAACGGACCAAGTATCCTGATGTTGCAAGCTCCTCCGGCATCCGTATTCCGTCATATGTGGACCGCGCTAAGGTAGATAAGTTTGATTATTTCAGTGCATGCACATATGTTTAGTCTGCTTATTTGAGCTAGTACTTCCTCAACATTCCAATTGGAAATTTATGGGATGAGGTGCTTCCGTTGCTTTAACGCATTGGATGGACGCAATTCATAGATAAGAAACCTAAGGTGTATCCTAATATGGCACAGGACTTCCTCTACTCGTTTAAATGCTATTTTAAGAGAGATGTTGATGCCGGTACTATGGGATTTAAGTTGGGCAAGAGGGGATACTCATTGACTTTTAAGCAATTCTCAGAAATTTTAGGATTTATGCTGGATGCCCCTGTAGAATTGGTCGATGTATCTGCTGCAAACAATTAGGAGAGAATCTGAGATCCTAAGCAAGATGAGCCATGGAAAGGAGGTCAATGCAAAGTGCATGCTTTAAGGGATTACGCGTTAAGGATAATCCATCGATTTTTGACAAAAAGTGTTTACAACAATCTGAAGAATGTCAGTGCCGTCAGTGTTTCTCAAGCCATGGTCCTTCGATGTACGATAGATGGCATTTTCATCAATAGAGCGTTGATTATAGCTAATAGGATTAAAGAACTACATAAAATGTTGGATAACGTAATTAGCATCTCCATTGGCTGGATCGCTACGATTTTGGCTGATGCAGTTTGACACCCCGCCATTGGAGATCTGCTTGTAGGAGATCTACCATGCATTGATAACAAAATGCTCAAAAGAATGAAAATTCTAATTCCTAGGCCACGTGGCCATTTTGTGACACCCAAAATTTTTCCTTCCTTGTACTACTCCATACTTAAATTTTTTCATAAGTGCTAGCTTTCTTTTCCTCAATCTTTCAACTGATTTTTCTCTCTTTTTTTTTTAACACATAATGCTAGCATTTACAAGATACTTGAATAATATCAAAGTCGATAACATGGAAATATTCTTAACTTTAAGCTCATTTATTTCTCTTAAATGTTCTTTTCTCATTAATTCCATTTGAGTTTTTAACATAGCTATTTCATCTATATTATGAACTTTCTGTTTTCTTTGTGCTGCTCTAGATGTTGCCCATTGAGCATCATTGGCAGCCATCTCATCAAGAAGCAGGAATGCATCTTCCGAAATTTGGTTCATAAAACTATCATTTGAGGCTGCATCCAACAAAAATCTTGTTGATTGATTGGCACCTGCATAAAAAATGTGTATTAGTTGATAAACAGGAAACTCATGATGTGGATAACTCTTTAAAAGTCTCATAAATCTTTTTCATGCTTCATGAAATGGCTCGTCATAAAATTACTGAAAATCATTGATTTTTTTCTAATGAAGGCTGTCTTAGTGGGTGGAAAAAATTTGCAAAGAAATTTTTCTTGCATTTGCTGCAAAAAATGGATGGATTGATTAGGTAGCATTTATAGCCAATCCCTAGTTTTTTCCTATGAGGGTGAATGGAAAAAGTTTCAGCCGAATTACATCAGTTGATACATTTGGAATTTGTAGTGTCCCTAACTTCTAAGAACATATCTAAGTGTTGTGCAGGATCCTCTATGTCCAAACCTGAAAATTGGTTTCTTTGTACCATCGTGATGGTAGCGAGTTTAATCTCAAAAGGCTGATGGTGAGGAATCCTAATGGTTATATGTTTTTTGTTCCACCTAAGAATAGCATAATCCCTAATAGTCATAGGTCTATACCCATTCTCGGGAGCTTGATGGGGTACGTCTTGCTCTTCGATTCTAGGTGGTGATGGATCATTCATAGGTTGTTTTATCATTGGGTCATCCATATTGCCTCTTAATCTTCTATTCCTATTGAATGTTCTTAAAATTTCAAGGTCTATGAGTAGAATAAGGTTGTTTCTCACCATAAACCAATAACACCTAAAAAAGAATTAAAAACAAAAATCAAAAAATAGATGAATAAGAGAATAAGAACATACAAAAATTCAATTTAAAATCAAAATAAATAAACGCCAATGTGTTCTCGGCAACGGTGCCAAAAACTTGACCGATGTCTAGCAAGTGTACTAGATCGGCTAGTAATATAGAAAAATATAATTATGACCCAAAATATCGAACCCAAGGAAAACTTATGTTTGTGTGAGTGATTTTAATTTTAAAACAGAATTTGTGTTGAAGAGGAAAGAAGAAAAATCCCAAAATTGTGATGGTTGAAGTTAAAAACTAAAAATAAAATTTTAAAACTAAAAATAAAATAAAATGGTTAAAAGAGTTGAAATAATTAAACATAAAACAAAAGCAAGCAATTGATTGAGGTAAATATCAATATTAAAAATAACTTTCACTATAGAATTATCTTGCTTAACCAATATTATTATGATTTAATCAAAAGAGAAACACAAGTGATTATGAATAATTCAGATTAATAAACCCAGATAACTTTAGTCAAAATTATCATTCTAAGCATTAAAATTCTCTTATTTAGAACAATCCAACGCTTAGCATAAAGATCTGAATTAATCCCCCTAGATATCTATTAAATCATTTCTCAAGTAATTCAACTTTCACCTATTCTTATTTACTCTCTTCTTAATCTTCACTTACTTCAATTAACACAAAACTATATCTTATTCATATTATAATTATGCATTAACCTAAATAAATCAACCTAAGAACATGCATATCAATGATCCAACAAAAAACTAATTACAAACCAATGTTTAATCAAGTTAACAACCAATTTTTACTTAAATAAAGATAAGACTGTGTTCAAAAACTAAGAAATAATCAAACTTACATTAAAATTAAGCACAAGCTTAAGTCATAACAATAAAAGTTAAGGATTCAAGTATCTTTTAGCAAAAGTTAAAGAAAATTATTCACTAGACATGTTTAAAATTAAAACAAAGCTTTTAAAGAAAATAATACAATAACAAAGATAAAAAAAAAAACTACGTAAAAATTAAAACTAATGAACTATTGAAAACTAATGTTGATGATTGATTCCTCCTCTTTTTTGATGCTTCAGATTTCTTTTTATAGGCAAAAATAGTGGTAGAAAATTTCTAAACCTCCAGAACTAAAGTAGGAAGAAAACTCTTCTTAATCGAGAAGTCTGAAAAATCCTTCGCTGCATGGAAATGAAAACACACGGTCACTTGAATTCCTTCTTCATTGGATGCACTGCCGTGTACCTTCTCTTAATGAAGTACACAACCACTTGATTTCCTTTGAGATGATTCACATGGCCACTTGAACTTCTTCCAGCAAAATTGATACACGGCCACTTATTTTTTCAACCTATGCATCACATGACCAAGCAAGGAAAACCAAGCAAGATGCATGGCCACTTAAGTTTTCAAGCAATGAAATATATGGCCACTCATGAGTCTACTGGACTTCACGTCTATTTTCTTGCATGAGTTTTTCAAATTCACAGTTTTTGCCCAAATCTTTCTTTCTTTTTGCAATTAAGCCATTTTCTTAGCAAAACATACCTGAAAAACACCAAAACTTTAAATTAACTTCTAAAACATACAAATCAATATTTTAACTCTAAATTAACCAAAATTAAACAAAATTAACTAAATAAAAACACTTAAAGCATACTAAAAATTATATATAATTTACACTTATCACCCCTGAAGAAGGGAAAGGCGTATGAGCTGAAATCTGAAAGGAACTGCTAGCGAAAGAAGCGACGAAGCTCCTTAGATAGGATAGAAGATAAAAATATAAAATTTATTTTGCAGAACGATTAATCAAAAGTATTTTACAGAGCCAATTCCAGCCCAAGGCTGATGTTTCTTCAATTCTGATTGACGAACCATCCCGATCGATGCCTTAAAACGGCTCACCAGGCCATCAATTCCAGCCCAAGGCTGATGTTTCTTCAATTCTGATCGATGGACCATCCCGATCAATGCCTCAAAGCGCCTCACCAAGCCAATCAATTCCAGCCCAAGGCTGATGTTTCTTCAATTCTGATCGACGGACCATTCCGATCGATGCCTCAAAGCGCCTCACCAGGCCAATCAATTCCAGCCCAAGGCATTCTTCAATTCCAATCGATGGACCATCCCGATCGGTGCCTCAAAGCGCCTTACCAGGCCAATCAATTCTAGCCCAAGGCTGATGTTTCTTCGATTCTAATCGACGGATCATACCGATCGATGCCTCAAAGCACCTCACTAGGCCAATCAATTTCAGCCCAAGGCTGATGTTTCTTTAAATCCGATCGACGGACCATCCCGATCGATGCTTCGAAAGTGTCTCGCCAAACTAATTAACCCTGTCATCTCAAGACAGAGGTCTCTTTGATATTCGAACCAATACAGACAGCACAACCTCCTACAACACGCAACCACCTAGGATGGCCCGATCGACGAAACAATAAGAACACTGCCGATAGCAAAATCTCATAGGCAACCCAGCTACACAACTGCTACTTCGATCTCCGATCGAACTATTTGGTGAGGGACATTTGATAACATCCTAAAAAATAAAACTAGGAGCCCAATATCACAAAAAAGGTGTCCAAGAAGAAGCCCATTAAGATCCCTCCAATTAAGGAAGAGAATCCCATGATTGAGGCCATCCGATTAGATTGGACGTCTCACTGACAGGGTCTAATGCATGCCACTGTCCAATCACCGCTGTTTATAGGAATAGGCCATACTTATCACGAAATAGGGGCACTGTTGCGCACACTGCTCCAAGCTCTCCCAGACTATAAATAACATGTTCTACTCTAAGAAGGACAACTCCTTCTAACTCTCTCTTAGCAAGTTAACTCTATTTTTGTTTCCCAATAGCTAACTTGGGTGTCCGAGTGCTGAAGCCTGGGTCCACCGGGTTAGGCATTGTGCAGGTCTCCCAGTGAAGGGCCTGATCGGAACTCCCCCTCTATTTTTCAGACCTTTCTCATCTAACATAAAGTGAAATACCCTCCTCTGAAAAAACCTTGTAATTTATCAATTATTAAAGTAATTTTTTAATTGTTTATCAAGTTTCAAAAATAATGATTATTTTTTGTTTAATTGTCTTAATAATTGTTAGCTACATTCATTAATTATTGGTAGCACACTATAAAAATATCATATTAAAAAAAAATTGAAAAGTTTCAAAAAATTGAAAAGTTTCACCTTTTATTTTGTGTCATTTATTTGAAAGATATTAGTTATATATTTAGATAAAAGTAGCAAATAAAGAAAGTATCCCAATTAAATTATTAATAAAGTTTTATTATTATTGTTAAGTTATGTTAGTTAATAACTAAATAAAAATTCAAAATTTTTTTTTTTTTTAGAAAAATCAAATTTTTGTTAAATTTAATAGAAAAAATTGATAGAGTCCCTCAATTGAAAGAGCACCAAAATGTCAGTGCCTAACTGGTAAAAATTTAAATGTTGGATGTTGATTTGAAATATAGGTGAAATGTTAGGGTTCTTCTGTAATTAACCCTAATTTTTAAATCCTTTTGAGTTCAATTTCTGTATTCAATTGACTGAATTTATTCTTCTAACATCTTTCTTTCTTTCTTTCTTTCTTTCTTCTTTTTTTTTTAATTCATTTGATCTGCAGGTTAAACAGATGTATTCCTTGATCATGCACCATAACTTGAAAGCAAATAATGAAACATATATAGAGCCATGATAAATTTGAGGATGAAAATGAAAGACGTAAGTCACTAGATAGCCGACTCTATTTAACTATATGTTTGTGAGATTTTATCTTCTTTTTCATTGCTAAAATAATGGTTCATCCGTATAATGCATCAATTTTATTATGATACTTTTTTTTTCCTCTGTTGTTTAAGTTTGCTGGTGCATACGATATGCTCGACGAAATGAAGAACTTTAATTTGAAGCCTTCAGCAACCATGTACAATGCTATAATGGGAGGGTATTTTCGACAGGTAGCTTACTTAGCTTAACGAGATTCTGGTTTCATTCTGTTAGTTTCTTATTCTATGGTATATCACCTTGGCTCTATTGCCTTTGTTAGGCGTGACATTCTGTATATCAGATTGCTTTTTTGAGGAAACTTTCATTTGTTCAGGAAAAAAAAAAAAAAAAAAGATCTTCTTTCCATATGCATTATCAAACTATTAAATTTCTTTTGTACACCAGCAAATATATACAGTATGTACCCACAGGTGAGAAGGCAATATCTCTTAAAAGTTATAACAATATAATATTTTTAATGTATAATGACCAAGTAATTGACTTATGGATGAAATAACTTTTAGCTTGTATATTGAGAACTATATCTCGTTATTGTTTTATTGGTTCCAGTTTCAGCCTCGAACTTAAGAACACGGGAGACCTTCTTAATGAGCCTACATCTTCAGTGCTGTTAAGATCTGCACTCTCAGCAAGTCATACTTATGTTTCTCTTATGCAGTAGTCTTGCCATTCAGTTGTTAGTGCATGTAGGTGAAGCTAGTGGAAATGCCATCTTGATTTGTTGTACAACCAGTAAAATTTAAGTTGGAGCCTGATATTTGTTGTTGGTAGAGGACAGTCTGTGCTTTATGTTGAGGTGGGCACTTAGTATATCAAAGTTAGAGCTAGAAATGGGTGCACTTTCAATAGTTCAAGAGATAAAAAATTATTAAATGATAATAAAACATGGTCAATGTTGAGCAATGAAGACCATTGCAATGGGCAAGATTACTCAATTTAATGAAAGGAAGTTGAAGAAAGATGGGCCAAAAAAAATGACTCAGAGAAATGAGTAATAAATCATGTTTAGAGGCTGATTTTGTTTTTGTTTGTTTCTTCAAATCTGCTTTTGGTTTTATATTATATTCAGTCAGGTTACTCTTACATATTGAAGTTGTTTGTCCAATTTTTAAAGAATATATCATAGTATTGGTGATAGCTTTTGAAGCCATGATTTAATGTAGTTTTGATAACCATAATATGGGCAAAGTTGGAATATTTGAAATAAATTTTGTCTTGAATTTTACAAAGTGACAATTTGGTGGGACAAACTTTTTCCAAAAAGTGACAAATTAGTGGGGCAGAGGGAGTATTAACTTTTAGATATCACATTGCCCCTCACAGTTAGCATTCTTGCTTTTCTTACTTGATGTGGTATCCAGCTAATGAAAAAGCTGTTTATGCTCTTGGTTAATGGATGGTTTATTATTTACGTATTCTCTTCTTACTTGCATATCTACTTGATGCCTGCAGAAAAATATCAAAGATGCATTGATGGTTCTCAAGCAAATGGAGCATGTAAATGTTAAACCTGATGCTCAAACTTGCAGCATTTTAATAGCCAACAATTGTAAGAGTGAAGATCAAATAATCAAGGTAATTTAAAATGTATGTTTCAGCCAAGCTATTCTTGCTTGCTGCTTGTATAGTCAGAAAGCTAAAAGAAGAATTCCACATATTTCTTGTAGCACTATGAAGAACTGAAGGGTGCTCGAATTCCAGTTACAAAGCAAATTTTCATGGCACTTATTAATGCATATGCATCCCATGGGCTTTTCGATAAGGCAAAACAGGTATTACACTTGCAGCATGTACTACACACCTGTCAATGTAATGTTTCATAAATGCAAATGAATAATCTTGCAACTCTGATGCATTCCTTTTATCGTTTGAATTTGTTTTCTTCTCCTCTGCTTCTGATGCTCTCTCTCTTGTAATTGCATAAGATCACATACTGTGAGGCATTAACTTTTAGCTTTCTTTATCGTGAATTTCGCTGGATTTCTTGTGGCACTATTTAGTCAAAATTAATTTATATATATATATATATATATATATATATATATATATATATATATATATATATATATATATATATATATATATATATATATATATATATATATATATATATATATCTTTCATGTTGTTTATAATATTTCTTATCGAGGCCATTCTATGTGCTAGGTACTCTTAGACAAAGACATTCCAATGTGCAACCTTAATGAAATTAAGGGTGCACTTCTCTCAGCTCTTGCATCTCATGGAAAAGTTTCTGATGCCCTCATTGTCTACGAAGAAATTAAGAAAGCTGGAGATGCTATCGAGCCAAAAGCTGTCTTGTCTCTTATTGTGAGTTTTCTTGTAGAAGTGTATTACACTCGTTATTTGTACACAATATAACTTTCTGTAAAACCTCATTTTCAGGAGCATTTTCAATCTGAAGGTGAGCCAACTAGAATAATTAAGCTTCTTGAAGAAATGCAAGATCCTGCGTACTGGAAGGATGGTTGCATGAGAATTATCATGTGGTGTATACGTTATAAGCATCTAAGGTTAAATCTCTCTCTATCTTTCTATTTTTTATTTTTTTTTTTTGGTACAAGAGAATAGAATTGTAATTCTATTCCCATTCCATTAATACGTGAGCTAGCAGTTGGCAACTTTACACTCCGTTGAACAATTTACCTATTTGCCAATTTAATTGTGCTCTCTTTCTTCTTCATCCATTTTGCTCCAAATGTAGACATTGCTTATGCCTATTATCTTTGAAATTAGTTCAACCGTCAATCTGATCAAGCAACTCAAGGATAGATTCACCTCTGTTGAAGTTTTCTTGCAAGTTTTTGATGAGGTTTGCACTTATACCTGTCTTTACCTCTTTTTAATGTGATCTGCAATTTTTTCTTTGAATATGGACTCTCTCATTTCTTATTGAATTTTAATTGTTCTGATCCTTATGGATAAATGCTACCTTTATTATTTTGTTAAAATAGCTTAAGACTGCATGTCACATCTCCATACTGATTTGAAGAATCTTAAGTTGTTCGGTAAGCTGCTACATTTTCTTTTCTTTCATTAGTGATCTTTGTATTTCCTTGCTTTACAAAATTTTAAATCTGTTTGGAGATCATGCTTTGTAGATCGTAATGTTTTCCAATTCTGTATGTGGACCTTTGACATTATGAATCAAATCTCTTGTTTTTGTTAGGTTTTCTCAATAATTGCTGAGACAGAGCCTATAGATTTGTAGATTGGCTTGGACATGCTTCAAATCATAAAGGATGAGCTTTATCTTTGGCCATCACGAAAATCACTCGATTTTCTACTCATTGCTTGTGCTAGGGCCAAAGATTTGCAAAATGCACTCTTAGTTTGGAAAGAATACCAAGTAGCCATTATCCTTACAATGTTACGAGCTATTTAAGGTACTATTCACTAGTCTTTTGTTTTTATGTAGACATGGTAAAACTGTCTCATCTTCAATTATGGTGCTTTTGATGTTTGTGCAGGATGTGTCAGGCTTCAGGAGACCATGATTATGCAAAGAAAATGGTAGCTCAAATACCAAAGGATAATCATGCAGACATGATAATCAAAGCATGTCAGAAAACTTTTAAGCTTGATTCTTCAAAGCAAAAAACGAAGAAGAAGAAGAAGAAAACAAATCGGCCGTGAATTAAACCCAGATTGGAAGAGAAAAGATGCTATGAGAAGGGGTTGCATCATTTTCTTGGAGCACGATGAAGATGATGACTACGACGAAACTATGTAGTTAGGAAGCAAATTAGCAAAATATAGTTGAGATCCATTTGATGATGGAAAAGGTGCCAAAACAGAAAGTAAAAAAAAAAAATTAACGATACAAGTCAGTCCAACCAATTTTCACGAGGACTGGCTGTTCTAATCTAACATAGAAGCGTTTGATCTTAGTAATCCATTCTTTCAAAGTAGGGAGGTTTTTGTAAATCCATTCTTTCAAGCGGTATTTTCTAAGATTAACACGAACATAAAAGCTTCGCCTGTACTTATACTGTCTTACATCTATCCAATTCTTAGCTACCCCTAAATCAAGATAGAATGATAACAAAAGCCACAGAATTTTGAGAATCAAGAAGAGCAAATGTCGAAATGTATTGAGTAATGAGAATTAAAATCTCTGAATCATTATATCTTCTGTCTATTATTTTTTTCTACAAATTGTTATATAGATCTCTTCCTGCATTCTTCAGTTAGAATCAATCCAAATAATTCTATAAAGTACATACCATACTGTTAATTATTAAAAAATAGAAAATAAAATTAACTAGATATTAAAAGCCATACGAATCCATAGTTGATAAATGGGATTGTTTTCACAAATGCCACAAAAAAGAAAGACATTTTATATTTGTACTCTTCTATTTTTCATCTTTCTTAAATATTATTTTTAAAATATTTTATTTCATAATTACCATTTATGAAATTTTCACTTTTAAAAATGTTTCATCCAGTATATAAGTGTAATTTAGTCAGCTTTAAATATTATAGTTATGTCAAAATTTGCAATTTTTGGATGGATCTCTTCATAAGTTCATTTTGTTTAGAATCGCCCACAAGAAGTAACACGTAACGTTCTCAAATAACCGTAAAATTATGTTACTGAACTAAGATTGAATTACCTTTGTATCTGTTAAGAAAAAACATCATTCCCATCTTCAAGTGGGAAAAATTGCAGGATGTCCTGCTGAAAGTGTTAGCATTCAGTGCCTTCTGCAGCTTGCGATGATCTAAGACCTCAACTTCCACCACAAAGTTCAACTTAGTGGACCTGGAAGTTTGCGTATAAACAAACAATATTTATCCAAAGACTTCATTTCATAGAGTATGCTCCCTTTGTCTCATTTTTTGTTATTAATTTATTATCACGGGTTGTGTTGCATACGGATGCATGTCAGTAGGAATATGAATACAAAATTGGCAAAGCCTATAATTTACTCGTTGAACTGTAATATTTTTACACATTAAACTTTTATAATTTTAAAATTATATATTAAATTTATTAAATTTTTCGACAAAAAATATTATATCTAAAATAAACGGTACAAATGATAATTTAATACATACTCTATTAAAATCATATATATTTTAATGAAGTTTTAATATCCGTTTAAACTTGATATGTTCTAATAAATAAGTTCAAAGACTCAATATGTAATTTTGAAAATATAAGAATTCAATTTGTAAATACGTATAAGTTAGGGATTCAATGTGTAGTTTTGAAAGTATATGAATTCAAGATGTAAAAACGTTAAAATTAAAAGACTAAATTATGAATTTTTCCTACAAAATTTGGCCATCTCTAAAAATTTTAGACCACCAGGTACATAATATAAAATTTATTAATAAAACATATATAACTAATAATCATATTATAAAATTATAACTATAAAAATTAAAATGTAATATTTAACAATTAATTGTAATTGAAAAATAACATTTAATAATTAAAAAAATATAGAATTTAATTATAAATTAAATTAATATAAATTTTAACAATTGACAAAACTAAATTAAATAAAATTTAAAACTAAATTATATAAATATAATTAAATTTAATTACGAAATTTTTGGGGCGGAAAAATTTCATGTCGGGGACCCCCATCCTCGTCTCGAAATTTAAGTTAGGAAATATTTTTTTCTCGTTCCCGCCATCACGGGAGAAATTTTCAGAGATTCTCCACTCCATTCAGGGCAGTTTCCAACCGAGGGCGGGAAATGATCATCCCTACATAAGACTTGTATATATGCATGAAATTCTTTTTTTTTCCTTTTTGAAAAAAAAAAACATTTTTATTAGTCTGTGATTTATATTCAGTTTTTGCTCAAAATAAATTAACAAAATGAATAAATTATGAATATAGTGTATTAGGTTTATCAAAAGTGAATACGATATAATTAAATTGCTTATATATTCATATTTTTTAGCTTTAAGTAAAACTTAAATATAGTGTATTAGATTTTATTAAACTCAACACAATGTATTAAGTTTTGGCAAAACTCAACACACTATATTTAGTTTGAGCAAAAACTGAATATATGTTATTAGGTCTGTCAAAAGTAAACTCAATATAATTAAATTGCTTATATATTCATATTTTTTAGCTTTAGCTAGCAAAAATTTAACATAGTGTACAAGATTTTAGTGTTGATTACAAAAAAAAGTTCCAACTATAAGGTACTTTTCAATATTTGTATCAAACTTCAAAACTTTACAATGTGAGCTCCAAACTTACAAATCGCCTTTCAATATTAGAATTTCATCAATTTATTCGTTAGTTTTAAATGAAATAAACTTAATGGAATGCCGAGGTGGACTTAACGATGAAAATTTTCATCGCTAAAAATATTTGGATGCCAATTAAGCTGCCACATCACCTTTCTTTTTGCTAGCAAATTAGCGACATCCCTAAATATATTTAATTTTTTATTATTTTTTATATTTGAATTAATTAAAATTTATAATTATAATTTATAAATAAATTAAATTACTTAATATTCTTTGTATTTATATTTTGTATAAATTTGATTCTAAATTTTCCAAAAACAAAAAATATACATTTATTTTTTAAATTTTATTTTATTAAAAAAATTCAGAATTTTTTTAACATAAAAAAATTAAAAAGCAAATGTATATTTGCAAATTTGAACCAAACACGAGAGATCCATTGAAGTTTGTTATTGCCTAAGTCACTATCCTATTACTAAAATAAGTGTGTGTAGTGTAACGCCCTTACTGAACAGTTTGACTGAACATAATATAACCTGAAATTTTTTTTTTTTTTTCAAGGACCATTGGTCAGACACTGGACATTGACCCAGGCTGGACCAATAAGAAATACTTAATAAGTAAGTAAGCCAATAAAGCTATAATTGTCCAAGTGACTAAATACCAAATAAAAATTCGGCAATATAACGCCTTAAAACTTATCTAACCCACCTGCAACTCAAACAATTTCTCAGGCCCTTCAAGGGCACCACAAAGCATAAATAATTTTCCACATACATCTCATACATTCATTCTCATTATTAATCATATTCCCTAAGACAAATCAATATTACATATTACATTCTAAAACCATTATAATACTCCAAAATAAAGAACAATTTACATTAAAAGTTCCTTGTTACATATATACACCCCAAAGGTGTTCAGTCCACACTAGATCCCCTCTTCTGATGGAGAACCGAAGCAGCTGTCCAACTAAGAACACACCTATCCTGATACCTACACGGATAGTAAAACCCGTGCTAAGCTATAAAGCTTAGTGGGGAACAAAATAATCTAAAGATACTCGTTACAACACAGTACATAACCTCAATTATAAAAATATAGCGTTTAATAATATTGTCGTTCATACCTCTAATTACCTTGGATCCAAGCTTTTACATTAGCAATAATCACAAACATAAAAGAACCTCATTAATTGTTACGACAGAAAAAGTTTAGTATAATTCTTACATATCTATATATATATATATATATATATATATATATATATCAGTAAAATATAGTATGCAATATAATTTCATTTTCATGTAATCATTAAAACAATCTTAGTCAGGTTCATTATATATTACATGCCCACATCATATCACATATAATGCACTTGACCTATAACAGAATTGTATACATACTCATATATATATATAAACAAATATAACCAATTAAGAAATTAGCTTATGATTTTCAGAAGCTATATCATTGAAGACAAAGTCCTCGTGTACTATACGTACTCATAATATCCAGATACATAATATAGATATATCGAATTATTGATTCACATGCTTATCAATATTATAACTTTGCAATTTAATATCCATTTGTTGTACTTATATAAGAGAATAATTCTTATACATTTTAGTTCTGAACTATAACATTTCTTATATTTTATACTTTTTAACTTATTTTCATATTAATGCCCCTAGAACAGTACCGACAGAAATACTCAGACTGGATATACGGGATGTGGATCCCATGGGCCACAACAGAATGAGAAATGATCTCCAGCATCATTTCTCATATAACATATGAACATATGACAGTACGTATAATATATGTACTATGGAGATCAACGATCCAACCATAGTAAAGCAAGTCGCCATGACTTGCACCGCGGTATAGAATTCCTATGGCTAGCCAATTATATCCTGAGCTAGTTTTTACTGCCAGACTATTTCTAAGGGCGCAAAAGATCACTTACTTTCAGTACATTTATCAACTTTATCATCAGTTCAATTCATATAATACAGTTATTCAGAACATTCAATATTTTTGTACAGGTGTAAACCATCATTCACTTAAGACCTGAATTATTTCACCATAATTCAATCAAAGGAATCTACTTTATATCAGGTCTTTCAAAATACGTGTAAATATTCTAATACCCATATGTTAACAGTACTGATACTAAACATAATCGTTCATCAAAATAACTTTATCTACAGTTATTTATACCATTGGTGCATGCATCAACATATAAACACAATCACTACGAAAAGACGTACCTGTATGATTTATCTCACCCATCTCCTGTGCTCCACTGTACTTAATTTAACCATCAGATAAGCAAACTCAAATACTACATTTGATGCATCTATTCAATACGTCACTTTTAATGGAGATGTCTAAATATGCATTTACATTTCATATCAAACTTATAAATATAACTATACGATCTTGAATTGTTATATACTAAAACAACCATGTGTAAAAGCATATTATTTTAACACCAGTTTCACTCGATATCATAAAAGCATAAACAGACCACTGTATCTACTCTATTTAATATATTTGATATTTCAAATACTGAGCAAAAATTGATCAAGGAAAGTAAATGTTTGTCACTATACTCAATACATTTATTACCAATAGGCTAACACAAAGAATTCTTACAAAAATCCTGCCATTTTTATATCATTCAGTTTATACAACCAGTATTATTTCAAAACAAGTTCATATTCCAGAATTAAACTCTACTGTTTACCATTAACTTACAGTTAACCATCCTTAAATAAATCTAACACTCATAACCCATTAAATCCTCACATGTTTCAGAAACTCCAATTAAACTTCTATCATACTTTACATCTTAAACTCATTGTTAACTACCAGCTCTTTAATCTATTAATACGTGTTTTAACATATAACCAAACTTTACTTCTCGATCAAAAATAAGAAAACTAGAATTTCCCCAATTCAATTTGCAAACTCAAGGTATGATCTTTTGCCTAGCATTACCAATTCCCAGTTTTGCTTTTTTATTATTATTAATGACCGTTCCCTTAAATAGCTGGTTAGAACTTCACCTATAACCTAATTGGAGATTAAATTCCAAGGATCAATCAAGACAGCATTACAACTTTCAAGGGTACAATAACATATTTTATTTATATTTCAGTAAGTTACATCCTCAATTCCCTTAAACGTAATTGAAACTTCTATCTTATTAACCACTACCATTTATTGCTCTTTAGTTATACTGTAAACACTTTAAAACAATTAAATCTCAACTCAACCCAAGAACTTTGCATGTAAGATTAAACACCCTATTACCACTTTATATTTTCACTAAACTTATGTAATCCCACATCATAAATTGTACTTCATCTTAAGTTCACTAGCAAATAAGAGTTTCAAAATCTATCAATAACTCTTACATGCCAATTAAGAGTTATTAATAATGACTCTTTTACCATACGTTCAATCATATCTCCTGCATTCTTTTCCTTATGCTCACAATCCGTAATCTTGAAGTCATCCCATCATAATTAACCATTCAATTAACTTAATTCCTGAATTCTATTAATTCACATACTCAGAAGCAAATATTTACAGTAAACCTACAATAAATTTCTCATAAACATTCAAAATTTATTTAACGAAATTGAAGGCGATAATTTCAGTGTCCCATACCGACTAGTCGAAGCCTGAAATCTCCTTTCCTTATCTGTCTCGCCGGAGCCCTGCCGGAGCCTCGCCGGAGACTTGCCGGAGCTCCACCGAAGCTGCCCACCTGCAGCCAGAGCTGCAACAATCCTTCCGGTGGCCTTCACGCGCCCCAAGGCGCCGTGGTTTGGTCGGAAAGTCGCCTGGAATCGCCTGCTCCCACAAGCGCCGATCTCCACTTTGCCGGCGAGTGAGGACGATCGGCGACCACCAAAAGCTCCGCCACTGCCTTGGGATCCCACCGGTGCCATCAACTCCCTCAACCGCCGTCGCGATCGCCGGAGAAAGGAGGAAATCGATCCGGTTAAACAGCAAAGAAAAAGAAGAAGAAACAGCCGCCGAAGGGATGGAACGACGAGGAGAGAAAGGCCGGTGGCCGAGGTGGTGGCAGCCGCACCGATCGCCGGCCAGAGCGCCGTTGATCGGCGCCGACGTCTCCCCTCCGCCTCCCTTCTCGTCCCCGATTCCCTTCCTCCCTCCTCCTCTTTCTTTCCTTCCCTTTCTTTCATTTTTTTTTTTAATAATCCTCATAATACTACTAACAATAATAATAATACCCATTTCTTTCTTTTTACCTTTTTGACCCAAACCTTTTGTTTATTTATTTACACACACACACAAATATTTATTCTTTAAATTTAAACCTCACTTTTCTTCTTTTTAATTTGTTTGACCCACACTTTTAGTCATTTCATTTTCATTTTGTTACCCATATTCAACTCATAGCATAAGCTTCACACATTTCATCAATTTAAATTACATATTAAGACAGTGAATTATACAATTTCGACCAGGGTCAATTTTGGGACATTACAATTTTCTCCCCCTTAAAGAATTTCGTCCTCGAAATTCAAACCGATAATCTATACCACTATTACTATCGACTTCCTAAAACTATTCTTTATCAAACTCATCCTTCTAGTACAATAATTCTTTTAGCTTAGCATATATGACATTCACATACGTTATACCTCAATACTTGTACCTTGATCAAATACTACTTTCTTCACTTAACTAAATCATCATTCAGCTCTGATATGTGATTTCCATACAGACTTCTTATTAAGAAAAGATCCATGTTTACTGTCTATTTCTTGAATAAGTCAATAACTAATAGAAATCAAGCATCTCTTTTATCTCAACGAGGACCTTATTTCATGCAATTGACGGAATCTATGCTGAGTGTCAACTATAACCTCTTACTAGTATACCAAAACTGCCACTAACAAAACCGAATACAAAGCATGTAATTGCATGACTATGCAATAACAAATGTAATAACAAATGCATATGTAGACTATGAAACATGTGGCCACATGACTAAACTGTATGCATGTATGGACTGAAACACAAATGTGCACATAGATGACTAATGCATAATACTAGTGGCAGTATGTACTAGCTAGGTTAACAGAATCACCCAGAAGCCTTATCTCATAACTATCCGGTCCTCAATCACCAACTTATTTATGTATACTCGTAATATCCGAGGAATCTGATAACAACAAACTTGTTCCTTTACAATTCCTTCGTTCCATATGGCATGTATATAAGTTACTGATAATACTTCCTTCGCTTATGTACTCATGCTGATCTTAGGTTTAGCTAAACCTTATCAGAACACATAAAATTCTTTCTCACACATGATATTGCAACAATCTCTACATACGCTACTAATACACTACTATCAGAGTTCAATGTTCAAACATAAATACATATTGCTTACCATTTCACCAGAATTTAAAGTGCTCTTAAAACCACCACTTTAACATCTATCTCAATATGAGTAAAAGATCTAGTCTATGATTCACCCAAACTATCCTCCATATTCTTCATCTTATCGGACCTTTAAACATTTTCTAATTTCAAAATCAATCATCACAAACCATTATTAATCAAGAAAGGAGAAACATACCAGAAACTCCTTCAAAGACATCTCCCTGGCTAGTTCCAACCATAATTCTACCTGTTAATCATCAATAGAAATACATTCATACTATCATTAAAAATACATCACTATATTATGATCATTTCCTATTTTATATAACAATATAATTTATACCGTTTCTGCCAAATCACTATCACCCCTACAAAAACTCTTATATCTATTCTTTCCAACATAATTTCACAATACTGTCTAAATCATCCCAAAATAATGAATTACATTCAATTGCCCATACTGATCAGGAAATCTCTGACAAATATATAAAACATCTTATCACCCTTTACATACCATTATATCAATTTCAACTATAATATTTTTTTTATCAGAACACAAATAACTCGTCCTTAATCGTTAACTCTTCCTCACTCATTAACTTTAAATGCTCCGGATATGCTTCTTAACAGTCTTATGTTATACTTCAATCTAATATTAGAGAATGTTAACTGTTGAAAATTCCCTCAATATCATCTTACTATCTCAAAATCATGGTCCTACTAATTACTCCAATATAAACAACATCATAGGTCGACAATTTATATCAAATTATCCAATTCCATATCAAATCAACACAGAATATTTATAACTGCACTTAACCAATCCATCAGAACTTTCAAGAAACATATTCCTAATCTCACATTACCCAGAAAATCAAAACCTAAGCTCTGATACGACTAAATGTAACACCCTTACTGACCAGTTTGACTGAACATAATATAACCTGAATTTTTTTTTTCCAAGAACCATTGGTCAGACACTGGACATTGACCCAGGCTGGACCAATAAGAAATACTTAATAAGTAAGTAAGCCGATAAAGCTATAATTGTCCAAGTGACTAAATACCAAATAAAAATTCGGCAATATAACGCCTTAAAACTTATCTAACCCACCTGCAACTCAAACAATTTCTCAGCCCTTCAAGGGCACCACAAAGCATAAATAATTTCCACATACATCTCATACATTCATTCTCATTATTAATCATATTCCCTAAGACAAATCAATATTACATATTACATTCTAAAACCATTATAATACTCCAAAATAAAGAACAATTTACATTAAAAGTTCCTTGTTACATATATACACCCCAAAGGTGTTCAGTCCACACTAGATCCCCTCTTCTGATGGAGAACCGAAGCAGCTGTCCAACTAAGAATACACCTATCCTGATACCTACACGGATAGTAAAACCCGTGCTAAGCTATAAAGCTTAGTGGGGAACAAAATAATCTAAAGATACTCGTTACAACACAGTACATAACCTCAATTATAAAAATATAGCGTTTAATAATATTGTCGTTCATACCTCTAATTACCTTGGATCCAAGCTTTTACATTAGCAATAATCACAAACATAAAAGAACCTCATTAATTGTTACGACAGAAAAAGTTTAGTATAATTCTTACATATATATATATATATATATATCAGTAAAATATAGTATGCAATATAATTTCATTTTCATGTAATCATTAAAACAATCTTAGTCAGGTTCATTATATATTACATGCCCACATCATATCACATATAATGCACTTGACCTATAACAGAATTGTATACATACTCATATATATATATAAACAAATATAACCAATTAAGAAATTAGCTTATGATTTTCAGAAGCTATATCATTGAAGACAAAGTCCTCGTGTACTATACGTACTCATAATATCCAGATACATAATATAGATATATTGAATTATTGATTCACATGCTTATCAATATTATAACTTTGCAATTTAATATCCATTTGCTGTACTTATATAAGAGAATAATTCTTATACATTTTAGTTCTAAACTATAACATTTCTTATATTTTATACTTTTTAACTTATTTTCATATTAATGCCCCTAGAACAGTACCAACAGAAATACTCAGACTGGATATACGGGATGTGGACCCCATGGGCCACAACAGAATGAGAAATGATCTCCAGCATCATTTCTCATATAACATATGAGCATATGACAGTACGTATAATATATGTACTATGGAGATCAACGATCCAACCATAGTAAAGCAAGTCGCCATGACTTGCACCGCAGTATAGAATCCCTATGGCTAGCCAATTATATCCTGAGCTAGTTTTTACTGCCAGACTATTTCTAAGGGCGCAAAAGATCACTTACTTTCAGTACATTTATCAACTTTATCATCAGTTCAATTCATATAATACAGTTATTCAGAACATTCAATATTTTTGTACAGGTGTAAACCATCATTCACTTAAGACCTGAATTATTTCACCATAATTCAATCAAAGGAATCTACTTTATATCAGGTCTTTCAAAATACGTGTAAATATTCTAATACCCATATGTTAACAGTACTGATACTAAACATAATCGTTCATCAAAATAACTTTATCTACAGTTATTTATACCATTTGTGCATGCATCAACATATAAACACAATCACTACGAAAAGACGTACCTGTATGATTTATCTCACCTATCTCCTGTGCTCCACCGTACTTAATTTAACCATCAGATAAGCAAACTCAAATACTACATTTGATGCATCTATTCAATACGTCACTTTTAATGGAGATGTCTAAATATGCATTTACATTTCATATCAAACTTATAAATATAACTATACGATCTTAAATTGTTATATACTAAAACAACCATGTGTAAAAGCATATTATTTTAACACCAGTTTCACTCGATATCATAAAAGCATAAACAGACCACTGTATCTACTCTATTTAATATATTTGATATTTCAAATACCGAGCAAAAATTGATCAAGGAAAGTAAATGTTTGTCACTATACTCAATACATTTATTACCAATAGGCTAACACAAAGAATTCTTACAAAAATCCTGCCATTTTTATATCATTCAGTTTATACAACCAGTATTATTTCAAAACAAGTTCATATTCCAGAATTAAACTCTACTGTTTACCATTAACTTACCGTTAACCATCCTTAAATAAATCTAACACTCATAACCCATTAAATCCTCACATGTTTCAGAAACTCCAATTAAACTTCTATCATACTTTACATCTTAAACTCATTGTTAACTACCAGCTCTTTAATCTATTAATACGTGTTTTAACATATAACCAAACTTTACTTCTCGATCAAAAATAAGAAAACTAGAATTTCCCCAATTCAATTTGCAAACTCAAGGTATGATCTTTTGCCTAGCATTACCAATTCCCAGTTTTGCTTTTTTATTACTATTAATGACCGTTCCCTTAAATAGCTGGTTAGAACTTCACCTATAACCTAATTGGAGATTAAATTCCAAGGATCAATCAAGACAACATTACAACTTTCAAGGGTACAATAACATATTTTATTTATATTTCAGTAAGTTACATCCTCAATTCCCTTAAACGTAATTGAAACTTCTATCTTATTAACCACTACCATTTATTGCTCTTTAGTTATACTGTAAACACTTTAAAACAATTAAATCTCAACTCAACCCAAGAACTTTGCATGTAAGATTAAACACCCTATTACCACTTTATATTTTCACTAAACTTATGTAATCCCACATCATAAATTGTACTTCATCTTAAGTTCACTAGCAAATAAGAGTTTCAAAATCTATCAATAACTCTTACATGCCATTAAGAGTTATTAATAATGACTCTTTTACCATACGTTAAATCATATCTCCTGCATTTCTTTTCCTTATGCTCACAATCTGTAATCTTGAAGTCATCCCATCATAATTAACCATTCAATTAACTTAATTCCTGAATTCTATTAATTCACATACTCAGAAGCAAATATTTACAGTAAACCTACAATAAATTTCTCATAAACATTCAAAATTTATTTAACGAAATTGAAGGCGATAATTTCAGTGTCCCATACCGACTAGTCGAAGCCTGAAATCTCCTTTCCTTATCTGTCTCGCCGGAGCCCTGCCGGAGCCTCGCCGGAGACTTGTCGGAGCTCCACCGAAGCTGCCCACCTGCAGCCAGAGCTGCAACAATCCTTCCGGTGGCCTTCACGAGCCCCAAGGCGCCGTGGTTTGGTCGGAAAGTCGCCTGGAACCGCCTGCTCCCACAAGCGCCGATCTCCACTTTGCCGGCGAGTGAGGACGATCGGCGACCACCAAAAGCTCCGCCACTGCCTTGGGATCCCACCGGTGCCATCAACTCCCTCAACCGCCGTCGCGATCGCCGAAAAAAGGAGGAAATCGATCCGGTTAAACAGCAAAGAAAAAGAAGAAGAAACAGCCGCCGGAGGGATGGAACGACGAGGAGAGAAAGGCCGGTGGCCGAGGTGGTGGCAGCCGCACCGATTGCCGGCCAGAGCGCCGTTGATCGGCGCCGACGCCTCCCCTCCGCCTCCCTTCTCGTCCCCGATTCCCTTCCTCCCTCCTCTTCTTTCTTTCCTTCCCTTTCTTTCATTTTTTTTAATAATCCTCATAATACTACTAACAATAATAATAATACCCATTTCTTTCTTTTTACCTTTTTGACCCAAACCTTTTGTTTATTTATTTACACATACACACAAATATTTATTCTTTAAATTTAAACCTCACTTTTCTTCTTTTTAATTTGTTTGACCCACACTTTTAGTCATTTCATTTTCATTTTGTTACCCATATTCAACTCATAGCATAAGCTTCACACATTTCATCAATTTAAATTACATATTAAGACAGTGAATTATACAATTTCGACCAGGGTCAATTTTGGGACATTACATGTAGAGAGAGAGTTAATTTCATTGTTTTTTTTTAAAAAAAGGTAAATATGTACTTTGAAATATATAAACACATATACAACTCATGATTTTAGTATCTTCATGTATACCCAATTGGCTAAAAAGAAAAAAAAAAGAAATTTAATCTCTTGAATAATTATGTTGTCAAGTGAAAATATCTAAACCAAAAATATGCATGTGAATTACTTATGAAAAATGAACATGTCTCTTTTTAGATATACTAATACAATATCCTTGAAACATGTTGCAAAGGATAATTAATCAATGATGGTATTTATAATAATAATAATAATAATAATAATAATAATAATAATAATAATAATAATAATAATAATAATAATAATTTTTTTCATACGTCAATCAATTAAAATTTATAATTTTTTAATAAATAAATAAATATAATATTAAATAATTTAATTTATTTATAAATTATAATTATAAATTTTAATTGATTCAAATATAAAAAATAATAATAATAAATTAAATATTTTTAGTGATGAAAATTGTTGTTGCTAATTTGCTGGGAAAGAAGGTGATGTGACAGCTTAATTGGCATTTAAATATTTTTAGCGATGGAAATTTCCATTGCTAAGTCCACCTAGGCATCCCAGTCGGGTTATTCCGTTTAAACTAACAAATAAATTGAGTTCTAATATTGAAATGGATTTATAAGTTTGGTGCTAACATTGTAAGGTTTTAAAGTTTGATACAAACATTGAAAAGTAGCCTATAGTTGGGGCTTTTTTGTAATTAATTTTATATTTTATTAAACTCAATACAGTTTAATAAGTTTTGGTAAAACTCAATAAACAATATTTACTATGAGCAAAAGATGAATATAGTATATTAGGTTTACCAAAAATGAATTCAATATAATTAAATTGGCTATATATTCACATTTTTTAGCTTTAAGCAAATATTGAATATATTGTATTAAATTTTATTAAACTCCATATTGGCAAAACACAATACACTATATTTAGTTTGATCAAAAACTGAATATAGTATATTATATTTGCCAAAAGTAAATACAATGTAATTAAATTGCTTATATATTCAAAATTTTTAGCTTTTAAGCAAAAATTGAATATAGTATATTAGGTTTTATTAAACTCAATACAATGAATTCAATTTTGGCAAAACTCAATACACTATATTTATTTTGATAAAAAAAACTTAATATAGTGTATTAGGTTTGTCAAAAGTGAATTCGATGTAATTAAACTGCTTATATACTCATATTTTCGAGCTTTAAGAAAAAATTGAATATAGAGCATTAAATTTTATTAAACTCAATATTGAGTTTTGGCAAGATAATTAATATTTGCGTTTATCACTTAATTAAAATAAGTAATATTTATTGATAAAAACTCTTTCAATTTATCCAAGATAAAATCAAAAGTCATTTAATCAAATTATATCACTTAATTTAGGATAAAAGATAAGACATTTAAATCTAATAAATCACTTAAATAAAAACTATACATGTGCCGAAATTCCTTGTGATTTCTCTTAGGAATTTCGGTCACATCAAATTATATTTAGATGATTTAATTAGATAAATATGTCTTTAGGCTTTAATACTCAATTAATTAAATTAATACATAACATTTAATTAATTGAAATTAAACCTTGTGGGCTGAATTTCTCTCTCTCATGGACCAAAGCCCAATAGCAATTTTATAACCCATTACATACATTAATTTGACTTTAATTAAAAGCCCAAATTAATGCCCAATACTTAATTTAAGTATTTTAAGCCCAATGCTTTGTGTGCGATCCTATAGGTCCATTTAATGTTGGCAATGAATTAATAAATTAATTCAAAGGCTATATATATTCTCTAACAAGATATTATAGCATTCCAAATTAAATGAAAATGCATATGGCATTTAGTGACCTAATGCAATTTTGCATAGTCCCTTATCCATAAATATCAGAATTAATATAAGGCATGGAACTAGTCATCCTTATATATATTAATTCCTTTCTTGATATTCCAGTGACACTGAACTCTCAGATAAATAATGATTACTCATTATTTCATCTCGGTATGGCCATACACTTCTCAGTTCACTGATCAAGTGGCCGGTGATATTTTCTCTCTTATGGAGAGGGGTAATCCCTTCACTTCTCTCATGCTCTCTAACATGAATCAATGTATACCCAATCATACCCGTACTTGTCACTCTGTTATGAGCACGTTAGGTGTATGTCAAAGTACACAGTAATTCATAAGGAGTTTCATAGAGATTTCAGGTCTAAGAACTCCGATACAAAACTTGCATATGAGAAACACTTATGACTTGTACCATGTAGTGTTCTCATGAGCGGATCGAATCCAGATACCATGTTCTTTAACATGTATCTATGATCTCTGATTGACACTCTTGTCCTAATGATCCGTAAGACAGAACTCATAATATCAGAGAGAGCATACTAGTCTTAATTCATTTGTTATTCCCATAACAATGACTGACTAGGGATATTTAGAATGAAGTCCCATTTTTTTCAAGGTCTTACAATCCATGTGCCTCACACATGATAACTTAAACCGAAACGACATTCTTGGATAGTTTTATCAATTGACATGCACGGGAATACAAAAGATAAAACAAATGCCTCATTTTATTAACTAAGTGTTTTATTACAATGTATTGGGGCTAGGGCTTACACTAACAAGAATTACTTACCTCCGTTGTCGGTTCCACCCTTGGGGAAGAATTCTTACCAATTTTAGTCTTCTTTAGCTCTTTCCCATTCTTTAAGGTGATTGCTTTGGCTTTCTCCTTTGGATTTCGGTCTACATTGGATGAAAATGTCCCTTGAGTTCGGTTAGATAAAGAACTAACAAGTTGCCCCATTTGGTTTTCTAGATTCCTAATGGATGCTTCTCGGTTCCTCATCCAAATATCTTGCGATTTCCATCTAGCATCTTGGCTAGCTAAAATTGAATTTTGAGAGGCCATGAAATTTGCAATCATTTCTTCAATGTTGGATTTCTTTTCCTGAGGAGGGGGAGGTTGAGGTTTTTAAAAATCGGGTGGTTGTTGGTATGATTGTGATGGGTATTGATTTGGGTAATGTGGTGGAGCTTGGTTTTGGTATAGAAGTTGATTATTGGGAGGTTGATTATGGTTAAATTGAGGTCTAGGATTAGGGTTAGAAGAAGAACCTTGATTACCTTCCCTTCATAAAAAGTTTGGATGGCTTCTCTATCCCGGATTATAAGTGTTGCTATATGGATTTAAGGCATTTACTTCTTCTACCATTCCTTCATTATTCTTCATTCCCAAAGGTCCTGAAATTCCTGCATAAGAATCAACGTCATTTGATAGCATAAATGTAACATCCCCAGATAGCCGCTCGTGAATATTGTCCGCTTTGGACCGAAGCCCTCACGATTTTGTTTCTGGGCGAATTACCCAAAACACGTCCACGAGGGTAAGGTATCCATAGCCTTATAAAGACTATTTCGTTCATCTTACCAATCGATGTGGGATATTACAATCCACCCCACCTAAATAGGCCCAATGTCCTCACTGGCTTAGGGGCCCAGTATTACACTAGTACACCGATCCGACACCGGCTCTGATACCATCTATAACGTCCCCAGATAGCCGCTCGTGAATATTGCTCACTTTGGACCGAAGCCCTCACGGTTTTGTTTCTGGACGAATTACCCAAAATGCGTCCGCGAGGGTAAGGTATCCATAGCCTTATAAAGACTACTTCGTTCACCTTACAATAGAAACATTTTTAGCTTTAAGCTCATTTATTTCTTTTAAATGTCTTTTTTCCATTAATTCTAATTAAGCTTTTAACATAGCTACTTCATCAATATTATGAACTCCCTGTTTCTTTTGAGTTGCTCTAGAGGTTGCCCATTAAGCATCATTGGTAGCCATCTCATCAAGAAGCAAAAATGTATCTTCGAAAATTTGGTTCATGAAACTACCATTTGAGGCTGCATCTAGCAAATATCTTGTTGATGGATGGGCACCTGCATAGAAAATATGCATTAGTTGAAAACAGGAACTTCATGATGTGGATAACTTTTTAAAAGTCTCCTAAATTTTTTCCATGCTTCATGGAATGGCTCTTCATAAAATTACTGGAAATCACTAATTTGTTTCCTAATGAGGGCAGTCTTAGTAGGTGGGAAGAACTTGCAAAGAAATTTTTCTTGCATTTGTTGCCAAGAATGGATGGATTGATTTGGTAGCATTTGTAGCCAATCCCTAGCTTTTTCTATGAGGATAAATGGGAAGAGTTTCAACCTAATTGCATCAGTCGATACATTAGGAATTTGCACTGTGTCACTCACTTCTAAGAACATATCCAAATGTTTTACTGGATCCTCTATGTCCGAATCCAAAAATTGATTTCTCTGTACCATAGTGATGGTAGCAGGTTTAATCTCAAAGGGTTGGTGGTGAGGAATCCTAATAGTTCTATGTTCTTCATTCCACCTAGGGATAGCATAATCCCTAATGGTTCTAGGTCTATACCCATTCCCGGGAGTTTGGTGGGGTATGTGTTGCTTTTCGATCCTAGGTGGTGGATCATTCATAGGTTCTTCTATTTTTGGGTCATTCATGTTGCCTCTTAACCTTCTAATCTTATGAAATGTCCTTTCAATTTCAGGGTCTAATGGTAGGATGGGGTTGTCCCTCACCATAAATCACTAGTCACCCAAAAAGAAAATAAGAAAATAGATGAAGAAGAGAAGAAAAACACACAAAAATAACTTTAAAATCAAAATAAATAAACAAATGCCAATGTTTTCCCGGCAACGGCGCCAAAAACTTGACCGAATTCTAGCAAGTATACTAGATCTGCTAGTAATATAGGAAAATAAGATTATGACCCAAAATATCGAACCCAAGGGAAACTTGTGCTTGTATGTGATATTTCAATTTCAAAACCAATTTTTGTGTGTAAAAGAAAGAAAAGAAATCCCAAAGTTGTGATTATTGAAGTTTTTAAAACTAAAACAAACTAAAACAAAATAAAGAGTTAAAATAAATAAAGATCTAATAAAAGCAAGTAAATTGAGTAAGGTAAAAATCAATATTAAAAACAACTTTCACTAAAGGACTATCCACCTTAACAAATATTGCTATGACTTAAATAAAAGAAAACATACAAGTGATTATGGAGAATTCAATTTAATAAACCTAGATAACTTTATTCAAGATTATCATTCCAAGCATCAAAAGTTTCTTATTCAGATAAACTTAACACTTAGCATAGAGAACTGAATTAACTCTCCTAGATGTCTATTAAAACCTTTCTTAAGAGATTTAACTTCCACCTATTCTTAGTTACACTTTTCTCAATCTTAACTTACTCAAATTAACACACAATTATAGCTTATTCAGATTATAATCATGCATTAATCCAAATAAATTAACCTAAGAGCATGCAAGTCTATAATCAACTCAAATCAATTAATTAACCAATGTTTAATCAAGTTAAAAATCAACTTAAATTTGAGTAAAGACAAGACTGTGTTTAAGAACTAAGAAATAATCAACTTGTATTGAATTGAAGAACAAACTCAAGTCATAATAATACAAGTTAAGGATTCAAGTATCCTTTAGCAAAAGATAAAGAAAACTACTCACAAGACATTCTTAAAATTAAAACAAAGTTTGAAGAAAAATAGTAAAAACTAAGTAACGTAAAAACAAACTTAAAGAGAATAATGCTTAATTCTAAAGTTGATCTCTCTAATTGATCTCCTTTCTCTGATGTTTTTGACTGCTATTTATAGGGAAAAATCGTAGTAGATTCCTTCTTAAACTCCAGACATAAATAGGAAGTGAACTCTGCTAAAACAGCAAGCTCGAAAATCCTTCGCAAAGTGGGAGTAGGAATCACGTGGCCACACCCTTCCATGTTCATTTCCTACACGTGGTCACATGTCTTCAAGTTCTTCCTCACACGTGGCCACGTGTGAATTATGCCTTCCCTCACACATGGTCACGTGTCTTCAATGCTTCCTTCAATTTCTCTTTCACATGGCCACGGTTGAAAATAGCTTAACCCTTCACGTGGCCAAGTCTTCCAAGTTTTATGTCTTCACGTGGCCATGGGTAGAATTCTTCATTGAGTTCATGCGGTCACGTGAAAAACTTCTGGACTGAACGCTCGTTTTCTTGCATCAACTTCCAATATTTGCACTTTTGACCCTAAACTTTGCCCTTTTTGCAATTTAAGCCCTTTTATATCAATTTTAACCTGAAAACCAAACAAAACATGAAATTAACCTCACAAACATAAACATTAACAAATTAACTCTAATTTAACCTAAATAAAACCAAAATAACTAAATAACAAAACTAAAAACATATCAAAAACTATATATAATTCACACTTATCAAGCCTCTTGTAAGAAAAACTTCCAAAACACTTCTATTTAGATCTATCCTACCATCCACCTCCAAATTAAACTCCAACACAATATTTTGCCCTTCCTTCAAAGTTTCACAAGTTAATTTTAATCAACTTAAAATATAACACAACTAATATTCCACTGATCTTCAAATATGATTTACATAATTGTTTTCAAATAGTTTAATTTACATTGCCACTGCTCATGAATAAATACATAAAATTAACATAACCCTTATAAGCTGTACATGCCAAAATATTTAAAAGATAACAAAAAAATAGTGATTTGTGCATCCACCTCAAAATCTCTTCACCCTTTTTCCAATATGACCCAAATTTTTGTTGTAGATCCACTCTCACCTAACTTCAAAATTCTTTTAAAACCTACACACGAAAAGAAAATTACACGCTAAGCATTTTGCTTAGTGGTGTTCAAGCAATTCTATTTTTCCAACAATAAGATACTTAACTAAAATTTAATTAAAACACATAAATTCTCAAATACAAATACCTTTATTCACATTCAACCACAAAACAATAAATTCATTCTATAAAAATTTAAACTTATATAACCCATATATTGATTCATATTTTGCTAAAGAAAAATTTAATTAGTGCTTTAATTCAATAAATAATTAATTAATTATCCTCAATCCAAAATTCTTGATTTATTTACTTAGTGTGCATCATTTATTTCCTTTATTTGCCCCAAGTAAAATCCAGCGAAATTGCATCGAGTTAGATAAATGAGATTTAAATACGGGATCGAGTTCTCGAAACCATTCGATCCATTCAACATGTTTTTTTTTCATTAATGACATTCATAATATTACCATTATCTATATATTATGGATCGAGCTCTTATAGCCGTTCAATCTCGTAATCACATTAAAACGCAGTATTACTAAATTTTTCTAGTTGGCATACTAACCTTATCCTATTACTTCAATTTCTGTCTAGTTTTACTAAGGGCAAATATGATAAATCTCATATTCCATTTCATAATTTAATTCAATTATAGTTTATACTCTTATGATTATTAGGATAAAACAAATTGTCTAATTCAAATCTTTGTCCAAAAATTTAAAACAACCCCTTGTGATATACATGGGTTCAGCCCAGGAATAATTTCTACAATAAAATGTTCATCCATTCCAATTAAACAAAAATATACATTCTACGAATCTAACAATTAACATAGTTTCAATAGAATGACAATTTTGAAATTTAGCCCTTATAATTCAATTAAATTATGTCAAACCATTAATTTAGTATCTAATTAGTTATTTATAACATTTAATTTTATGAAATCCTAATTTACTCATCAAAAACTACAACTTACATAATAAGGGTTATTTGATACCTTTGAAATTGAAACCCTATAATTCAATTAAATTACTTCATACCACTAGTTTACCATTAATTATATATTTATAACATTAATTTTTATGAAATCTTAATTCGTTCTTCAAGACTATAACTTACCTCATATATATATTATTTGACCCTTTGTAATTAAAACCTCTATAACTTAATTTAGTCATCTTATATTACTATTTAACACTCAAAAAAAATTATATATATATATAACATCAATTCATAAGGAAACATTTCTCTACATACCTCAAATTTTACCTATATAATACATAAATTGAGAGAAAAATAGGATTGCAAGAACACATACCTTCATTTGGTACCAACTTTCTCAATTTCTACTTCCAAAAGCTCCAATTCATCACTTTCTTTTCACTTCTTTTCCTTTTATAGTCATTTCACCTTCTTTCTCTATATTAATCCACAAATTCAACATAAATCTTGCAATTAAATATATACCCACACTTAAATTCAACAATTCTAACAAATTATTTCACAAAATTCCCAAATAACTCAAGAATTATTTAAATCTAATATTTTCCCTAATTTTTCCAAAATCCTTAGATCTAAACCTCTTCACTCTTTCTTCAATTTCCATCACAAAATAATAATTGAAAGGGAGAATAAAGTAATGATTAATGGAGGAGAAAATAGCAAGGGGCAAAAATGGTAGAGAATTAAAGTAGGAAAAGAAGAAAATAATGGAGGAGAGGGGTGAACAGGTTCTAACGTAATGGGGTGAGGGGAAAAGAGCGTCAGAGTGGCTAGTTACTGCGGTGATTTGGGCGGCAATGATGACGATGTGAGCAATATAAAAGGAAGAGGAGGAAAAGAAGAAATATAAGAGGAAGAGGAGGAAAAGAAGAATAACGAAGAAGAAAAGGCTGAAGGAGAGGAGGTTGATCCTCTTGGAGTTTAAGCAACAAAAGAAAAGGAAAAATCAATAGCCAAAACAACGTAAGTTTGGCAAAAACCCTTTTTGGTCCCTCCAACCTCAAATTTCTTCCATTTAACCCCCACTTCTTCTACTATTATATTTATTTATTTTTTTTTTTTACATTACTTTTTATTTTATTTTTACCCGGGTCATGTCAAAAATTAGATTTAATAGCCTATTATTCGAGTAACTCTGGTTTGAGTTGTTACAACATCAATCTAAGGTTTTTTCTTCCTCCTCGCTCAGCAAAAAACCGTTATCATTCCTATTGAAAAATCATCTACAGGAGGCTCGGATAGAAAAGTCATGTTTACTCTTGAGGACCAAGAAATGGTTTTTCCAGTTCTTCAACGAGTCCGGCTTTACCATAAAAGCTTTATATCTTGCTTGAGCCTAGACATAGTGATCATCTTCTATCATTATCTATAGACCATCCACATAGGTCACCTTGAATTGTCTAATTGTCAGGTTGATACCATGCTCAGTAATCCATATTTGCAAAGCTAATAGGGTAAGCCATGCATTGGGATGAAGATGCCCTATAGTAAGGTCGTAGTAGTTTAGAAATGACAGCTCGAATCGGGTTAGCAAGATAGTAACTTCAGCTTGAAAATTAGCTTCATAGAGAACTAATTTTTTCTTACATTGAAGTTAGCATTAGCTCAGAGGCAGGGCCTGGAGCTTGGAGACTGTATTGATTAGATATCCCCAACGTCACCCTTAAGTCAAAGAGATCATCAATTCTAATAGTTGAGCTGATATTTCCCACTCTTGGGTTGGCTCGCGGTTGTTTTTTTTGTTTGGGTTTGTTTTGAACTGGAGCCTAGAATACTGGACTCTCTATCGATGCGTTATCTAACAGTGCACTCTCTAATGATGCACTACTGGCAAAAGTGCTCAGGCTGCTATCATCAACTAGACCCTCACTAATCCTAATATCACTTGAACCTTTTTCTCTACTCATTTTGGAAATAAATAAATGGAAAATGGTAATACAAAAACAAAAAGAAATATCTAGGTCACTAACCTACAAAAAGTGAAGAGAAAGTTAAGGAAAAGAAAGAGGAAAGCAAGAATACAGCGAGGCAAGAAAAGGAAGCAAAACAAAACCTAAAAGGAAAATGAAATTACAGAGTAAGAAAGGTATAAATGAGAAAGTGTAAGAAGCTTTTATAGGAGAGTAGGGTTGACAGATGAAAGACATGTGTGTGGTATATATGATCAAAAGGGTTTACAGCTTGCTTGCATTAATGACAATGACCGAGAATCTAAGCCCTACTAAGTACAGCTGTTATCATTACAAAGATTGAAAGGATGCCTCGTTTCAGGTGTATGTTAGATTTGTCGGCGCCAAAGAAGCTTTAATGTCTCATGACATAAATGTGTTATACCTTGGGGGGATTTATGATAACCGGGTATCCAAACTGGTACCCTGATTAAGTCATTTTTGGAGTTATGTCTGGACTGCGACTATTAGTTGCCTAAAGATGATAGAATTCCTATTTAAGAGTCTTAGTTTGGTTTCCTGATCAAATCAGATGTATTTCTAAAAAGGTTTCCTATTGACGATAGGAATCAATCCAAGCTAGGAAACTGAATCCTCCGCTAAAATAGGATTCACATCCCTATAAATAAGCTAAATACTTCATGTATTTTCTCTCTCTTAGCTGATTTTTACTCTCATAATCGTTCTTTTAAATATCATACTGACTTGACCATCAGAGCTTCCCCTCATTGGAAACCCTGCTGGAGTTCTTTGTTTTCAAACACTTAAGTAGCTACAAAGAGTGGTTCCATTCAAGTTTGACCGGGGTAATAGCCCAAAAATTCGAACTGTTATCAATAGATAGATAGATAGTCACTCACAATTTAGGTCATATAAAAAATAACCAATATAGGAATAAAAGTAGTCACTCATAATATTAATATTTTACAACACTTCTCTTTAGATTACTATACACTATGAACATAAATCATTAAAATTTTGCTAAAAAAATACAGTGGGATAAAAACTTAGTGAATTAAAAAGGATACAATATCCATAGGCACTTTTCTTGAAAAGTATAATGAATCATACATAATATTTGTCTAATTGACGTACTCTAATATTGTATATTTGTTTCTTGAAAATTGAACTTGATAGTACCTTTATGAAGAGATTAATTAGTTTGTCGTTTTAGCAAACTTTGCAATTTGGCATTCTTTCATGATGTTATATCATTGATTAATTATTGTTCTCAAATAATATATACACCCTTTTAATGTGTTAAGTTATGGCTTTCAATTACATGAACTCTCGACTAATTTCATAAATAGTCAATATTGAATAGTTTGATAGTTACTACTCTTATAGCCAAAATATTTTATATTTTCTAGTTTCTAAACTTCTATTCCAGGTATTTTATATGAGTCTGGTTTAGCATAGATTGTTTATTTTCCTTTTGGCAAATCATTTTGATATCGACATTTTTTGATAATTAAAGACTCGTACTCATACTCATTATTTTTTATAAGCAACTGAATATGTAAATACATTATCAAAAACAATGATCATTCATTTTCATATAATTCATATAATTTACCACTTCTAGAACCACTTTTAGAACTATTTTTCTAGAAATATAAAGTTGTTGATTTATGTTATTTTTGCTTTTTCTTAAGGTTGTGCAAAAATTGATCCGATTCAACCCAACGGACTTAAAGAATTCAACTCGACCCGAGACATTCGGGTAGGGTTATTCAGATTAGTAGGATCAGTTCGGGTTGAAAGATTGGTGAAATTTTGGGTTCAGTTAAAACCCTTAAAAATCCAACCGAATACACACACACACACACACACACATATATATATACATGCATACATACATACATACATACATACATACATATATATGTATAATATTTTTCCACTCTACCTCTCTCTTTCTCTCTCTTTCCATTGATCCCTCTACTTCCATCTAAATCTCTCTCTCTCTCTTTTCTCTTTGCTTTCATCTTTCTATCTCCCTCTACCTCTACTTCTATCTCCCTCTCTCTCTCTTTCTTTCTTTCTCTCATTGATTCCTCCTAACTTTTACTAGTGTCTTGATGAGTTTAAGACAAAGGAAAGCAAACATCAGACAGTGATAAATATTTTTTTGTTGTTGCTGGAGTTTGATGGTAGAAGGGTAGATCTAGACCTGTTAATTGATGAAAGACTGCTTATATCTCGAGTTGATGAAATCATCAATCAAAGAACAAATATATGCTCTATTATAGTGTTCTGAACAGATCATGATGTGGGAAAATATGAGTAGTAGTAACTGCAATTTTGCTATTCAAATAAATTTCGAGGATGAAATTTTTATTTAGCAAAGGAGAATTGTAACACCCCAAAATGAATTGATTAATAATAATAATAATATCTTGAGTTTCTAGAAGAAACTATTTAGAACACAAAAAAAGAGAATAAAAAGAGTTGGGATTTCAAAAGGATATGTGTGTGTATGGTTAAAATTAAAAAGGAAAGTAACATGTAACTTAAAAAAAAGGCAAAATTGTGGAGCAGACCACGAAATTTGAAGGAAAAAAAAGGAAGGGTAAAAGTGGCCACGCCACCGCCGCTCACAACGCTGGTGAGGAGGCTCAGGCTGCCACCGCCCTGTCCTCCGATCACCATAGCACCGTCGTCCCTGTTAAGGCACCGTTCCTTCCAATTTCTTCCCTACCACCATAGCTCTCTTTTTTCTCTCTCTCCCTAATTTTTCAGTGATCTTAACGGCGGTTGAGGAGGTTGACGGTACCAGCGAGTCACCCAAGCAAAGGTGATCATTCCAGCACCTTTTGTCGCCCTTCACTCACTAGTAACCGGCAGATCGGAGCAAGGAAGAGATTAATGTTTCGGGCAAGATCCCGGTCAACTTCGGTGACCGTTGGGCACGTGACCACCCACCGTGGAGTCCTCGAGCCTGAATCTTCAAGTGGACACTATCGGTGCATTTTTCGGCTAGTCTCCGACGACCGGTCCGACAAACCTAAAGATGACAAAATGCAAAAATATGCGAAGATCGATGCTAACGGGTATGTGGATACAAACTACCCTTAATTTCATTTAATTTTGAATTTTATGGTGAATTTTATATTATGTAAGTATATGAATTTAGGAATTAACGAGAAATAATTTGAGTTAATAATAGAAAATAGTAAAATACCATGAAATAGATGAGAATAAAATAATAAATTAAGTAATTAGTTGGGAAGCTAATTGATGCCTAATGATGCCCATGAAAGTCTTAAATGAAATATGGTGATTTATTATGAATTAAGTGCAAATATAACATCCTAGTGATAAAGATATGTGTTATGATGGAATTAAGTTAAAGATAGTATATGGGTATGAAATTATAAATAAAACATATTGATATTCATGAAGGTAACAAAAAGATATTAAAATAAATTAAGTGTTAATTGATATATATATACTAACATACATTGATTTTAGAAACATAAATAGCATAAAACAAAGTATAAAGAGATTTATGAGTGTTAAAAATTATATGTTAGTTGAATTGTATATAATGGTATATGAAGTGAATAAGTGATATTAAATAGTACTTTGAGTATAAAATATGCTATAATAATTTAAAGGAGTATAATTAGAATAATTAGAGTTAAATAATTTATTAACATAAAGTGCATTATAGATACATATATATATAGTAATGAAACATGGTGTGACTATATATATAAGTAAACAAAAGAGAAATAAATTGATATAAATTAATGTTGTAAATTAATGTAAGATGAATAATTCATAAATTGAGTTGAAAAGTAGTAGAGTATAGCACTACGGTGCCTACTATAGTAAATGATGATGTTGATGGAACAACGAAGGAATAATGATGAAATGAAGTTATTAAAGATAAGGGAAATAACCGGTACCCTGGATATATATATATATACATATAATGCTAATACATGTAGATGATACTATTTAATGTATTTAATAATAATATTATGTTTGCCCTTAGTAAAATTAAATAGGAATTAGGGTAATCGAATAAGGTTGGCATGCCAATTAGGGAAAATTATAATACGGCGCCTTGATATGTAACATTGGATTGGATGGCTCCGAGAGCTGAATCCGGTGTATATAATTTAATTGAGTTATGGGTTGGATGGCTCCGAGAGCTGAATCCACAACTGCATGTATATATGCGTGTGTGCGTGTACATAGAAATAAATATAGTTAATAAAAAAATTACGTATGTGGAATAAGAAAAATTGTTAAAGGGGATTGGATGGTTTCGAGAACTGAATCTCCCGATTATATTTCGTTTATCCAGCTAGTTGCAATTCCTCTAGATTTTACTAGGGACAAAATGGTAATCTAGTATGAAACTGAGATAAAAGAATAATTGTGATAATTTGGATGCCATAAATGTAAATAAATAGTAAATAATGTGAAAAATAATATCAATGGGATCAGTAAGAGTAAAACTGTAATTACGTGATAAAATAAAGGTAAATTGGTTAGTTGGACCAAAAAAAGTAATAAGAAACTTAAATTGGCTAAACAAGACAGAAAGGGGCAAGAATGTAATTATTCAAAAAAATTAAAGGCCTAAATTGTAAATCTACCATCTTTGGGAAATTCAAAGAATCAAAATGTAATTTGTACATTGAAAATTCAACAAAAGTCAAATAAAACCAAATGAGTAAGTTAATTAGAGAAAATAGTAAATTGGAATATTAATATAGTAATTAGAGAAATCAAATTGAATAAACAAGTTAAGAAGGATAAAATCGTCAATAGTAAAAATTTTAAGAATCAAAATGTAGTTCGTCATCATGAGAGAAATTTTAGGATCTAAATTATAATTTATGCACTTAATTTAAATTAAAGGATAAAGGAAGTTAAACCAGTTAACATTTTGATCAAAATTTGTCAAGTTAAGAAAATGTCAATTTCGAAAAAATTGAGAAATTAATTAGAAAGAATAAATGATAAAGAAATCTAAAGTAAATTATAAATATATTAAGAATAAACCATCGATTTATATAAGGGAAGGAGATTACAAGAATTTGATTTGTAATTCTCTATTTAATGAGGAAAGATATGTAATCAAACAAGAAAAATATATAATAAAGATAAAGAAAAGCAAAGAAGGTCAAATGATCCAAAACGAAAATAAATAGAATTGAAGACCTGATTATTAAACTGTAAACTGATATCAAAAGAGAGAATTAAGCTTAGACAAGAAAAAAGGTAAAGAGAGAATTTGAATGAAATCACAATATGGTCAAAGGAAAAACAAAAATAACAATAAAATATGAATTTGTAAAATGGAGCTAAGAATGGAAATTAAAGATTAAATTGAAAGAAAATAAAAGTTCATAAGCGAAAAATATTCCAAAAAAAAGAGTGATAGACTAGCCATTTGAGAAAATAATTAATGAAATATTGATCTAGCTAGACAGAAAATTTTAAATTCTAATTTGAACACAAGTAAGAATTTAGTTGAAATTATAAGAGCAAATGAGAAAATTTAGGAGAATAAAGTACGTCAAAATACTAAATAGCGAATGTAAAAAGAAGATTAGTAAGAGAATAGAATTGGAACGTTACAACGAATAAACGTTGACTTGTGAAAACTCATTGTATAAATTATAATATGAACCAAAATAGAAATTCCAAATAAAGTAATAAAAGAAGGACACTTTAAACAAAGAGTAAGGCAAGGACCAATTTATAATAATGAAAATTGTAGAGACAAAGTTAGTCAAATGAATAGACTTGCTTAATATAAAAGAATAATAAAAAAATTGGAAATAAAAATTTAATCGAATAAAATTTTGAGTAGTTGTATCCACCTTGCACACAGTTGCTTAGCGTGCGATTGTTGACTGCACGCAGGAACATAAGATTTCTGGATATGAAGGAGAAATTTTGAATGACATGTACATAAAGATATTGGGATTGCATAAACTGAGGTAGAAGGATTTTATATTTAATGTCTGGTATTGTATAATTAGAGTTATTCTTGTTTTAGTAAGTGATTTTTGATTAATTGAGATATCTGTATATCTAACTAGTATCTCTGTATAATGTACGGATATATGGATAAAAGTAAAGTGTTACATTTAGTGGTATCAGAACTTGGTTTAGGCGATCCTAAGATCGGAGTGAGTATGTAAGCGAAGGAACTATTACAAGTAACTTATGTACATGCCATATGGAATGAGTGAATTCGAAAGGGCAAGCTTGTTGTTATCCGTTTCTTCCGATAATTTGAGTATAAATAAGTAAGTTGGTGATTGAGGACCAAAGTTAAACTTTTAGTTACCTCGATAGTTATAAGATGATGCTTCTAGTGATTCCGTTAACCCAGCTAGTATACACTGCCACTAATATTATGCATCAGTTATCCATGTGAACATTTGTGTTTGTCCATGCATAGACATACGACATACATACATACAGTTCAGTCATGTGGCCACATGCTTCATAGTCTATATATGCATTTGTTATTGCATAGTCATACAGTCACATGTTTTTATATTCGATTTTGTTAGTGGCAGTTTTATTATACTAGTAAGGGGTATAACTGAAACCCAGCATAGATTTCGTCAGTTACGTCGAATAAAGGCCTCATTGAGATAAAAGAGATGCTTGATTTCTATTAGTTATTGAATCATTCAGGAATAGATAGTAAACATGGATCTTTTCTTAATAAGGAGTCTATGTACAGAAATCAAATATCAGATTTGAACAACGGAGATCAAGATAACTAAGAGTTTAGAGGAGCGATGTGGTTAAGTGATAAAGGGGTTAAAAGGAGTAATAGAATATCAATTATTATTAGACAGAAGACCTGTTAATTGATGAAAGACTGCTTATATCTCGGGTCGATGAAGTCATCAATCAAGGAACAAACATATGCTCTATTATAGTGTTCCGAACATAGCATGATGTGGGAAAACATGAGTAGTAGTAACTGCAATTTTGCTATTCAAATAAATTTTGAGGACAAAATTTTTATTTAGCGGAGGAGAATTGTAACGCCCCAAAACGAATTGATTAATAATAATAATAATAATAATAATAATAATAATAATATCTTGAGTTTCTAAAAGAAACTATTTAGACCACAAAATAAAAAAAAAAAAGAGAAGAAAAATAGTTGGGATTTCAAAAGGACGTGTGTGTGTGTGGTTAAAATTAAAAAGGAAAGTAACATGTAACTTAAAAAAAAAGGTGAAATCATGGAGCAGACCACGAAATTGGAAGAAAAAAAAGTGGCCACACCACCCCGTTCACAACACTGGCGAGGAGGCTCGGGTTGCCATCGCCCTGTCCTCCAATCTCCTTAGCACTGTTGTCCCTGTTAAGGCACCGTTCCTTCTGGTTTCTTCCCCACCACCGTGGCCCTCCTTCTTCTCTCTCTCCTTTATTTTCCAGTGATCTTGACGGCGGTTGAAGAGGTTGACGGTACCGACGAGTCACCCGAGCAAAGGTGATCATTTTGGTACCTTCCGTCAACCTTCACTCACCGATAACCGACAGATCGGAGCAAGGAAGAGATTAATGTTTCAAGCAAGATCCCGGTCAACTCCGGTGGCCGTTGGGCACATGACCACCCATTGTGGAGTCCTCGGGCCTGGATCTTCAAGTGGACACTGTCGGTGCATTTTCCGGCGAGTCTTCGATGACCAGTCCGGCGAATCTAAAGATGACAAAATGCAAAAAAATGCGAAGATCGACGTTAATGGATATGTGGATACAAACTACCCTTAATTTCATTTAATTTTGAATTTTATGGTGAATTTTATATTATGTAAGTATATGAATTTAGGAATTAATGAGAAATAATTTGAGTTAATAATAGAAAATAGTGAAATACCATGAAATATATGAGAATAGAATAAGAAATTAAGTAATTAGTTGGGAAGCTAATTGATGCCTAATGATGCCCATGAAAGTCTTAAATGAAATATGGTGATTTATTATGAATTAAGTGCAAATATAACATCCTAGTGATAGAGATATGTGTTATGATGGAATTAAGTTAAAGATAGTATATGGGTATGAAATTATAAATAAAACATATTGATATTCATGAAGGTAACAAAAAGATATTAAAATAAATTAAGTGTTAATTAATATATATATACTAACATACATTGATGTTAGAAACATAAATAGCATCAAACAAAGTATAAAGAGATTTATGAGTGTTAAAAATTATATGTTAGTTGAATGGTATATAATGGTATATGAAGTTAATAAGTGATATTAAATAGTACTTTGAGTATAAAATATGCTATAATAATTTAGAGGAGTATAATTAGAATAATTAGGGTTAAATAATTTATTAACATAAAGTGCATTATAGATACATATATATATAGTAATGTAACATTGTGTGACTACATATATAAGTAAACAAAAGAGAAATAAATTGATATAAATTAATGTAAGATGAATAATTCATAAATTGAGTTGAAAAGTAGTAGAGTAGAGCACTATGGTGCCTACTATAGTAAATGATGATGTTGATGGAACAACGAAGGAATAATGATGAAATGAAGTTAGTAAAGATAAGGGAAATGACTGAAACCCTGGATGTATATATATATATATATATATATATATATATATATATATATATATATATATATAATGCTAATACACGTAGATGATACTATTTAATGTATTTAATGATAATATTATGTTTGCCCTTAGTAAAATTAAATAGGAATTGGGGTAATCGAATAAGGTTGGCATGCCAATTAGGGAAAATTGTAATGCGGCGCCTTGATATGTAACATCAGATTGGATGGCTCCAATAGCTGAATCCGGTGTATGTAATTTAATTGAGTTATGGGTTGGATGGCTCCGAGAGCTGAATCCATAACTGCATGTATATATGCATGTGTGTGTGTATATAGAAATAAATATAGTTAATAGAAAAATTACGTATGTGGAATAAGAAAAATTGTTAAAGGGGATTGGATGGTTTCGAGAACTGAATCTCCATTTTATATTCCGTTTATCCAGCTCGTTGCAATTCCTCTGGATTTTACTAGGGGCAAAATGGTAATCTAGTATGAAACTGAGATAAAAGAATAATTGTGATAATTTGGATGCCATAAATGTAAATAAATAGTAAATAATGTGAAAAATAATATCAATGGGATTAGTAAGAGTAAAACTGTAATTACGTGATAAAATAAAGGTAAATTGGTTAGTTGGACCAAAAAAAGTAATAAGAAACTTAAATTGGCTAAACAAAACAGAAAGGGGCAAGCATATAATTAGTCAAAAAAATTAAAGGACTAAATTGTAAATCTACCATCTTTGAAAAATTCAAAGAATCAAAATGTAATTTGTACATTGAAAATTCAACAAAAGTCAAATAAAGCCAAATGAGTAAGTTAATTAGAGAAAATAGTAAATTGAAATATTAATATAGTAATTAGAGAAATCAAATTGAATAGACAAGTTAAGAAGGATAAAATCGTCAATAGTAAAACTTTTAAGAATCAAAATGTAGTTCGTCATCATAAGAGAAATTTTAGGATCTAAATTACAATTTATGCACTTAATTTAAATTAAAGGATAAAGGAAGTTAAACCAGTTAACATTGTGATCAAAATTTGTCAAGTTAATAAAAATTCAATTTCGAAAAAATTGAGAAATTAATTAGAAAGAATAAATGATAAATAAATCTAAATTAAATTATAAATATATTAAGAATAAACCATGGATTTATATAAGGGAAGGAGATTACAAGAATTTGATTTGTAATTCTCTATTTAATGAGGAAAGAAATGTAATCAAACAAGAAAAATATATAATATAGATAAAGAAAAGCAAAGAAGGTCAAATGACCCAAAATGGAAATAAATAGAATTGAAGACCTGATTATTAAACTGTAAACTGATATCAAAAGAGAGAATTAAGCTTAGACAAGAAGAAAAGGTAAAGAGAGAATTTGAATGAAATCATAATTTGGTCAAAGGAAGAACAAAAATAACAATAAAATATGAATTTGTAAAATGGAGCTAAGAATGGAAATTAAAGATTAAATTGAAAGAAAATAAAAGTTCATAAGCGAAAAATATTCCAAAAAAAAAGAGTGATAGACTAGCCATTTGAGAAAATAATTAACGAAATATTGATCTAGCTAGATAGAAAATTTTAAATTCTAATTTGAACACAAGCAAGAATTTAGTTGAAATTATAAGAGCAAATGAGAAAACATTGGAGAATAAAGTACGTCAAAATACTAAATAACGAATGTGAAAAGAAGATTAGTAAGAGAATAGAATTGGAATGTTACAACGAATAAACGTTGACTGGTGAAAATTCATTGTATAAATTATAATATGAAGCAAAATAGAAATTCCAAATAAAGTAATAAAAGAAGGACAATTTAAACAAAGAGACAGGCAAGGACCAATAAATAATAATGAAAATTATAGAGACAAAGTTAGTTAAATGAATAGACTTGTTTAATATAAAAGAATAATAAAAAAATTGAAAATAAAAATTTAATCGAATAAAATTTTGAGTAGTATCCACCACTAAGCACACAGTTGCTTAGCGTGGGGTTGTTGACTGCGCGCAGTAACAGAAGATTTCGAAATATGAAGGAAAAATTACGAATGACATGTACATAAAGATATTGGGATCGCATAAACTGAGGTAGAAGGATTTTATATTTAATGCCTGGTATTTTATAATTAGAGTTATTCTTGTTTTAGTAAGTGATTTTTGATTAATAGAGATATCCGTATATCTAACTAATATCTCTGTATAATGTACGGATATATGGATAAGAGTAGGATGTTACGTTAATATTTATATCAATTAATGAACCTCAAGTTTACATGTATTAGTATCAATTAATTACTTAATTTTATATTTATTAATATTTATATAACAGTTGGTAAATTTTAAATTACTAATATTTGTATCTATTAGTAAAAATAAGGAATTGAGAGAAACTGTTATTTTTTATTATTATTATATTTTTGTAAACAATCACAATGGCCCCATACGTATATAAATTTGGTTCCAATTTTTTTTCTATATAAAAGGTAAAAACATTTAAAAATAATTTAAGTTATATAAAAAATAATTAATAACAATAAAAGTAGGTTAATTCATTTGTAATTACTTATACATCGAACCCAACGACAGAAAGTTTTACCGTATAGTTTTACAAAACAGTACAGAACACTACGATACAATTCTATACTGATTGAAACAATTGAATAGAACCGCATAGTATTCTGCCTGAAACAATTCTTTCGGACAGAAACTTAAACCTGTCTCGCATATAAGCTTATGATCTAAACAGAAAATTTAGTGTTTGGTTATCAATGGCGAAAATCGCCTTAGGTTGCGAGCCAGTGGTGGGTTCCCTCGTTCCATCCAAGAAGAAAGAGTACAGAGTCACCAACAGACTTCAAGAGGGCAAGCGTCCTCTCTACGCCGTCGTTTTCAACTTCATCGACTCTCGTTACTTCAATGTCTTTGCCACCGTCGGCGGCAACCGGGTCTGCAAATCTGTGTTTCCTTTTCTTGCTAAGATGCCATCTTTTTCACAAACCAACTGACCCTTGTGTTCTTTTGGTCTTATTTCTGCTAATTTGATGAGGATTTGCTGATATCGTAGTGTTCTTTGGCTTCTTTTGCTTGTTCAAAGGTTCAATTCCTTCAAAATTTTTAGCTTTAGCCTTAAATAAGCTGTGAGTTAAAGGATTGTAATGCCTTTTCCTTATGGATTAGTGCTATATAAACTTTCATGTTAAAGGATTATACCGTTCAAAAATCTCTGTTCTTGTTGGAATTTTTTTTTTCTTGGACATGTAATTGGGTTTTCCTGCATGAATGAGGTTGCACTGCTTGCTTATTTTTTTTTTTTCACTTTTGTCATTTTTAGTTTGCGGTGATAATAAAAGTTAGAACGTTTATCTTTCCATCAGGTGACTGTTTATCAGTGTCTTGAAGGGGGCGTTATAGCGGTTTTACAATCATATGTTGATGAAGATGTAAGAAAGAGACCAGTTAGCGTTTGTGTGTGTTGAAATTACTTTTCCTTTTGTAGAAGTGTGCAAATGTCCTTAAACAAAATTTGGAATTTCCATGTGCTTTCTAGACCAGAAGGATGAATCATTTTACACGGTGAGCTGGGCATGTAATATTGATGGAACTCCATTTGTTATAGCTGGAGGAATCAATGGTATAATCCGTGTTATTGATGCCAGCAATGAGAAGATACACAAGGTATTTTATTTCTCATCTAATGAAATAAGTATGTTTTCATGATGGAGGCGTAGTAGGTTTTTTTAATGGTAGGAGAAATAGCGGAGTATGAAACTTTCTGCTTCTTTCAGTTTTGTTCTTATTTTTCATTAACATTATGCAACTGCATTCTATTTATATATGAGTAGCTTATTATTGCTGTACATACCATTATGAGTTTAGCTGAAACATGATAATACATACCAAACACAAAAGAAAAAGTTATTTGTGTTTCTTACTGTGTCTAATTACATCTTATGAATGTATAGAGCTTTGTTGGCCATGGAGATTCTATAAATGAAATCAGGACTCAGCCACTGAAACCTTCACTCATAGTATCTGCAAGCAAAGTAAAGCGATTCTGTTTTCAATTATTTTTTATATATATATTTTCAATTTTTCTTGTGTAACAAAATGTTAAGGGTGGACCAGGATGAATCGGTTCGGCTGTGGAATGTTCATACTGGAATTTGCATTTTGATATTTGCCGGTGCTGGGGGTCATCGCAATGAAGTTCTGAGCGTGGTAAGACGAGATAATGAGTTATCTATCAACAGCTGCAATAGTCTAATGCAATTTATGTTTTTTGTAGTTTTGATCCATATTCCTTCATAGGTTGGTTGGAATGTAAATTATGGTTATGATACTTTGCTGTAGGACTTCCACCCATCAGATATATATCGATCGCAAGTTGTGGTATGGACAACACTGTCAAGATTTGGTCAATGAAAGGTGAATATCTCATTATTTATGTACTTCTGTTTATAATGAGGTGTTTTGAATGCCATTGCGGCATCAAATGATTCTATGGGCTTATTGCAGACTGATTTTGATCAGTAGATATCACCCTTTGCTGCATAAATCATGAGATGAAATAAATTATGGATTTGTAGAGAAACACAATGAGTAGATGTTGATTTATTTTTTTTTTCTTGGCAATAAAGGATGCATTAGAAAGTTCCATTTGATTGTGGGACTGTTAGGTAAATTTTGGTTAAATGGTCCGGCAGACTTGCGGAATGTATTGCCCGGCCACATAGTCAACTAATCATATGCTTTTTTTTCTCTTGCAATGCTTTCTACCTTTCTGCAGAGTTTTGGACATATGTAGAGAAGTCATTTACATGGAATGATCTTCCTTCAAAGTTTCCCACAAAATATGTGCAATTTCCTGTGAGTGGCTTCTTCTCTCCTTTCAGCATATGGGGTTAACATGTCATCCTGTGATATATGGGGATACTTCTGTATCTACAGGTGTTCATTGCTTCAGTTCATTCGAACTATGTTGATTGCAATCGTTGGCTTGGTGATTTTATTCTATCAAAGGTGAATTACTTGACCTTACTTGATTATAAGGGCATTGTGCAATTTGTGCGCAAAAGTTTGGTAATATCTGTCACAAAATGCACCTTCAGGCCCTTCCTAGTTCAATTCAGCTTGATTGCTTGTCATTATCTTTAAAGTTAACATTTTCAAGACACAAATTCCTTTCTATTGGTTGTAAAACTGGGGCATGATGGCGTGTTATCTGTTTGGTTGTATTCTTGCATCAAATTTAAGAAGATTAACCTATGATGGCACTGCAAAGACTCAAGGACAGGAGCTGAGAATAGATACACCTTAAATTTGAAAAATAGAAAAGATTTACTGCCTTAAAAGCTGAGAGCAAGATAATTGTTTTATGTTACTGATAAAGAACAAATTCAAGACAACCAATAAATCAATCAAATAGTAAAACAAATATAAGAATGGATGAGGGAAAATATGAATTTCATTGATAGAAAACTGGAAATATAGGATTACAAGTTCCAGGAAGATAATTTCCCTCTCCAGTAAGGAGCCCTACTCAACAGCAGCCAAACAAACAATTTTCAAAAAGCGATTTTCCTTGCCTCTGCTCACGAGCTAAATAATCACAAAACGAAAGATGAAACCGTTTTTTACTAGTGTTGAACTTGGCACTAGGTGCATTGCTTTTCTCTCTCCTTTCCCTAACCAAATTATTCCAACCAATTTGATAGTAACCAACTAAATCCCTTCAATGCCCCTGTTGTGTTGCTGATTTCTCAACCTCCTACTGCATTTGCTATTTCTTTTTGCGAGTATAAACTTGCAGTTTTCTTGGCCCAAGTAAATTCGGATCCATGAGCCTTGCTTGAGTAGCAGCCTCTCTATCAATGCCACCCTCTGGAAATAAAGTCTTGTCCTTAAGACTTAGCTGTGGATACTCACTCCTCATAACAAAGTAGTCTTCCCAGGTTGTGTCGTTGATGCTCTTTGACTGCCATTGCACCAGATATTGGGTCACATTTTTGCCTTCCCTTTGGATCATTCAAGTGGCAAGCATCTTCTCAAGAATAGGTTCATCAACATGCTCTAACTCTAGCTTAGGCAGCAGGTTGTTGGAGCTAGGCTGAATTCCAATAGCTCTCTTAAGTAGGGAGACATGGAAGATAGGATGAATTTAGAAGAATCAGGAAGGAGTAAGTGATAGACCCCTGCTCCTACCTTGGCTGTATTCTAATATGGCCCAAAGTAACTGGCTGATAGCTTCGGATAGATCTGTTGTGTAACGGATTGCTGGCGGTGAGGCCGTAGCTTTAAATACACCCAATCCCCTACCTCAAAGTTGACCTCTATTCGATGCTGGTCTGCACTTCGCTTCATTTGTTGTTGTGATTGCAGCAAATGATCCTTAAGTTGTCTCAAGGTTTTGTCTCAGTCCATGATACCTCGAGCTACTGCTTCCACCTGCACTTCACCAGGAACAAATTGTAGGATGGTTGGGGGCTGCCTTCCATATACCACCTCAAATGGCGTGGTGTCTGTACTAACCTGGAAAGAGGCATTAAACCAATATTCTGCCCAAGGAAGCCACTGACTCCAATAACGGGGGTGGTCAGCGACAAAACAATGGAGGTATGATTCGAGGCAACGATTGACAACTTCGGTTTGCCCATCCGTCTCGAGGTGATAAGAGCTAAACTTAAGCTAATTGCCTTGTAGCTTGAACAATTCCTGTCAAAATCGACTCATGAAAACCGAATCTCTATCACTAATGATGGTCTTCGGGAATCCATGGAGTCGTAAAATCTCCTTAACAAAAAAACTCAGCAACTATGCGGGTTGTGTAGGGGTGTTTCAAGGCCACGAAGTGGCTGTACTTCGACAATATGTCCACTACCACCATCACAGCATCATATCCCTTCGACTTCGGCATGCCAATGATGAAATCCATTGAGATATCCTCTCATACTGCTTGAGGCACGGGAAGGGGCTGTAAAAATCCCGTGGGTGAGAGAGTGGAGGCTTTGAACCGTTGACATATGGAGCAGCTCTTGACATATTCCTTAATGTGTTGAACCATCCCTTTCCAGTCGAATGTTGTTGCTATCCTTCGGTAAGTTCGGTAGTAACTGGAGTGTCCTCCTACCACTAAGTTATGAAACTCATCCAACAGAGCAAGAAGCCACTTGGAAGTAGAAGAAATTACCAGTTTCCCATTGCGGTATAAGATGCCCTTCATCAACTCATATTTTGGCTTGGAACCAAGATCATTATGTAGGGCCTGTTTTATAGCTTTGAGCTTAGGATCATGGGGTTGATTCATCCAGAAGGTGGCTGCCTCCGTCCCATGGGGGGCAAGAGACATTGGGTTCCAACTCAGCGTCTTCTTGCTGTCTTGATAGGGCGTCAGCAGCTGAGTTTACTTTTCCCAGCTTGTATTGGACCTCAAAGACATACCCCATAAGCTTGGCGAGCCAATTTTTGTGATTTGTGGTAGTGATTCGCTGCTGTAATAGATGATGCAAACTCTTCTGATCAGTGAACACCGTGAATTTTCTGCCTAGCAAATAAGGCCTCCAATGTTGGATGGCGAGTGCTAATGCCATTAACTCCTTTTCATATGCTGACTTTATCAAATTGCGTTCGACTAAAGCTTTGCTGAAATAAGCTATGGGCCTGTCCTCTTGCATCAGTACAGCCCCTAAACCTATTCTCGAGGCATCACCCTCGATGGTGAAGGGTTTACCAAACTTGGGCAAGGCGAGGAGAGGCATTGCTGTGTGCCTTGCCTTCAATTCATCAAAGGCTACTTGTGCCTTCTCATTCCAAATGAACCCGTTTTTTTTGTCAAGTTCGTCAAAGGCTTTGCTATCTTGCCATAGTTTTTTACAAATTTTTGGTAATATCCTGTCAAGCCCAAAAACCCTGCACAAACCCCTTTAACATTCCTCGGGATTGGTCAATTCTGAACCGCTGAAATTCTAAACGGATCAACTATCACCCCAATCTTGGATATGCAGTGGCCTAAGTAGTCAATGGTAGTTTGCTCAATGGAACACTTCTTCAAGTTAACCTTAAAATGGTTGTCCTTCAAGACCTGTAAAACAATAGCTAGGTGTTCCATATGCTCCTCCCAACTTTTGCTATAAACTAGGATGTCTTCAAAAAATACCAATACCATATTGCACAGCCAAGGAAAAATGTCATTCATTATGTTTTGGAAGGTTGAGGGTGCATTGGTAAGGCCGAAAGGCATTACTAAGAATTCATAGGGGCTGTCGTGTGTTCGGAAAGCAGTCTTGGATTCATCTCCTTTCCTCATTCAAATCTGGTAGAAACCAAACTTCAAGTCCAACTTTGAGAAATACACGGCCCCGTTCAGCTTGTCAAGGAGCTCCTCGACTACTGGGATCGGATATTTGTCTGCCACTGTCACTCTATTGAGTGCTTGGTAATCGATACACAACCGCCATGTTTCGTCCTTCTTCTTGACCAAAATAACCGGACTAAAAAAAGCACTATGGCTTGGGCGTATAATACCCTGTTGTAGCATCTCCCCAACCCGTTTCTATATTTTCGCCTTTTGTACGTGGGGATACCTGTATGGGCGGACACTAACAACCTCTTGTCCTGGAATAAGTTGGATTGCATGGTCGTGTAGTCACCTAGGAGGCAGTCCTGTTAATGGAGCGAAAACCTCAGAAAAACAAACCATGAGGCTATCAACATCAAACCTCTAAGCAGGAGAGGAGAGCTTGGTTGGCCGAATTTGGTATTGGATTGGATGAAAATCCTCTCAGGGGATTCATCATTGGGGTCGGGTTCATGAGTGATTCACGGTTCTTCTGAATGTGGTGATGTGGGCTGTTTTTCGGTTTTTGTTTGCAGTTGTAAATCCAGGTGTTCTAGTTTTTCTTCAACAAACTTCTGAAATGCAGCAATGGATCTTTGAATGGCAGTTAAAGTTCTTCATGGGAATCAACTCGATTCTGTAAATCAATCTTAGCCTGTGAACGAGTATGTGGTGAGTCATTCATTGTTGTGGCAGTGTAGGTGAATTAGTCGTTTCCCACAGATGGCGCCAATTGATAAAGAACAAATTCAAGACAACCAATAAATCAATCAAACAGTAAAACAAGTAGAAGAATGGATGAGGAAAAATATGAATTTCATTGATAGGAAACTGGAACTACAGGATTACAAGTTCCAAGAAGTTAACTTTCCACTCCAGTGAGGGGCCCTGCTCAACAGCAGCCAAACAAATGATTTTCAAAAAGTGATTTTCCCTGCCTCTGCTCACTAGATAAATAATAACAAAACAAAATATGAAACCGTTTTTTTCTAGTGTCCAGCTTGGCACTAGGTGCACTGCTTTTCTCTCTCCTTTCCCTAACTGAATTATTCCAACCAATTTGACAGTAACCAGCTAAATCCCTTCAATGCCCCTGTTGTGCTGCTGATTTCTCAACCCCATGCTGCATTTGCTGTTTCTTTTTGCGAGTATAAACTTGCAGTTTCCTTGGCCCAAGTAAATACGGATCCATGAGCCTTGCGTGAGTAGCAGCCTCTCTATCAGTTATTGACTGGGTTCTTATCATTATCCATTATGTAATAAAAGCTTAACTAAAAGTCATAACTCGGAGGATTCTATCCAAACATCTTTGAAGCAGACCTTTTCATAGCTGAGATTGTCTGCAATTGTCTATTATGCTTATGTTAGCAATTTGTGGCAAACTTGCAGAGTGTTGACAATGAGATTGTCCTGTGGGAACCAAAAATGAAGGAGCAGTCTCCTGGGGAGGTTTGTGTTTCCTCAACCTTAAATTTCTAATCTACTGCATCTTGGTTTCTTGCTAATTTGCTTGCCATTTTTTAAGCTATTGAAAAATGTTTCTTGAGCAGGGTACTGTTGATATCCTTCAAAAATACCCTGTTCCTGAATGCGATATTTGGTTTATTAAGTTTTCATGTGATTTCCATTACAATGCAGCTGCTATAGGTAATGAAATGCCTATTGATTACTTGTTTGTTTTTTTTTTTTTTTTGAAAAAAAAAATCAGCTAAGTTCAGCAAATGCAATTTCCTGATTTAGCCACCACTGTAAATACTTTTCTCTCGAGTTCTATATTCTTGAAAGAGTTTTATTACTCACAGAGTTTGGCTTGTATAATTCTATTTAACAGGGAATAGGGAAGGGAAGATCTATGTATGGGAATTGCAAAGTAGTCCCCCTGTTCTCATCGCAAGGTCTAAGGATTTTTCAGTTTTGGCCGCCTTTGTATGGAAAAAAGAAAAAAAAAAGCGATTTGATAAGTTTTCTCGTATGCATTAACTCACTCAAATTGCTTTTCTCCAGGCTGTCTCATAGTCAATCCAAATCGCCAATTAGACAGACTGCAATGTCCTTCGATGGAAGGTAATTCATACACAGAAAACTTATGTTACATAGCCATGATGAAAATAGTTTATTCCTTAATTTGAATGTTGAAATTATCTTTGTTTGCACCTGTTGCAGCACCATCCTTAGCTGCTGTGAGGATGGAACAATATGGCGTTGGGATGTGGTTTTATCTTCCTAGGTCCCTCCAAGAATTTGGCCATCATTTGTAGCTTATTGTTATTATTATTACTAGTGTAAGTGTACATGCAACATTTATTGGCAATTGAAGTTGACTTTACCTTGCTTGTTTGATGCTTGCCTCTCCATTGCTATGCTAATCACAATAATTAATACTATCATTGCAAAAGCTGCCGCTTGTATCACTGCCCACAATTTGCACATTCCTGCATCGGGTGACTTTAGAACTTCTTCAACGTCAAAAAGTCATCTTCTTCTTGTGATGAATCATCAAAAAAGTTTTCTCCAGAGGAGGAAGATGAGTCTTGTTGCTGTTGTTGTTGCTGCTTCAGCACAAGGCTCTCAATTTCTTTCTTTTGAAGCATTAGTTTCCTCGTTCTTTGTTTCTTCTTAAGTTTGGCCTTCTCATTTTGCTTTTTTACAGTTTCATCAAACATCTCTACCTCTTCGTTGCTTTCTTGATTGCCATTAATGGCTACTTCATAATTGACATTGACTGCACATTTATATCATTTATTGTTCTTTTTCAAGAAAACCAACTCAATATTCTTAACATGATCAGGAAGATCAAGAGGCTCAGCTCCATTCATCCTGGAATTCATATTATATTTTGCTTTTTGGATTCAACAAGTCTTTTGTGATGCTTCTCTTCTCTTCTGTTTTTCTTCATTGAAGCTGCAGACTTTACAACAATGGCTTTAGCCAGTTTTGTTTCATTCACTTTGTCTGTTTAGGATAATTAAAAATAAGAAATCTAGAGCAGAAAAAATACAATAAATTTGCAAAGGTTTTAGGGTTAATTATATTAATTTTGGCAAATTAATTATTCACGGTTTGATTTTTGAATATGATGGCTTTTCCTTTATATATAGATGAGAAATTCTTGCCAGTTCGACAAGGATTAGGATTGCATTTATTTGTAGTTAATCCGTGTCAGTTGGGGATTTGAATTCTGAGTATGTTTGGACTTCCATACATAATTATATTAATTGAACTGATTTGATTTTTAGTTTTAGTAATATGATAGTTGTGAATTTGTAAGCACTAATCTATATTTCATAAAACGTACAAAGTTTCGCAATAGTATACAAATTCTACTAATAAATATTTGAAATTGATAGTATTTAATCTTTAGTAAGACTCTTACTAATGTTATTTTTTATTAATCAAATACAATTATAAGGATATTTTAGTCTAGAAAAATTTTTACCTACTTTGTACATTTATTTAGGTATAGTATAAATTATTATTATTATTATTATTACTACGATGATGATGATGATGAAACTAACATTTTGTAGTTAAATTATGTATAGTATGATTTAATTCTTGATATTCCGGAGTCAATATTTGGTGCTGATCAAGATAATTGGAATTTATTGCTTATTCTCTTTGCTGGAGAAGGCACTGAAAGAACGCCTTGATATTTTGTAGAAGACGAAACTATTCTCAAGAGGGCACATAGCCTACTGATTGTGAAAAAAAAAAAAAAAAAGCAATATTTGTTGTGATTAAACTGAAGGAGAAATGATTGTATTTCCCAAATATTCAGGGTATAGCTGTACTGATGATGCACCCATTAATTATAGTAGAAAACATGGTTTAAGTGGAGCGAAGGCCTCTTCCACATTCTATGAAGAAACAGTGTGTTTTTTTTTATTGTTAAATCATCTTACAGTATCATTTAAAATATGATTTAACAAATAAAAAGTGAAAAATACCACATAAGATAAATTTGATAGTCAAAATTTCAAATTTGACTTCCCCTTGTAGAGATACAATACAGATAGCAGCAAATGGTACTGAAAGACAACAATAGGATACAAAATTTGCTGACAAAACATCTCCAATACAAATTAAGTATGAACATAATTCCTGACAAAATAATAATCTACAAGTTACAAAACTGAACAACTTTCTTTTCCCCATCATCACAACACTCAACCTGCATCTATACTACAAATTTATATACAGAAAGAATGTATCCTATACGACTCCAAAATTGCACAAGCAACAGAACAACCATAGCAATTTAGTTTTTAGTCTGTAATTGCCTGACTAAACTCTGCATATGTTCAAGCTTCTGAATTAGACGTTTGATATCAGCAATATACTTTACAGAGGATTCTGAAATAGATATATTGGTAATAAGATCAGCACATTTGGCTTGTGAATCCAAAACTGCTTCCTCAAGTGAAGCAACTGTTGATTCCATTGTAGTCTGTAGAATCTCATTGTTAATCGGGTTTGATAATGGAGAGAAACCAATACTGCAAGGACTGCTACCCCTGCTAGGCCTTTGCGAGGAGAAAATCTTGTCAAAACTCTCAGATCCTGTAAATCATGAATTGCAACAATGGATCACCGCAAGAATGGAAAAGAAGCTAAGACTCAAGCTAACCCCATATTAGCACTGCCCAGGATCAAAACTTGATGAAAAAATGAGATTCATGAAAACACAGGAAGATGATGCATGTTCCTAAAAATCTAATAAAAAAGCCCCAGGGAACACTTTATGAGGAAGCAGCACCTTAATTCTAAAAAAGTTTGGGCACTAGATGACTGCATAATTATTCACTTGCCAAAAACAACCAACAGAATGCAATGAAACAGAGGTAAGAATATTCTTGGAATATCTAAAAACATCTCCTTTAGATGATTTTTTCAATTATCCCCATTTTACATGAGGTCAATAACTTAAAAATGGAGTCCTAGAAACAGAAAAATAAATCTACCATGTTCCTTCACAAATTTGAGAAAAGACACCAGGTATTAGACAACCATTTCCATGTAGGAGACTAGACTATATTACTTAATATATTTGACAATGCTCCGCTTCAATTATGTACAAGGGGAAGACTGCAGACTCCAAGAAAACATCTTTTAAATATGTAAGACATGCTAAGAAGTCAAACAGCTGTTATCATCTGTATTTTATGAAAATTAAGATTATTTATACATATAAAATACTCTAAAGCACACAATATGAGACATGCTCTTCTAATTATAGTGTCATATGTTAACTCAAACACTAGCGCATAATTGTCCATCAGTCACTTTTTTTTTTTGTACATTTTGTCAAAGTACCGTGATTTTCTTTTCTTTCCTTCTTCCTCCTTTTTTTTTTTTTGGCTATATATTTTTAGCTTTTTCTGTCACATTAGACAAAAGTCCTCATCCAGCATATCAGATTCCCAAAACTGGAATCCTGCTCTATCAATTTGCACTTCACCTATTGTCAAACCATGATTTTCTGATGAGCCCTTAATTTTTACCAAAGGTGCCTTATATAGCCAAGGTAATTCCAATTAGAAATGAGAATAAATGAGGTAAAAACACTTAACCATACCCAGATTGCTGAGTTGGTCTATGGTTGCCTGCCCAACAGAACGCTCCAGCTTGAGCAGCTTCAGGATCCCAGCAGCTATCCGACCCATTGCATCAACTTCAGACTTGCACAACAGAACAAGGTGCTGGAGCTCATCTTTGGTCACAGCAGCCTCAATCTACAGCATAAACTATCATAATGCAAAAAGCACCCAATCCAATAAGAGGAAAAATAAAATATTAGGGAAGTCTCAATCTCATTACCGGTTGCTTAACTGATAATTTAAAGTTTTCCACAGCCCATATAGCTATATCATTGCCATCATCTTCCTCTGACATTGCCAAGCCAACTTCAAGATTTATCCCTCCACCTGCCTCAACTTGTTCCATCCCATTCTCAGGCAGGGGAATGCCCTTTTTCTCTCGTGGCTTCAATATCTGCAGACCTTCCACACCAACCTACAAGCACCTCACACAATCACAAATAGCAAGAAGAAGCAGAAGACGATTATTCACATTATATAAACATTGTTAGCACTGATTAAACTCAGCTTTCTCTGGACATAATTGGCCAAAGAACTAAAAACAAAAGAATTGACAAGAAAGTGAGCCAGTTGGATCTACGCCACAGCTCAGCAAGTACATTTAAAACTCAAAAATAATATGCTTATTTATCTATCTCTCAACACTTAATCAGGATCCTCATAACACTCTCCCTGGATATATTCCTAACTGGGATCCCAGGTCCGAGTAAAATAAGTATAACAAAAAATGACCAAATGACTAAAGCAATTAAAAACGAACTCAAATGACTATATATGTCCTAGGATTTACGCCCAGAAATTTGCCTAACATACTAAAGTAAATATAAAGGTTTCAAAGAAGAACCTTGCTCTGCAAATCTTTTACTGTCTTCTTTGTAACTAATTCTTTCAAAGGAAATAAACTAATATATAACCAATGCTCTATCAGCAAAAAGCTTAAAAAAAAAAAACCTGTTATCTCTTTATGATAAAAGAGGGAGGATGAAGAAGAAAAGATCCTTACTGTCACCCATTCCACAGGATATTTCTGTCTTCCAAGCAACTTTTCTTTCCCAGTCGGACCTTGTCCTGGACAAGTCCTTGCTTTTATTAGCAAACTTCGGAAAGTTGTGTGCCAGCACCTCTCTTCTCTGCCCACATCTTCCTGGTTGTAAAACCACCACCTTTCTGCCATCTCTTGCGCACCTTCAAGAGCAAATAACCAATTCTTCAATTCTACACTCACATCCACATCATCTGGCACTCCAAAGTGTAAAAGTCCACCATCTTTCCCATTTTCTGAACTTATATCTGTAGAAAATTTGAAACTTAAGACCAGTGCAGCAGTAGGCACCTCAAAAGTATACAACAGAAAAATAAACGCATATAGATAATGAGAAATTTTAAACTAATATTTGTCTCATACCTTCTCCTAAATCGTTGACTGCTAGAGCTGATGATTTAAAAAGTTTTGACAGTGGTCCTTTTGATAAATTCTTTAATCCTTTAGAGAACCCATCCCCAGGACCTCCATCAGGCCCAAGTATTCCAAATCGATGTAGCAGCGCTTCAGCATAGTTCATTCCACCACCAAGGCGAATGCCAGATATGCATGCTGACACACTTAAACTATGGCATTCTTTATCATGTTCACTAAATGGAATAACATGTACTATGTTTATGTCCAGAAAAGGAATTGCATGGAGAGTACCAATTGGCTTCTGTTTTTTCGGGTTGTGCACCCAAAAAACAGCTCTTAATTGAGGAAAGCCATTAGCAGACACTAAACAACCATTTTCAGCAGAAGCTGAAATCAAGCCATTTTCATGTGTCAAGCTTCCTTCAGTCTCTACACAGTCAATTTCAACAGCTTGCCAACATAACGTTGATGAAACAGCAACGGCACCACCAAGGGTTCTATGAGCTACTTTGATGTAAAGATCTTCCCCAATAAATTGAACCAGAGGCATTCCCTCAATATCCAAAGCAGAGGATTCTAGAAATCTAAGCTGAAGCCCCTTCACTGCTAAGCTTGCTGCAGTATCACAGGGAACTTTATCCATTAACCTACCACTAGAAGATTCACTAATGGTTCTTTTCAATGTTCTGCCTTTGCCAACTAAGGCAATCTTATCACCAACTCTGCCAAGATATGAGTAAAGATCCAATACAAAAAATAACTGCTCAACAGAAGTGTTGGACAAATACTGTTGACAAGCAACACCTACTCTGACAATACCACCAGGAGGAGGAACGTTTGTCAATGGACTTCCATCAGCAGTTACCATTGCCGCCTCAATGGAAGCATCTTTTAGTTCAACACACCTCCACAAGCCAGAAGTTGACCCAGAAGAAGAAAGCTGCCCAGCTAAGTGGGTAGATGTTTCCAGAGACAAACCAAGATGTGATGCCCCAGCAGTCCACTTCTTCTGGCTTGCATCAACAGATTGACCCTCCCACAAACAGAAGCAAGCAGGATCCTTCTCCAGGTTTAGTAGTCTGAGTTTCAGGGAAGGTGACTCTGAGAAAAACAAGTTCTCAATGTGAAGCCCAGCTCCAGTAAAGGAATTCTGGATTGCAGCATTCCCATGGTCAGGTGGAATATCTGATTTACTCATTTCAAAAGGAACAGTGACGTCCAGTTCCTTGAGAATGAACATGAGGGAATTTACTGAAAAATCAGATAATACATCCCCACGATTAACAACAATTCCATCCGCTAAGAAAGAAGATATTCTCAAACATGATTCTTCCTTTAGGCGAAGCTGAGCAAACAATGAAATTGATCAGTAGAACCAAATATAAATGGATGAAAGAAGGTTATAGATCATAATTATTGTTCCCTACCACAAGAGGCTGGCAAGCGATTACTGTTTCTGAAGCAAAAGATGGAGGGACAGGAGAAGGCTTCACCTGAAGTGAATGAAGGCATATTAAAGGAATACTGACACTCAAGTGCAACTGCAGGTCTCCCAGAGGATATATTGGGGGGCAAAAATTCTTTGCTGTGAAGGGAATACATATTAGATGAACTCTAACCAACTGGTATGCAATCCCAACTATATATATTAATTGCATCAGAGCTTATCCAAAATTAATAGGTTTAGCTAATACCAAAAGCAGGAATCTGCATAACATCATCTGTAACAGCCTCCATTGATGGTTGCACCAAAGTACAGGGAGGACGTGAAAAGGTGTCCCTGCATTCCAGCAATTCACATATTTAGTAAACTGATCTAATAAATGACATGAATCAATCTCCTCCCCATCCCATCTCTTTCCTTGCACCCAAAATCAGCTATCCAACAGTCTTGTAGGAACAACAACTTCACAGTTTTAATCTCCAAATTGTTCTTTCAGTATTAGATTAATGGCTAGTCAAATAACAAAATTAAGTACCAATATCCTCTGAAACAGGCTGATAAGCTTTTGAAACTGAACATCTCAAGACATATCAGCCTCGATTGTATTGGCATCTTGAAAAACTGATATACAGTGACTCACATGTTATATTTCTAATTAAACACTGATTAGTGCATTAATTAGGAGGCAACATTTTAAGTTCTCACTCTTGAATTTCTCCTCTTATTAGAAATTCTCTTTATCAGATGAAAAGGGCAAGAGAAATTCAAGGTTATGGTCAATAAATAAACTGATTTTGTAATTCCATACAAATTCAACCGCGCACTTATTCGATCCAATGTCTAATAAACCTCACAATTCTGAAAAGGAGAAAAAGAAGATGAGAAAGATGAGAAAGAAGGGAAAAATAAAGAAGAAAAAGGAGTGCATTTAGAACACCCCTTTCAACAAAGAAATGTGATATGCGTGTGTACTACTTCCAATCTGAGCTGTACTCGGAAAGAATAAGTTGAAAAAAATAACATTTACAAGCACCACTGCAAAAAAGTAACAATTCAATTTACCTTAAAAACAATCCACCAACCATAACTCTAGTCAAATTATTGGCAATTTCTCCATCAGAAACTGTTGCCTAATAGAAAGCATATGGCATAAGATCTTGCACAAAATTACATCAGAAAATAACAGAAATGCATGAAAGCACCCACAGCAAAATGGCAAAATTCTCAAGGATCTCTGCATTTTAAATGCAGGAAATGCAAATCAAACAACTGATTTGTGCAAAATAACAACTATATGGAAAAGGAACAGCTAAAACTCAACAAACCAGATATTCTTTAATCATGTAGGCATATCTCATCTATAAATTATGCCTCTGAATCACTCAAAATGATTTTCAAAGATGAAATCGGTTAAATAGGAGTAGTGAAACTTCAATTTTTTCCCATAAGCTCAACATAATGTAAAATATATCTCTGTTATTAAATTGACTTGTTTAGAGTTAAAGAAGGAAAAAGATATTCTAAATAACAAAAATATATTCCTCAGTTCTTAGCTCACTAAAAAAATTTGGATTGAGCCACTATGATGGTATGATAGAATGTTATACAATAGTTACAACTTACTGCATAAATGGGCTAGTGTACTGAAAATATTAGATCGTAGTGTAGGATGTTCTACAAAGGGAACAAATTACCACATAAATGGACTATTCTATGGACAATATGTTCAACAATTCAACATTCAAGAGTCATAGGACAATACCCGAGAAAAGAATAATGACTGCAACAAAAGCTCTAGCTGAAATTCTGCAAGTAAATTGAAAATGTAAGTCAATGTCCAATGCATGAAAATCTGACCTAATGGTGGACAACTATCCTTGTTGAAGGCACATATCCCCCCTCTTCACATACATCCAAGTTCAAAGGAAAAACATGATCCGAGTCATGCAGGGAACATACAACCAAGGTATGCAAATATCCACAGCAAAGTTAAATTTCTTTTAATATGCAGTAAGAGACAAAAATTGGAGAATAATGGACTTATCAATGCAGGTCAAGCATACTCCAAAAATATTATAAAAAAAAAAAGAGTTGTTCATCATATTATGACAGATAACCAAAAGTGTGAAAACATATGCTAGTAAGCAATGCGAAGGGAAAAAACCCCACACACACACCAAAAACCGGAAAAAAATAAAAATAAAAAAATAAAAACTGACCAGCATCTTTAATGCAAACAAATATGTGGTCCACAAGAATTGAGACTAGCAAACGTCCAGCTGCTTCTGAAGACCGCTGCCAGGAATCATGGATAGAGAAAAGGAGAGCAGAGACACAAAAAGAGCTTAGTTGAGATACATTTACAACAGTTAACAGGAAGCTGCAGCTGACTGTAATATTGATTAGAAGTGAGCGAAACATGAAACCTGCTGAGCTTTTAGATCAACATCTCCTCTATTTAGGCACACATATAATCCAGTCAAGAAGCGGAGAAGAGCTCGGAGTCCTGTTCATAAAATGTCATTTGACTACTTTACACATTTATTCTATACATTATACAAATCTGAAGAGAAAGTTCGCTTGCCAAAAAATTCCATTACACCTGGTTCACTTAAAGCAGGACAGACAGCTTCTGTAATATGTAACTGGACCTCAAGTCCAAGGGGACTGTTTTGCTCAGTCCTCTGTACTGTGATCTGAAGTTAGGAAGCAGGAATGCACAGTACATACGCCAAATAAAACAAACAAAGTTAAGATTTCTCCATCATCCAGAAAGCAAAATCATAAATAAACTACCAAATATGTATAATATATTACATGGGCCTCTCCAGATATTCCTTCCAAGAAACGCTCTCCACCAAAGAAGACACGCTTTGCACCGTCATCTCCTCTCTGAGTTGCACCCTCTTGAGAACGTGCCAAACTAGCATCAGCAAACATATCGGGATGAGGCAGGAGGTCAATAGATAGTGATTCCCATTCAAGTTTCTGCAATAGAGAGAGGATTTTGCATCACAATTCATTTGAATAACAAAATTACAGGGCTCATATAAAACCTTAACTCCAAAAATAAAATAAATGCAGTAGAAAAACCCGCCAAACATGCACATCATGAAGATCATGCAGTGCTATTATCAAGAGCTTTTAAATTACCTTGAATACATATATAAACCCTTTGTTATTAGAGAAGTCCCGCGCTTCTTTAAGATTTACAATCTGCAAAATAAAAGCACCCACATAATTAACTGAACTAGAGAATCCAATCACAATTGAGCATATAGTAAAATTACCTGCCAATTTTCATTCGTAGTATACAATAAAAGGTTGCGTATTGTAATAGATGCCAGAGGTGATGCCCTGGAGGCAATAAAATAAAAAATAAAAAAAATGATGTTATAATGTCTGCTAAAGGTGAAAACTGGTTTTATCATCTCAGGTACAGAACTCAAAATACAAACTACCATAGATTTTCCTGATGCTCAATTATTTCACATGGAATAAAATGAATTTGCTTAGCTAACTAAAGCCAACCATGAACACAAACAACAAAATAATGTTAAGTAAAATTTTAAATCAGTACAAATGCCAATATTGCAGCCTTCCAAAAGTTTTGCCAAATGATACAAACCTAAACGTAATTTGAAGATATTAATACAAAGGTGGTGAAGAAAAAAAGAACCTACCAAGCAGCACCACCCTCCCGTCGGACACCCCCACGTGTTTCAAGGAGAAGATTGACAGTTGTAACTTGAATTGTCATTCCATCTGCAATCTGTCAATACAAAGGCAAATTTTTATATCCAATATCTGCATTCATTTGCGAGTAACTGGCCACTAGACCCAGAAAGGTACAGACTATACATGCTCTAGTGAGCATAAGTAAGGCTGTTTTTTTTTTTTTTTCCTTTTTCTAATGGGAATGATATAAGTAATACCACTCATGATAAAAGTGAAGCAACGCAACCAAGTTGCCTAATCAGGCTTCATAATTGCAAATATTGAGCTTTAAAATAAATGTTATATTTAAGAGAAATCAAGTTTCTATAGTACCAATTAAAGTTTTTATTTTTGGAAACTAAAGGCCTTTGTTTTTTAGGGTTGGGCCATCGGATTTTACAAAATGAATAACATTTCAAAAAAGCTAACTACTCAGTAAATTCAGCTGCACTATTTTTTGAAAAAAAAAAAAAAAGCAGCTGAATTTACTTAGTCAAAAAAAAAAAAAACCCTAACCTTATCCGGTGGCGAAGCTAGAATTGAAAATTAAGAGGGACAAAAATATAAATTATATTTAAAATTAAAAAATAAATTTAGAAGAAGGAGGTCAAAATAAAATTTTAAATGAGGAAAATTATTTATTTAATATATATATATATACATGTAAAATAAAAAAAAAAATTTAAAAATAATTGCCCCCCTTCCTTTCCACCTAGCGTCGCCACTGACCTTATCAGCAAATCCATAGCCACTGCTCTTACTGGATCCAGCAGATGACTGGGCACTGCAACAACAAAAAGGAAACAGCAAAAGTTTTTACTAACAGTACAAAAGTCATTCTGCAATGAATTGAAACGATCTGGCAAAACCTGTTGGTGCTGCTAGATGCATCCAAATTGGTATTCTCCTCCAGAACCAAATCAAGCCTATCAATTTGCACAACAATCGGTTCTATTTGTACATTACTTACATATGGAAGCTGCAAGAAAGTTGGCAAAGTAACTGGATAGGGAATAAAGCACTTCCAATACAATTATAAAACTGAAAATTGGATGAAACACAGTTTGATTGCTACCAGATAAAAGTTAGAGAAAGCTCAAATAAAGAATTGCAACCTTAAATTTCATTCATTTCAATTTGCAGATCACCAAAATTCAAAACTTGTCATACCCAACGTAGTCCAACCACAATCATGTACTTTAATATCTAGACTGCCAACTGTCCCAATGTAATGTAGTTTATTAGGAAAAGCAGCATCTCAAGCTCAATAAGCCCAGGCAATGGCTCGACTGAGAATACAGAACAAAAGTCTTTTTTAAAAAAAAAAATTACTATCACACTCTTCAAAAAATTATCAACAAGCTGCAGAACAATTTATTAAATTCACAACCAGAAAAGAATGACTAAAAGCATCTAAAAACATAAATGGAGAAAGAACACTAACAATTATCTCGAATTTTCCCACTTTTGCCTTTGTTACATTCAACGCAAGTGGCAATCCCATGCTCGCGTGCAAGGCATCTCCGTTAATATCTATAATATTCAAAATAAAATAAATTAGGTACAAAAACCTAAATTAAATTTAATAAAAGAATAAAAAGCAGACTAAAATCGACTTTGAATCAAAATTTATTGATGAATCAATGCAATAACACGACTAACCTAAATTGGAAAGCTGCACGGTGCGGCCTTGAAGCTTTAATTGATCTCTAGAGAAGGATTTGAGCCAGTACTTGAGCGTATACTCCAGAGCCCGCGCTAATATCGCCTCCATTGCCGAAGAGCTCAATTACACAAAAATTAAAAATAGCAACTTCTCGATCCAAAATTCCAATCACATGAAGCGAATTGGGTGTGAAATCGAGAAATGTGAAAAGAAATGAGAATTCAGGAATACGGTTTCTCTTATTGGTGTTATTGATCTGTGTTCTTTGTGTGAGTCTGGGTCTTTAGAATCTAAGAACAGTGAAGCTGCAAGGGTGCGGTACGTGCGAACTCATCATTGGCATGTGCGACGTAATGTGGCACGAGGGAGGGATTCCAGCGGGAAGCGCATTGGATCGCAGGGTTGTGTCAGGTCGGGAGGAGATTTGTCGGTGTTTCTTTGTGATTGGGGAAAGTTACCGACTCAGCAAAAGACAGAGGCCATTTTTTTTGAATTTTTGAAATTCTTGGATTTTTACAAAAATAAACAACAAAAAAAAAACAACACTTCACAAATTTTTTCACCTATACAATATTTTAAAATTTTCATATTTATTATATAACTTCAATCTTCAAAAAATACAACTTTTTTACATTCTTATTAAATTTTATATTTTCATTTTCTCATTATATTTACGATTTGTAACTCTGATTTTCACTTTTTTTCATCATGCACAAAGCACGATCCACCTAATTTTAAAAGCATCATTGGCATTCTTTTTTGTGTCATCAATCCATCATCTATGGCATCTCCTCCATTTTCGATTTCTTTCCCTTGGCTAAAACTTCTTCTTCTCTTTCCGGCGAATTGCAACGGCAACTAGTGACACGAGTAGCACAGACGAGTCCTCAAGGACGATACGCTCACTTCAGTGTCCTTCGTTCCTCCCTACTCAACGACAATGAGCAGATCGGAAAAAAAGGGCAGCCGGCTGTTCTTGAGCAAATTTCGGCCAGACGATGAGGTGTTAGGACGCTTGACCACCATCATTGGACTCCCCTCGATGTCAAATGTGTCCAGGTGCTCTCATGTATTCTTATTCCATCATTAGTTGACAAATGATAAAAACACTGAAACTCGGCATCTTCCTTTATTTAAAACTTCTTCTTCTTATTTCACTACTAAAAGAAAAAAGAACAAAATAAATTAAAAATGGTAATCTCCACAACCATTACCGACTCCGATGAGCTTTTGGATTCCCCTTTCACTTCCAGATATGCTCGGACCCCTGTCCTAAGGTCGTATATTTCTCTGATGATGTTGTTGTTATTAATATCATAATTTATTTCTGTTTCATGCCTTAATTCTGTTGTTTCTAAAACCTCCCATCGGCTTTAAGTTGCCACAAAAGTCAATGCTGAAGGAAGTAGCATATCAGGTGATAAATGATGAGTTGATGTTACATGGGAATCCAAGGCTTAACTTAGCCTCCTTTGTCACAACTTTGATGGAGCCTAAATGTGATCATCTCATCATGGCTTCCCTTAATAAAAATTATGTTGACATGGATGAGTACCCTGTTACCACCGAGCTTCAAGTTCATCATCTTCATTATTTTAATTTTCCAAAGCCAAAAATCATTCTAATTTTACCTTCTGGCCTTGCAGAATCGGTGTGTGAATATGATAGCTCACTTGTTCCATGCTCCTCTTCCGAAAGATGATACAGTAGTTAGTGTAGGGACTGTGGGATCATCAAGGGCAATAATGATAGCTGGATTGGCTTTTAAAAGAAAATGACAGAGCAAGGGAAAAACAGAATGCAAACCTTATGATAAACCCAACATTGTCACTGGAGCAAATGTACAGGTGATCGAGTTTTCAATTATGATTCGTAAATTACAATCATAATCAATTATGGAGAAACTAATGAATACCACAATATTTGTTGTCTTAAACCATATGATTTTCAAAGGTTTAGTGGTTTTGAATGATATTGTTCATATGATTTTTTACCATCTTGTGATGGATTTTGAGTGATATAATATGTTTTTTATTTTCCTCATTAATGTTGGACATGGAAGCTATTTTGGAGTTGAGCAGTCTATCTAGCTATGTATCATTGTTTCTGGCCTTATTTCTTAGATTGCCGACCTTTCAAAAGTGTTAGTGTTTTTGTTTTGGTTGCATCTTTATTGTAATCAAACAAACTATACATATAATTTTTAAGTACAAGATATTAAATTGAGAATAGTTTAACAAATTTGAGTAATAAATATGTCTATATTAATTTAGACAAACTGTACACTTGTTTGCAAAACATATAAAATATATATATTTATTGTATATTGTGTATCTATTGTATACATCGTGTATACTTGGTGTATACACTGTGTGTACCTGGTGTACAGAGTGGGTATACTTGATATACTCAGTGTGTTGGTATAATGATAATATAAAATTAATATAATGCTTAACAATGTTTCTTTGTATATTTATTATAATTGCAAAACATATACATTTTGTGTATACACCGTGTGTACTTGGTGTATACACTATGCGTACCTACTGTACACACCGTGTGTTTGTTGTATACAATGTATATACTTGGTATAAATACCGTGTACCTGCTATACACACTATGTGTACCCGGTGTATATACCGTGTGTACTTGCTGTACACACCTGGTGTGTACAGTATGTATACTTGGTGTATATACCGTGTGTACCTGCTGTACACATTGTGTGTATCTGTTGTATACAGTGTATACTTGGTGTACACACTGTGTGTATTTGTTGTATACAATGTGTGTACTTGGTGTACACACAATAAGTACTTGTAGTACACAATATGTGTACTTGGTGTACACACACTGTGTACTTGTTGTATCAAGCGTGTGCCCTTTATCGCTCATTCTCTTTAGTCTTTTCTTTGCCCTACCTTACTCTGTGTTACCAAGGATGCTTCAAGATGTATCAAGCCTGAGGTATGTCTTTAATAAGAAAAGGAAAGACTTTTGCTGCATCAATCCATTGTTTTTTAGCTAATCCTTAATGGGTTTTATTCCTTTTTGTTGTTCCATTATGTTTCTATTGATTTTCTTATTAGAAGGAAGAAAAGATCTAATTTTTATAGTCATGCATTGTCTATAAGATGTAGTCCAAGAACAGGGCATTTCTAATCAATTGAAGTTAAATAATATTATGATCTAATTCCAAATCATAATATTCGCAAGATTTCTTTTCTTTTTTTTTGTTACACTTGATGAAACTTCCCAAATATAGGGGGACTTGATATGGATTTGAGACCAAGTTTTATTGAAAATGTGACTTTTTTAATTGCTAACCGTTGTTGTTATGGTATAGGTATTTCCTCTCTTTGGAGCTATTGGTATTTGTTTTATACATCTTGTTAGAAACATCAGCACCAATACTGAAGTCGGGTATTCTGTCCTTTTTTTCTTTTTTCCAGTTTATAGAATAGAGCAGTAGGAGTGCTTGAGAATTTTACAGAGGGTGAGAAATATGTAGAACATGGATTAACGAAATTCTTTCGTAAAAGGCCTCCTCAAATCATGCCTTATGTCAATGGCTTTTTCTCCAAACAACACCAAAGAGCAACCAAAAATGCTCAAAGCCTATGACATCTTTAAATTATGATCCTATCAAACAACATTGTAATGCAAATATGTATCAGCATAAATTGTACCAGAGTCTATTTGCCCCCACTAAGGGTTATGTATATACACATACAAAAGATACTTTCTACTTGAGCTTCTTTATGTACTATTTACACTATTACCCAATAAAGATAGAAAATTAGAGTGCAACACTATAACAGAACAAAATGATGTCAGAGCAAGGATTTGAACTATGAGTTATTTACATAAAACATGTGGTTGAAAATGAGCTTTAGATTGATTTCTAATGAAATGAAAATATATATTCATCAAATGTAATTGGCAATTGATCTGAGGAATACAGTCACTTTATTAAAAAATAAAAATTAATTTTTCAAGAGCTGATGTAACAACCAAGCTTAAATACACATGTAAACATGATATAGTCACTACTGATAAGAAATGATGAAACTTCTGACTCTTAACTTCTTGAGACTGTAGTAACCAAGTGTAGTTTCGTGCAATGCATCTGTAACGTCCCCGGATAGCCGCTTGCCGATATTGTCCACTTTGGACCTTAGCCCTCACGATTTTATTTTTAGGTCTCCCCAAAAGGCCTCGACAAGGGAGAGGTATCCATAGCCTTATAAGGACTACTTCATTCTCCTCTCTAACTGATGTGGGATCCTTTGACTGAATCCACCTATATGTGGGAGCCTTTGACTGACTCCACCCCCCTAAGGAGGCTCAGCGCCCTCGTTGACACATCAGGCCTGGCAGCTGGTGCCGGATCGGTGTGTTGGCCATGTGGGCCGGGCCTGATGTGTTAGCGAGGGCGCTGAGCCTCCTTAGGGGGTGTGAAGTCAATTAAAGGCTCCCACATACAGGTGGATTCAGTCAAAGGATCCCATATCGGTTGGAGAGGAGAACGAAGTAGTCCTTTTAAGGCTATGGATACCTCTCCCTTGTCGAGGCCTTTTGGGGAGACCCAAAAACAAAACCGTGAGGGCTAAGGCCCAAAGCAGACAATATCGGTAAGTGGCCATCCGGGGACGTTACAGCATCTGCCTTCTACTCAGGCCAATTATAGTGCTTGAGTACAGCTCTTTCATCCACCTACACATTAAACCAAGATAATTAATTCTTAAACTGAGATTAAGCATTATATCAGATGCAATATTTGGTGATAATGAATGAAAAATGGAAGTTTTACTAGATAAGATAACTCATCATCTATCCATATAACAAAAGGCATAACATCTTTAATCTCTATAAATGCAGTTGTCTCAGTTTCTTTGATAAAAAAACCTGATAAAATCACCTTGAGTTTCTACATTTGTTTTTACATGTAAACATAAAAAAATTCAAACTTTAAATTACCTTGAAGACTAAACATAATAATCAATTCATAGGCATGTATAAAACATATTTTCTGATAATAACAAAAATAAAAAGGATGAATTACAACATTCACCTCCATACACCAGCAAAATGTACGGAGCCCCAAAAAGATAGTAAGAGCAATCCAAATTCTAAGAAAACCATACATTTTAGATAGAATAAAAATGCTTGTAATGCTTGCTGTAGCTACTAGAACCTAAATGTGTATATATTAATTTAAACACTTATAAACAAAAATTACACATTAATATGCAAGAGGGATAACAAACTTACCATAGAATATGCTGAATATACAAAATCAGACCCTCCAAAGTTTACTCTATCAGAAACCAAGGCAATTGAATTGATAGGTTGTGTAGTTGCTACAAATTGGTGAATAATAAATCAGTTCAAGCCTATATATATACCATAAAGAAAAAAAATAAATCAAACAAATAAAATATTAATTTACCAGGATGCTTATGCTTATAATGTGAAGAACATTAGGATCTTTTGAAAAAATTCCATCAACAAAGTGCAGACCTACTCTAACCACAAATGCTAACCCTACCCCAAGAACAAAACTCATCTGCAAGATATACGAGTATTGTTTCAAAAGAAAATTGGAACTCTAGAACAAATGTTGATAATGGAGTTATATAAATTGGCAAATTAATTACTTATAGAACTCGAGTTGCTGCTGTTGTTGTCTTTGGTAGTCTTTCTCAACAAGCTACCACTGCCTATCAAAATGATAAATGGAATAATTAGAATTTATATAGGTATTATTGCAATGAAATAATTAATAAGTGTAGAAACATTGGGTGTTTATATATACCCGATTGGCCATAACCAAGCCATCAGCGAGGAGTGATGATGTAAGCCAGACCTATAAGCAGATTTGAAATGTGGCCATAGGCATTGACCCCAGCCTTGCTGCTCTTGATGTCGCCAATGTCACACATATTGTTGCTATTATTACTGTTGCTAATAGCAAAAAACCTGAAATACAACCACACACACACACACACACATATATATGTTTATCTACATTAACAAATTAATTAAATGAATCAAATCAACACATAGCCAACGGAATTCAAGAATTACCATTTTTAAGAAATCGACCAAATTGAAAATATTTTGCACTTGGTGGCAATAGATCAACTTTTTTCATCAATCTTCACAGAAGGATAAGTGAAATCAACTATCTAAAAGATATCGACAAAGCAAGAAGAATTAATCAGAATAATAGAAGAAGCAAACTAATTAATTAGAACCGAAATTGAATATTTAGAACTCCTCAATCCATGCATCGGACAACAACTCGATTAAAATATCGGCTGCACCAATCAACAAATCAAACCAAAATGATAGCACTGACGATGGAGAGAGAACAGGAGATTGTCGGAGAAAGATAAAAATGTCGGTGATGGTGGAACGAGAAAGAGATCACCGGAGAAAGAGAATGAGAACAAGAATGTTGATAATGGAGAGTGAAAACAGTTTTTGTTTCAATTAAAAAAAAGTTGTATTTTTGAAAATAAAAATTTAAAAAGTAATATTTAGGAAAAATTACAAAAATGATTGTATTTTTTGAAAAAATGTATAAAAACTTGGCATTTGGGGTAATTTCCTCAATTCTTGTGAAGGAATTGGGCTTGTCTTTTGGATATTGTTAGGCCTAAATTTATTTTTGGAATTTTTACATAAATATCAAAAAAAATTATTAATATACCCCTAAATTTTCAATTTATTAAAAAATATATTTTTAAATTTTAGGTTTTATAATTGTTATTTTTTGAAATTTTTTCTTCCCAATATACCCAAAACTAAATTTAACAGTTCAACTATTATTCAAAATTCATTTTCCTTAATTTTTCTTCAAATTATAAAATCTCCGTTCAGATTTATTTTTTCAAAACCTATAATTATTGTCATTTTCATCAATTTATATTTGTAAATCAGATCATTTGTAAATTCAAATCATTTATTCAGATCATACAGCAAATTGCTTCCAGTGCAATCATTTCTCACAAATTGTAACTGTTGGGTTTCGAAATAAAATTAAAAAAAAATCACAGCAGAAAATAGAAATCCACCACGGATCCAAACAATTCAATTGATTCAATAAAATAGTGTAACGATTACCAATCTCTTGAAGTACAGACAAATCAAATTTATAGGTGCACCCTCACGCAAAACGACACTCTACCGATATCCACACGCAAATGCAATGAACAGAATTGCTTGGAGTGCTAGCTCCCTTCCTTGACGGCTAGGATTTTTTTCTCTATTTCTTAAAGTTACAAAAAAAATGATTATTTTCTCTCTCTCAAAGTGACGACTGTCACTCAATATATTATGCTTAATTAGGTTGAACTATATATATATATATATATATATATATATAGTTAGCCTAAACCTAATTTAGAGAGAAAAAATTTCGGGCCCACATTTCTTACTAAAATAAGAAATACTTTATTTTTTATTTAAAATAATAATTATAATATTAATCTTAATTAATATATATATATATATATTATATTTATTTTGAATTTTAATTTGTCACAAAATAAAATTTGAAATACCCGAATTAACTCATAGTCCATTCATTAGATTTTATATGTGTGACCTAATAGATTCATATTATATTGGCAGTAGGCCTCAATCCCATTATGGGTCCACAAATCATAAGTGGCTTCTAGCAAGACATTATAATTACCCAAATAATATGAATATCAATAATTTGATTTTAACCTAATAGAACATGTTATAATCCTTTTATCACACGATATTTTGTTTGAACATAAGTCATGGTTCATGTTAAACTTACATAGTTCAAACATATAATTTCTCGATCACTAAGTAGATTGATAATATCAAATGATATTGATTGCTCCATCAATTCATTTGAGTATGGTCATGCATTTCTCAGTCCTACTTATCGAGTAACCCAATAGATATCTTTCTCATAAGAGAGGGAGAAATTACTTCTTGATTATTCACTATCCTTTGCATGATTCTCATCATATCCAATCATAACCCTTATAATTATCCGATTAAAGATAATGTTTGATTATGTTAAAATATAATGTTTATCATGTAGGATATTGTGATAACTTAGGTCTAAGGATAGATAACATAATAATTATGAGATCACTAATGTCATTAACTCATATAGTATCTCATAGTGGGTCTATCCAGTACTTTGTTCTCTAACAAGTACTTATAAGTTTAATTCATATCACCGTATATAATCAATACTTGATTATCAATCAAACTTATACTAGTCTTTATTTATCATTATTCATTTGATGATAAATGACTAGAGATAGTCAAAATAACATTATATTTTTATTTATAGGTATTATTATAATGTAACATGCCAACAATATAATAACATAAACAAAACCCAATTTTATATAATGAAATGTGATATTACATAAATGACCAAACATTTGGCCTAGGACATATCCACTAATAGTAACTTCAAATCTATTTGATTTCATAAGAACTGCAACTTTTTAAAAAAAATTTTAAGGAATGAATTTTTTATTCTCTTACTTTAATTTCACTTCTTAAAATTTTTGCAATTCCTGCTAATTTACTCTTTTTTTTTCTTTTGCTAATTTTTGAAACAATAACACTTTGTTAAACTTAGGACTGTGCAAAATTAAATCTGAAATTGAAAACTGTATCAAATAAATTTTGGTATATTTGTCTCGGTTATTTCGATTTTCAATTTGTTCAATTCTAAATCAAAAATAGTATGCGGGTAAATCGATTCGGTTCGGTTCTTAAAATCTAAAAGCCATATATATAGAAATGACCAAAATACTAAAAGGCACCATTTATACCTATTATTTAATTTTTTTATGTTTAAAATTAAACCTAAAACTAAAACTTCCTTTCTCTACCTAAAATTGAAATCCTTAACAGGCATAACCACCTCTTCTCTTCCATTCCTTTATGATCTTCACTTCTTCGGTTCTATATCTTCCATTTAATTCTATGTGATTTCTTCCATTCTCTTATGTTCTTTAATTCTTCAGTTCTTCTGATAGCCTGGACATTTTATTCCCCAACTTGAATCGAGCATAGAGGAACGATTTTCAATAGTTTGTGATTTCTACTTCGCTTGTTGAATGTAAAATTTATTATTTGCTTATTTTATTTGTTTGTTTCACTATAAGTAGCAAAACATTTTGTTTCTCTTCTAGTTCCTCATATTTAATGTTGATTAAGGTGTTTTAATATATGTACTTTAGGTTAAATAAGTTTTTATTGGGAGTAGATTTGCATAGAAAAATTAATTCTACTAGTTCATTTCATCATTTTTCTATATTTTTATTTGAAACTAGACTCTTTTTGTTGAAATCTTTAGTATATAACTTTCTATTTTTACATTGTTTGTGTATTGAGTTGTTGAATTTGGACACATTGTGGTGCATTATGCCTAACAGAAAACTCTTAGGACATATTTGGTATATAGTATTATAATATAATATAATGTAATGGATAATGTATTAATTATTTTTTTAACTAATATTGTAATTATAAATACACATGTAAAGCTCAATACATCAACAGATGTATTCTCTAATCCACAATATTTTGTTTCATTATATTTCTTTCTTTCAAATTAAACCTTTTTTTCAAATTGCTCGAATCTCTCAAATTTAGCAAAATTGCATTTTTTTTAATATGAGATTGCGTTTTTAATATAAGATTTTTTTAAACATTATGCTTTATCAAAGTTCGGACTTTTGTATTTTTATAATATAATAAATATATAAGAATAAAAATAATTATAAAAAATAAAAATAAAATAATCATATAAAAATTAGTTGATAATTATAAATATAATTACATTTCAGTGCACGTATATAATCTAGCTTGAAGTAGTTTGGGATACACCCATGACTCACGAGATGATAAATTGACCTCGATATAATAGAGATAATATCGGAACAAAAAATAATTTATATGGAATTAGTTTCATATTGGTTTTTCCCTTAATTAAGGAATATACCATTTATTTGTGCATTAATATGGGCAGTTATATATTAATTTCGTAATTGTCATATTTATTATTTCCTTATTAATATTGTAACTACCAATTAAATTCATCATTATTAAGGAAATTAAGTATTCCTTAATTAGAGCCCTATATAAGGGCTTAGTTTCTTCATTTGGAAGAAGAAAAGAAAATTAGAGATACTAAAACTCTGTCGATTTGTCTCATCTCATATTCTCTTTGTCTAAAGGGTTTTTAGTTTGTGAATCTATGCTTTTATCCCGGAGTTTGTGATACATGGGTAATAGGCTTTGCCGGTAAGATGAAACAATCAATTTCTGCTTCTGCTTCAACGATCTGCACTTCAAGAGGTATTTATGTCTATTTCTCGCAATATATCGTGATATATATTCCTTTCATTGGTATCAGAGCCTATATTTTTACATTTCGACATGTTTATTATGTAGATCTAAGTTTTTGTGAAAATTCAAACATGTTGATAGGCTGATTTGATATGCATATTAGATCTGTTCTATATTTTTTTTTTAATTTTGGTATGAATTTTTTTTTGTTTTTTTAGACACCATAATTAAATGATTATTTAAAAAATCTGTAATTAAAATTTCAAGTAGAAATTTTTTATTTTTGACCACACCACTGGACTTAAGGACCTCGAAAACCCCACCCTAAAAAAAATTCGACGGTCTAAAACCACTGGGAAGGCAGTGCGTGGCTGACACACACCACTAGTGTGTTGGGCGCATCTCCAACACGTGCTTAGCCATGTGCGCTAAGTGAAACGTCACTCAGCCACGTGGCCTAATAGGGAAGTGACACGTTGATGGAATATGACATGATATGTTCATGGTAATCGTGCAGCGAAAAAATGATAAAAACAACCATACATGCCATACAATTCCATGCAAGAATCGAAACATGCAATTTTAAGGTTTTAAAAACTTACAACTTTAGATGCCTTTAAAACTTGATTTTGATCATGACCAGCAACCAAGGGGGATATCTTAGCCTTAGACCTTCACCACTAATGCCAAGGAACAGCCTTTTACGCCACTCCTCTCTATGTTCACACACACAGTTGCACCGACGGCTTAAAATCGAGATTGCTAGCTCTCAAAATAAGTATTGTGTAATGGCTATGATTTGAAGCTACAAAATTTGATTTTGTACTTCTCTTAGGTTGCTATTACTGCCCAAGAATACAAGAGAATGAGGAACAATCCTTTCTCCTTGTGAAAATTGGCCAAAAGAATTTTGTGAGAGAGAGAGAAGAGTTCACGCCAAACCTAGGAAACTAGGGTTTCACACCAAAATCTAGTTATCTCACTAGGGTTTTATTTCTTTTCATATATATATATATCCTTATCTTTTGGCAAGTGTTTGATCTGAATTTTACCATCTCAAGATAATTAATTCAACTTCAATCACTTCCTAAAAATAAGTAATATATATTGATTTAACTCCTTTAAATTTAAAATTCAAATTTGAAATAAAACACAAGACATTTAATTAAATAAAATCACTTAATATAAATAATAAGCATGTGCCGAAATTCCTTGGTTTTTATCCTGGAATTTCGGCCACTTCACTTTATATTTAAATGATTAATTTAATTTAAATTCTTTTAGCCTTTAATACTCAATTAACTTAATTAATACAAGATAATTAATTAATTGAAATTAAACCATGTGGGCTGAATTTCTCTCTCTCATGGGCCAAGGTCCAATAGCATTTATAATGCCCATTACATACATTAATTTGACTTTAATTAAAAGCCCAATTTAATGCCCAATACTTTATTTAAATATTTTAAGCCCAATGTTTTGTGTGCGATCCTATAGGTCCATTTAATGTTGGCAATGAATTAATGAATTAATTCAAAGGCTATATATATTCTCTAGCAAGATATTATAGCATTCCAAATTAAATGAAAATGCATATGGAATTTAGTGACCTAATGCAATTTTGTATAGTCCCTTACTTATAAATATCAGAATTAATATAAGGCATGAAACTAGTCATCCTTATATATATTAATTCCTTTCTTGATATTCCAGTGACACTGAACTCTCAGATAAATGATGATTACTCATTATTTCATCTCGGTATGGCCATACACTTCTCAGTTCACTAATCAAGTGGCCGATGATATTTTCTCTCTTATAAAGAGGGGTAATCCCTTCACTTCTCTCATGCTCTCTAACATGAATCAATGCATACCCAAGCATACCCGTACTTGTCACTCTGTTACAAGCACGTTAGGTGTATATCAAAGTACACAGTAATTCATAAAGAGTTTCATAGAGATTTTAGGTCTAAGAACTCCGATACAAAACTTGCATATGAGAAACACTTATGACTTGTACCATGTAGTGTTTTCATGAGTGGATCGAATCCAGATACCATGTTCTAAACATGTATCTATGATCTCTGATTAACACTCTTGTCCTTTTGATCCGTAAGATAGAACTCAACTTATCAGAGAGAGCATACTAGTCTTAATTCATTTGTTATTCCCATAACATTGACTGACTAGGGATATTTAGAATGAAGTCTCATTTGTTTCAAGATCTTACAACCATGTGCCTCACACATGATAACTTATACTGAAACAACATTCTTGGATAGTTCTATCAATTGATATGCACTGGAATACAATAGATAAAACAAATGCCACATTTTATTAATTAAAGTATTTTATTACAATGCATTAGGACTAGGGCTTACACTAACAATCTTCCACTAGCACTAGTCCCAATTGGGCATAGCCCTAAGACCGAACGCTCTCAAATGAGCTTCGTACAGATTTGGACGCAATTATTTCGTCAAAGGATCTGCTACATTGTCTTCACTTGCTATCTTGCTAACCTTAATGTCCCCACGATCAATGATTTCTCTGATCATGTGGTACCTCCTGAGTATGTGTTTGGATTTCTAGTGTGACCGGGGCTCCTTGGCTTGTGCGATGGCCCCGTTGTTGTCACAAAAAATTTCTAATGGATCTAGGATGCTTAGGACCACTCCTAATCCAGAAATAAAATTTTTAATCCAAACAGCCTCTTTTGCAGCCTCACTCGATGCAATATACTCAGATTTTATAGTTGAGTCGGCAATGGTCCCTTGGTTCGAGCTTCTCCAGCTGACAGCACCACCGTTCAAAACAAAAACAAACCCAGATTGCGATCTAGAATCCTGAGTGCTAGTTTGAAAAGCAGCATCGGCATAACCTTGTATGATGAGCTCTTCTTGACCACTATACACTAAGAAGTGATCCTTAGTCCTTCGTAGGTACTTCAGAATCCCTTTTACAGCAGACCAGTGCTTCTCACCAGGGTCTTGTTGAAACCTGCTAGTTATACTCAGTGCATGAGCAACATCCAACCTAGTACATAATATAGCGTACATGATAGATCCAATAACAGATGCATATGGGATTCTACTCATGTTGTCCCTTTTCTCTATAGTTTTAGGGCACTGTTCTTTAGTCAAAGAAACTCCCAAAGCCAAAGGTATGTACCCTTTCTTTGAGTCTCCCATACTAAAATGCTTTAGTACTTTGTCTATGTACTTTTCTTGACTTAGTCCCAAAAGCCGATTCGATCTATCTCTATAGATTCGAATACCAAGTATTATCTCGGCTTCACCTAAGTCTTTCATTGAGAAACATTTTCCTAACCATTGCTTAACCTTTTGCAATGTTGGAATGTCATTCCCAATGAGAAGGATGTCGTCCACATATAGGACCAGAAATACTACTATGCTCCCACTAACCTTCTTGTACACACACAAGGCTCATCTTCATTCTTGATGAAGTCAAATTCTTTGACTGCCTTATCAAAATGAAGATTCCAACTTCAGGATGCTTGCTTTAATCCATAAATGGATTTTTGAAGCTTGCAAACCTTCTTAGGATGCTTGGGATTGACAAAACCCTCAGGCTGTGTCATATACACATCCTCAAGTAAATTTTCGTTGAGGAAAGCAGTTTTGACATCCATTTGCCATATCTCATAATCATGATATGCAGCTATGGCAAGCAAGATCCTAATGGACTTGAGCATGACTACAGGCGAAAAGGTCTCGTCATAGTCTACACCATAAGTTTGTCGAAAACCTTTTGCTACTAGTATACCTTTGTAGGTCTCATCAGCTTTGAGTTTGAATAGCCACTTGCATTCAATTACCTTCGCACCTTCCGGTGGATCAACCAAGGTCCAAAGCTGGTTATCATACATTGATTGCATCTCGGATTCATGGCTTCAAGCCAATTTTTCGAGTCTGGGCTTTCAATAGCTTTTCGGTAGGTAGTAGGATCCTCACGATCTACTAACTCAATAGTGTCACTGTCAGTGATTAGAAATCCATATCTCTCAATCTCCTGACGTACCCTACCAGACCTTTGAGGTACTTGTGTAATGGGTTTTTGTTCCACAACTGGTTGTGAACATGATCCCACTTCCAACTCATCCTCTATAAGAGTTTGTGGCACTTGAATTTCTCTAAGTTCTACTTTACTCCCACTGTCTTTCTTGAGAAGGAACTCCTTTTCTAAGAAAACATCCTTGCGAGCAACAAATACTTTGTTTTCGGCTTGTGAGTAAAAGTAGTATCCCTTTGTTTCTTTGGGATAACCCATAAACAAGCAGACAATGGATTTGGACTCTAGTTTGTCAGATGTTAATTTCTTAACATGTGCTTCACAGCCCCAAATCCTGAGAAATGACATATTGGGTTCTTTCCCAGTCCATACATCGTATGGTGTCTTCTCAACTGCTTTAGTTGGAGTACGGTTTAGTAGAAATGTAGCAGTTTCTAATGCATAACCCCAAAAAGAGATAAGAAGATTAGCTTGACTCATCATAGATTGAACCATGTCTAACAGAGTTCAATTTCTCCTTTCGGACATACCATTCCATTGTGGCGTTCCGGGAGGAGTGAAATAATACCACACACCTTTAGATGACTGTCAAACTCTTGGCTTAAGTATTAGCCACCTCGATTGGATCAAATGGCTTTTATACTTTTTCCAAGTTGTTTTTCTACTTTGTTCTTAAACTCTTTGAATTTCTCAAAAGTTTCAGATTTGTATTTCATTAGATAGACATAGCCATATCTACTGAAGTCATCTGTGAACGTCATGAAGTAGCTAAAACCACCTCTAGCTTGTGTACTTAATGGTCCACATACATCGGTATGTATTAGTTCCAATAAGCCATTAGTCACCTATCTTGTTAAAAGGACTCTTTGTCATTTTTCCATGCAAACATGGCTAGCATGTATCATAAGATTCTAAGTCGAATGACCCAAGCACTCCAGTTTTGTGGAGTTTTGAAATGCGTTTTTCATTTGCATGTCCTAAATGATAATGCCAGAAGTAAGTAGGGTTTAATTCATTTGATTTAACCCTCTTTGTATTAATGTTGTATATGGACTCTTTGTTTTGTAAATCAAGGATATAAAGGCCATTTTGCAACATGGCATTGCCATAAGAAATGCCTTGGCGACGAATATGAGCATTGCAATTTTTAATAACAAAATCAAATTCATCCAAATCCAAACATGAAACTGAAATAATGTTTCTGCTCATAGCAGGCACATAATAACAATTTTTCAAAACTAAACGAAGTTCGAAAGGTAAAGTGAGTTGATAGTCGCCTATCTCTATGGCAGCAACTCGTGCTCCATTCCCCACATGGAGGTCCACTTCATTCTTTCCAAGTAACCGTCTATTTCTTAGCCCCTGCACATTTGAACAAATGTGAGAACCACAACCAGTATCCAATACCCAAGTGGTAAAAATAAAAAGGTTAATCTCAACAACAAAAATACCAAAACTGGACGCCTTAGCTCCATTCTTCTTTTGTTCTTCCTTAAAGAGAGCGCAATTTTTCCTCCAATGCCCTATCTTGTTGCAATGGAAGTAAGTACTCTCACTCTCTTTGAGCTTCTACGCCTTGGGCTTGGATTGGGCCTGAGGTGCACTCCCACTTGACTTGAACCGAGCCAGGTCATTCTTGGGTTTTGCCTTTCCCTTTCCCTTTCCCTTAGCGGGTCCCTTTTTAATGCCCCCTTGAACCATCAATACAGAATTGGTCTTTCGAATGTTCTCTTCAGCATTCTTAAGCATCCCTTGAAGCTCAGTGACTGACTTGTTCATTGCATGCATGTTGTAATTCATCACAAATGGATCATAATCATCAGTCAATATCCTAAAATCAAGTCAGTGGCCAATTTCTTTAGCACTTGTACCTCAAGCTTCTCAAGAGTATCAAGATACCCTTTCATCTTGAGTACATGGGTACTAACAGGAGTACCCATAGCCATCTTACAACAAATCAAGGCCTTTGTTGTCACGAACCTCTCGTGACGAGCTTGCTCTTGGAACATCTCCTTGAGGTGCACCATGATCGCATAAGCCTCTTAGTCCATAAATTGCTTTTGTAAGTCAGGCACCATAGTGGCCAGCATCAGACAGGTCACATCATTGGAGTCGCTCTTCTTGGTCTCAAAAGTTTCCTTTTGAATCGTAGAGGCGTTCCTAGCAGGGTCTTCAGGCAAGGGTGCATCCAAAACATACGATTTTTTCTCTTGCTTAAGAACTATTCTTAAGTTTCGAGACCAGTCTATGAAATTGGTGCCATTCAATTTGTCCTTTTCAAGGACCGATCGCAATGAGAAATTGTTATTTGAAGATGCCATTTTCAATCTACAATAAAATTTAGCAAGATTAAATGATGTCTTATTTATAATCCCACAAACCGAATTAATATCCCTTTAAATAATTCGTGTTAGTGATTTAATGTGGGCCAAGATCCACTTTTCACAACAACTTATTAGTCAAGCTAAGCTTGTACACCTAACAAGTTAAGTTACTTTGGTAGGAAAACTCCAATCATGTCTCGTACATGACTTTTGGATCAAATGGGCTAACATCTTAAGATGTTATAGCACAAACCCATTTATTAGTTACCTAGGTCCGGGCATCCCTTTCCATGTTAAGTCCAACCTACATTCACAACCCATGCTTCACAAAGATAATCGGACGCATCTAGGACTCCTAGTCTATGTGACCGATGATCGATGCCTTGACATGTTTCGAATTAGGAAGGCAACTTTGTGACTTACTATTTTTAGGGATTCATTTTATTACAGCTTACATGGCATACGCTTTGTCATCCATTCATAGCATGCATATATAAATAATTGTATAAAGTAAAGCATGACAAACATGGGCCCAAAAACCTACAACTAAGATTCTATACTATTACATAAGAATCTTCGAGTTGGGCTTCTCCACTTCGGTGGGCTTCATTTTGATTTACAAAGTCTTCAAGTAAATTCTATTCTAAGAAATAAATGAAACTTTTACAATAATACATAATGGCTCGCATGCCATATTTAATTACAAAAACCCAGGGCCCATGAATGCACCATGCATATCCATTCATCACACCAAACAAGCAAATAAATATACATAACATTCATGGATCAAATAAAGTCCAATTTTAATTAATTTAGCCAAGCCTATTAATGGAAATTATATACTTGAACCTTTAAGAGATGACCCCATGATGAGCCTGGGCCGAAGCCCAATGGACTAAATCCTCTTATTGAATAAGTTCTCTTAAAAGCCCAAAATACAAACTAGTTAGATTTGTGCTATAAATCAACTCTAGTATAATTTCCAATTTTGCCATTTTTAATTTTATGTCATACTTCCCTTCTCTGTCTGATTTGAGGGGGTCCTCTTGAGTTATTAATAATAATACTTTATTCGTATAAGTGACAAAATAGATTGCCTTTTTGATATTTGAAATATTTCAAAAAAATTTCCTTTATTTTTTTTTATTTTTTTGTTGTCCACTATTTCACGTAATAAATCGAATTTATTACGTATCCAAATTGAAAAGTAAGTGATGATAATGATAAACCTAGAAAAAATTAAATTAAGAATAGTAATCTTTGAGGGATGGGATCAAGAATCATTATTATTTTGACACAAGAAAGGGATGTGGGAAATTCCTTTTCTTGTGTCGGAAGACTAGGAAGACAAATAAAAGAAAAAGAATACCTCTTAGAATCCTTTGTTCCCCCTGCATTTAGCCTTTGCTTTTTCGCTTACTTATCTTATGTTTAGTTTCTAGTCAAATTAGATTATTTTACTATTTTACTATTAGAATAGAAAAGCTTTTGATCCACTTTATGACAGTAAAATCTGACAATAGTAAGAGTAAGATAATCACACCGCTGCAGATTCAAAAAAAATACAAAAGAAGGGATAAAGTCAAATAGTCTTTTTACCAATATTCATATTATGACTAGAAATGTGATACAAGTAATTCCCAAAATCTGATAGGTATAAAAAAAATAGAAAAAAAAAGAAAAGAGCTTTTCACAATTTTTCTTTAATTAACAACCAAAATTTTGTTCTTTTTAAAAACTTGATAAATTTACAGATCTTAAAAATTCATTTCGGACAATTGAACCTTCTGAAACTATTTCTTTTTAAGAACCAAAAAGATTTGTGCCAAAATAATGGATGCCAAGAAGAACAAAAGGCCTTGGACACGTAATGGATCCTAAAGTACTATTTCTGCATCCCCCTGACCAAATCCACCCACATTAGGATTACTCGTTAATGGTTGATCAAGTTTTATGGATTCACCTTCGGAAACAAGAAGTTCCAGTCCTGGAGGTATAATATCAATCACTTGACGTCCCTCTGACGGATCTGTTATGGTTATTTTGTATCCGCCTTTTTCTGTTCGTATTATTTTGCTTACTATACCTGCTGCTGTAGCATTATAAACCGTATTGTTACTTTTGCTCCTGTCGGGATAAATCTGACCCCTTCCTCTGTTTCCGCCTACATATATGGGATATTTTAAAAAGTGAACATCTTTCTTAGAGGCGGGGTCTAGAAAAAGAATAGGAAAGGTAATTTCACTATATTTCTGACCAGGAACAAGACCTATCACAAGAATATTTTTTTTAGTGGGGTGATAACTCTGAAAAGATAGATTTCCCATCTTTTCTTTCATCTCTGGCGAAATATGATTAGGAAGGGCTAATTCAAACCCCTCGGGTAAAATAAGAACAGCCCCCACACTCAAAGCCCCTTTTTTACCATTAGCAAGAACTTGTTTCAGTTGCATATCATAAGGAATTTGAACAACTGCTTCAGATACAGTATTAGGAAGTACCGCTTGTGGAACCTCAATATCCATGGGTTTATTAGCTAAATGACAATTGGCGCATACAATACGGCCAGTTGCTTCGCGTGGATTTCATAACCCTGCTGTGCAAAAATGGGATATGCATTTGAAAGGGATGCCCAAGTTATTATATATATCATGATCGATACGGAAATGGAACAAGTAATCTCTTCCTTTATCCAAGAAAAGGTCTTTCTAGTTTGCATGGTCCAATCATTGATCCTGAAAATTTTTACAATAAAATTAGGTAGGTCCCTAGTATAGTTCCCTATCAACGATATGGGTAGTTACTGAAAAATTTTTACTAAAATATAGGAAGAGAATCCCTTAGATGTATAGAAAAAAAATCTATTTATATAAAGATAAAGTAAAGTAAGATTTTGAATGTTTTGTTTATGTACAAAATAAAAACCATTCTAATTAGATTCATGGATCATTTTTCAGTCATTCATTGAATGATAAATCACTACAAGTGACGGAGATACACGATTTAAATAACGAAAAATCCAATATTTAAAAATTGTATCGAGAATGACTGGAAAAGTGGAAACAAGGCCAGATATAATCTGATCGTTATGAGCAAACCCAAAATCTTTGTAGATAGAACCAATCATTAGTTCCCAACCGTGGGGTGAATGGAATCCTATACATAAATTGGTTAATAAAAGAATGGAAAAAGTTTTTATTGTGTCGCTTAAGTTATATAGGAATTTTTAAACCCAAGAATTAAGAATAATAAGTTCTTTATTTGTCGATAAGTGCAAAATCGTATGGATACGATCCTCATTGTGTATTTTGATCAATTGGATCATTTGTTTCTGGATTCCGATAGGAAACTTTTGTAGATGTGTTTTCGGGTATTGCTTTATCATTTCATCCAAGCGACCGAGCTCTTCTAATTCTATTAATTTTTCTAGAATACTTTTTTCTTGGATATCATTTAAAAAAGTTTCGGATTTACTAGTATTACACCAATTAATAACCATGAAGAACATATATATGATACATGGCATGCATATAAAAACAAACAAACAACAAAACTAGTTGTTTAATGCTTATGTGATGCCACAAAATGCACAAATACTTAAATCAATTTTATGAGTCATTTAATAATTAAAATAAGGTCATAAATATTGATTTAATATTATGTACCAATCTGATCTAAATGTGTTTTTATCATTTTAATCAAAATAAAACAAACAATGTTGATTAAACATGTAACAAACACAAACTAGTCATAGTTTTAAGTCATTTTAAAATTAATCAATTAAATTGTCATGGACCAGAATTAAAACCAAATTTAAAATATGTCCAGACCTGATATTTAATCTTTAAAAATCACTTACAAACATGCCAAAAATATTTTTACATTTAATATTTAAAACTAGTTGTTAAACTAACAATTAGCATGCCAACTAGCACCTAGTTTTAATATTAACATGTACCATCAGGTATTATTAATTAAATGCAACCATTAACAACTCTTAGAACATCTTAGGACAGTATATTAACATTTCATATTAATTATAATACCTATCTAATCAATTAAAATCGTTTTTACATCAAAACAATGCAAAAAACTCAAAATAGAAAATTTCAGCATTGCATGTTTTCAAAATAATGATTTTTAATTAATTTTTTCATGCATCTAAAGCACTAAAATAAGCATGTTTAGGCTTCGATACCACTGATGGAATATGACATGATATGTTCATGGTAATCGTGCAGCGGAAAAATGATAAAAACAATCATACATGCCATACAATTCCATGACAAGAATCGAAACATGCAATTTTAGGGTTTTAAAAACTTACAACTTTAGATACCTTTAAAACTTTATTTTGATGATGACCAGCAACCAAGGAGGATATCTTAGCCTTAGACCTTCACCACCAATGCCAAGGAACAACCTTTTATGCTACTCCTCTCTATGTTCACACACACAATTGTACCAACGGCTTTAAAATCGAGATTGCTAGCTCTCAAAATAAGTATTGTGTAATGGCTATGGTTTGAAGCTACAAAATTTGATTTTGTACTTCTCTTAGGTTGCTATTACTACCCAAGAACACAAGAGAATGAGGAACAACCCTTTCTCCTTGTGAAAATTGGCCAAAAGAATTTTGTCAGAGAGAGAGAGAGGACTTCACGCCAAACCTAGGAAACTAGGGTTTCACGCCAAAATCTAGTTATCTCACTAGGGTTTTATTTCTTTTCATATATATATCCTTATCTTTTGGCAAGTGTTTGATCTGAATTTTACCATCTCAAGATAATTAATTCAACTTCAATTACTTCCTAAAAATAAGTAATATATATTGATTTAAACTCCTTTGAATTTAAAATTCAAATTTGAAATAAAACACAAGACATTTAATTAAATAAAATCACTTATTATAAATAATAAGCATGTGCCGAAATTCCTTGGTTTTTATCCTGGAATTTCGGCCACTTCACTTTATATTTAAATGATTTAATTTAATTTAAATTCTTTTAGCCTTTAATACTCAATTAACTTAATTAATACAAGATAATTAATTAATTGAAATTAAACCATGTGGGCTGAATTTCTCTCTCTCATGGGTCAAGGTCCAATAGCATTTATAATGCCCATTACATACATTAATTTGACTTTAATTAAAAGCCCAAATTAATGCCCAATACTTTATTTAAATATTTTAAGCCCAATGCTTTGTGTGCGATCTTATAGGTCCATTTAATGTTGGCAATGAATTAATTCAAAGGCTATATATATTCTCTAGCAAGATATTATAGCATTCCAAATTAAATGAAAATACATATGGCATTTAGTGACCTAATGCAATTTTGCATAGTCCCTTACCCATAAATATCAGAATTAATATAAGGCATGAAACTAGTCATCCTTATATATATTAATTCCTTTCTTGATATTCCAATGACACTGAACTCTCAGATAAATAATGATTACTCATTATTTCATTTCAGTATGGCCATACACTTCTCAGTTCACTGATCAAGTGTCCGATGATATTTTCTCTCTTATAGAGAGGGGTAATCCCTTCAGTTCTCTCATGCTCTCTAACATGAATCAATGCATACCCAAGCATACTCGTACTTGTCACTCTGTTACGAACACGTTAGGTGTATGTCAAAGTACACAGTAATTCATAAAGAGTTTCATAGAGATTTTAGGTCTAAGAACTCCGATACAAAACTTGCATATGAGAAACACTTATGACTTGTACCATGTAGTGTTCTCGTGAGTGGATCGAATCCAGATACCATGTTCTAAACATGTATCTATGATCTCTGATTGATACTCTTGTCCTTTTGATCCGTAAGACAGAACTCAACTTATCAGAGAGAGCATACTAGTCTTAATTCATTTGTTATTCCCATAACAATGACTGACTAGGGATATTTAGAATGAAGTCTCATTTGTTTCAAGGTCTTACAACCATGTGCCTCACACATGATAACTTAAACTGAAACAATATTTTTGGATAGTTCTATCAATTGATATGCACAGGAATACAATAGATAGAACAAATGCCTCATTTTATTAATTAAAGTGTTTTATTACAATGCATTGGGGCTAGGGCTTACACTAACACACGTGGCCTTATAGTGAAGCACCACCTGTCAACTGATGTGTCAATGGGGTTCACATGATGCCACGTGGACCAACCACATGATGACACGTGGCAGCCTATGGGGGTGACACGTGGCAAGGGTCTTACCACGTGGCATCAGAGTCTAGACACGTAGCTTGATGAGTTATGCCATGTATCAACACGTGCGCCAGTGACTGGATGACATGTGGCAGACTGCGATCATGCCACGTGTTCATTTTTTCTATCCAGTTGGTGCCACATGGACGAATGTGCGGTCGCCATATGGCCTAGTAAGATTGATCCACATGGCAGAGTGCATCAGATGGCGCGTAGTCCGTCTGTCGCGCGTGTGGCGTATGAGGCCCACCCTTACTGGCTTATGTTAACGCATACAGCCTCCTCCGACCTCCAAATCAGCTTAATTTTTTTAATATGATTTTCTCAAATTTTCTAATTTTTTGGTCATTTTTTGAAAATTTTTTGAGAACCAGAAAATATTTTTTGGACTTTATTCCTATAAAAATTATTTTAAAATTGATAAAAATTGAGAAAATTATTTTTCCTGCCTTCTTCAATTGTCAATTTTTTTTGAAAATTATATTTTGTGGATATCTCTTTATTTGTTGATTGAAATGAGTTTCAATCATATGTATGTTTGTATATGAGTGTACTAACTATTTATATTCTATTATGAGTAATAGTTTGTCTTTATCTTTTGGATTAAAATGAGTTTTAATCATACATGTTTGTGCATGATTGTACTTACTATTTAATTTTATGTTATGTATAATAAAAATTGTGAAGATAAGGAATCCTATATGTCCACAAATTCCTCAAGGAGTGTGAGAAACCGAAGCAAAAGTGAAAATTGTTTGCAAAATAAGGACGCATAAGAAGGTTCAAGCTAATGACATTGATGCAACAGTGCATCATATTCTGTGTATACATGAAAAAATACAAGAGTACATTTGGGCTGATGGCCTGGGCCGAGGAGGTGGTTGATAGAACCTTGTTTAAGGTGATAAATGTAATGGCCTCAACACCGGTCTGGCCGTGAACAGTAAATTCCGATGGTGAATAGTGCACCCGGGGTCGTAAAACGGACCCGAAAGTGAAAAATATTTTATTTGACCATCGGAAAGTATTGGTCATGGTGAGTTCGGGGTTGAAATTTGAAGTGAAATCGAGGCCAAATAGACCTCCGAAAGTCGAAAATACGAAAAGGTCGCGAGTCAATTTCCCTGGTAAGGAATGTGACTTGATTTTGCATAAATTTTTAAAAATGGCAAATGAACTCCAAAAATTGCCATGTTTTGCAGATCTTCATGAAATTTCATGTAGAATATTTTGGTATAAAGAAATGAATTTTTCGGCGATGTCGACAGTTGTCGAATCGAACCAGTTCGGTTGAATCGGACTAGTAACGGACTCCGATTGAGCCAAAATTTTGTGTACTACCTAATTTTGATGTGATAAGAATTATGAAATTAAATTTGGAGTGATTTGGAGTGAGAAAAGAGGAGAAATCAAATTAGACTTGAATTAGGGAGTTAATGGGCCTTAATTAATTAATTAATTAAGCCCAATTGCCAACCCAAGCCCAATTCACCCATTTAGAAGACCTATATAAAGTGTGAATTTTCTGAAACAAGCCAGCAAGTCATCTCCCTCCTTATCTCCTCCTCTTGGCCGAAACTTCTCTCACCATTGTTGCTTGAGTTTTTCTTCATTTCTCTCTCCATTTCACACTAAATCAAGCCACCCAATAGTAATTTTTGCCTCTCTAGATAAGTTTTATGACCTCCTCTCTTCAAATCAAGGAAGAAAATCAAGAAAAATTAGGAGAGAGAGTTTAGGGTTTCATTTGAGGTAAGTGAAACCAATGGGTTTAAATTTTTTCTAAGGTGCCTACTTATGTTTTTGGGTGCCTAGACTTCATTTATGATGTTATTTTTAGCATTTGAGGTTGAAAAACTAGAGTTTTAATGGCTTGAAATTTCGGTTCTCTTAGGGAATCAAGGAGAATTGCAAGCTTCCAAGGCTAAAGAAAAGGAAAAGGAAGCTTAGGAATCCTAGAGCAAGAAAGGAAGGTTAGTGACTAATAAATCTTAGTAATTTCTTTGATTCCAATTAAGTAACATTTATGTAAGTTAGGGTTAAAGTGATAAAATGGTGACTAAATGGAAATTAATGATGAAATAGTGTAACTAGACCTTGAATAAGTATGTTTAAATGCCTAAATGATTTACTGAATAATTGTATGGCATACTTACCTTGATGGCCGAATTGCACCCTAAGGTAAACCTAAGTGTATTTTGTGAATTATGATGAATTTAAGCTTTTAAATGATATTAGAAATGAAATAACATGCTTAGAAATTTTTATGGAATTTATTGAAATTAAATGAATATTTTAGAGAATAATTTCAATTATGTAAGTGATGGAAATATGAAATTAATATGAAATAAAATGCAATTTGATGAGAAAGTGAATGATTTTGGGAAATTATGGTAGAATAATTCACAATCTATGTGAAAGAATGGAAAGAAATAAATACGAGTATTTTCGAGTAATGAAATAATGAAAAAATTAAAGTTTGATTGCAATTTTTATGAAATTGTGCCCTTAGAATTAGTATGGCAGTAAAAGCCTAGCTCAGGATATAATTGGCTAGCCATAGGGACATCTGTACCGCGGTGCAAGTCATGGCGACTTGCTTAGTTATGGTAGGATCACTGATCGCCATAGCTTCTGTTTGTACCTGGTATCTGTTACGTGGAAAAATGGTCGTTGAGATCATTTTTCAGTCTATATGTGGCCCATAGGAGTCCACGTCCCGAGTATCCAATCTGAGAATTTCTGTCGGTATTGTACTAGGGGCATGAAATGAAATGAAAGTGAAAATAAGTTAAAGATATTAAAGGAATGATAAAAATGAAGTTTAAAGTGGAAAAAGGGCTTAAATGAAAGAAAATGAAAGTTTAGGAGCAAAATGGTAATTTTGCCAAAATGGGTAATTAATAAGTAAATATAAGTGAGAAATGATTAACAAGGGCAAAATAGTAATTTTGGAGACCTAACAGTGTCAATAAGATAAAATTTTATGGTACAGGGACTAAACCGTAATTTTACCCAAAAGTAGTGAAGTAAAGAATAAATGACGAATAATGGCGAAACTTGTATAATGAAAATGAAAATAAATGACTATAATGGCAAAATCGTAAATATTAAGACAAAAAGGACATTTTTAGAATTTAGCACAATTTTGAGGACTAAAAAGGAAAATTAGTCAATAGTTATGAAATAAATGAGAAAAAGTGTAAATAATGTGAAAATCAATTGTTTCCCACTTGAACTTGATGAAAATTGCATAATCGTACTCATTTAAGATTTAATTTATTAGATATAATATAATAAGAAATAATTATTGCAAAGAAAGTATTATGATTGTTAGTCACCACTGGGCATAGTTTATGCTCAGCATGTAGTTTCTACTGCATGCAGGTACAGAGCTGGAGGAGCGGTGATGCACGGATTGGAGGAAAAGAAATTATGTTATTAAGTAAATTATGTAGATTTTGGCATGTATATAAAAGACTGATCTGTATAAGTATTTGGATATGTAAAAATATGTAAACAGATGTGTATATGACTATGATTATGATCTGTTTTGAATTATTGAATGTTTGATGAAAGTTTGGAGAAATGGAATGATTGTTATAGAAGTGTTGTGCCTCTGAGAGGCTGTGTTTTGTCTGGTTTTTCAGGAGGCTAGTTAAAATACAGCCGTTATATTGCCAAAATTTTATTATGTGAATAGTAACTCGGGACAGTTATAGGTCATTGATCACCTAAGTATACTGGTAGTATTGAATTTTGGTGCTATTTAAAAGTTAATAAAAAGAAAAAAAAATTTCGGTTTGCGTGCACTGTTCCGTATGATCGGAGTGATAAGGGTGTTACAATAAAAGACTTTTTTGATTGCCATCCAGATATGAGAAACCGATTGGTTGATGCTGGATCAAAGAAAAAGGAATTTATTAAAAAACCATTATCCAGTTTTTGTATTTAGTGACCAAACGAAGAGTGTTGAGAAGCAACATTAAATTTGAGAGGACGCTCAGAAGCGGATGTTGTGTGTATCATCCATGGATTCATCATTGATTTTATGGCATACCTCTTGATTTGTACGAAAGGATCGAGAAATTATTTTCAGTGACGAGACTAGTTTTGTCACATTCTAGGTTCCCTGAGTTATTGACATGAGTGTCAAGTTATTATTGGTTAATGGATTTATGGTTAGGATTTATGTTTCCTATTGCTAGATAAAAGACAAGTGTGTTTTGTCTTATTTTAAATGTTCCTATTTGAGATTGTTGGATATTTAATTATTGATTAAATAAATGAGTTTATTTATCATTTGGATATTATATTGGCATTTAACATTTAATATGAATGTGTTTATTTTATTTTTAATTGCTTAGCAATATTTTATGAGTAAAATGATTGCATAATAATTAAATTAAGACTTAGATTATCTTATGTATAATATCCTGAATTAAGTTTAAGAACTTAATGCCCAACAATCGATATTTACTATGCATGAAATTATAACCGGTAAGGTTAGACATTAAGATTTAGAGGGTAATTGGAAACTTTAGGTAACCTTTACAAATTTGGCCAATAGACAACTTTATTAAGTTAATTTTTCAAATACATGGTAAATAGCATGTATTGCTTGATCACCTTAATATTGTGCAACAATTACTCCATTAGTGATCAGAGGATCCAAATGAAATATATAAATCCAGTATGTGCTTGAAGAGCAAGAGGCTTTAGAAACCTTAAGTTTGATTATGATTGAATCTAAGCATGGCACCATAGTCTAGAATAAACGGGATCGAGATGCCTATATGGCATGAAAAAGAGATATTCCACTGCTCATATCATATTGCTAAGTACAAATGGATGATGACACCACTAAAACAATTTTGCAAGTGTCAAAATGCAATGGATCTATAGATCACTTTGCAGGAAAATTCGATAATACGTTTCTATCTCAATTTTGATCATTAGTGATCAATTTTTTTTGATATTAATCAAAAGAGTCTGATTATGTAATGCGTGAACATCTAAGAGAGATGGATAAGATGATATGTGAGCTTAGTGAACCTGATCATAAGATGATCAGTGAGCAAAAGGTCCAAGTTATTATCCATTCTTTATCCTAGAGTTGGGAGCATATGAAGATGCAACTAACTCATATGGACAAGATAAAGACATTTAAGAATGTCACTTGTCATTTTGAGCTTGAAAATGACCGTATGGCGATGATTAAGATCAATGTGATAGTGCATATGGCACAATCCTGTTCTGGTAGAACGAGTTCTAACCAGAACAAGAATAAGAGCTTCGATGGTAAGGGTAAAAAAAAGGCTCGAGAGCCTAAAAGGCAAAAGATAAAATAGAACTACATAAGGTCCAAAGGTAATAAAAGGATAAATATTTCAAGAGTGAAATATTTCTTCAAATACCAATAAAAAGAACATTGTGCAAGAGACTTCAATGTATCCCAATAGGTACACCATCTTAACTCATGTGTGAGTGAAATATGTGTATCTAGTCATATCTTTCTACTAAGTTTCATCCTTTGTGGGTGATAGATCTAGAAGTAATGGATCTTGTGACAAAAAGGATCAAAATGCTTTTGTCTGGTTAGTTTTTATTTTTGCTTTAATGAAACTTAGTTTCATTTACATTTCAAGGATAAAAACGCACGCTTATGTTTAGATGATTCTTAATATGGTTCTGGTTTTGTTTTGAATGTTTTCATTATTATGGATATTGATCCTGATTATTGAATACTACTAGTTTTTCGTTAATTTCTTCTTTTGTTTCTCATTGTTATAAAAATAATGTGAAATTATGGCATGCTAGATAATACCACATTGGCCAAGACTTAATAAGTCAGTTAGCCAAAGTAGGATTGATAGGTGATTTGAATAAGCTTGAATTACCTACTTATAAGTATTGTCCAAAAAGAAAACTAGTGAGGAAACCATTCAGCAAAAGGGAACTATAATCATAACTCCATTGCAACTGATCCATTCAGATGTCTGTGATTTAATAAATATTAAGGCAAGGCATGGGGCCTATTATTATTCATCATTAATATAGATGACTATATTTGGTATGGTTATGTCCATTTGATTTCTCACAAATTTGAAGCATTTAGTTGCTTTAAAACTTTTATAAATCTTGTTGAGAATCAATTGGACACGAAATTTAAAGCTTTAAGAACCAACTGTGGTCAAGGATATCTTTTTGATGAATTTAAAGCTTTATGTGATTAAAAAGGGAGTAGACATCAGTTGTCTATTCCTCGAACTCCATAGCAAAATGGTGTTCTAAACTGTTTGCTCTCTATGTTTGTTGCTTCCACTTCTTATGAGTTATGGACTAGTCGATAATTCGACCTGAGATATTGATGACCTTAGGGTTGTATTACTTATATCCATAATACCTCAAATAAATTTGGTAAATGCAGACCATGAGGTTAAAAAGAGTATCTTTGTGAATTTTTTAACATATCAAAAGGATACGTGTTTATGGGTAAACAAGCAAATGGCTTAGTAACAAAATCTAAATCATGAGACATCATATTATTGAAAAATGAGTTTCCTAAGTTAGGTGAAGTAAGTTTAGACTTTACTTTTATGAAACTCAAAAAGATTGTAATGGCCTCAACACCGGATTGGCCGTGAACAGCAACGTTCGATGGTGAATAGTATTTTCGGACTGAAAATCATATCTGGAAGTGAAAAATATTTTATTTGACTATTAAAAAGTATTGGTCATGATGAGTACAGGGGTGAAATTTAAAGTTAAATCGAGGTCAAATGGGCCTCCAAAAATCAAAAATACGAAAAAGCTAGTGAGTCAATTTTCCTTGTAAAAAGGGTTGACTCGACTTTGATAGAATTTTTAAAAATGGTAAATAAACTTTAAAAATTGCCAGATTTTGCAGATATTAATGAAATTTCATGTAGAATATTTTAGTAATAAAAATTTAATTTTTTGGTGATGTCGGTAGTTATCGAATCGGACTGATTCAATTGAATCAGACCAGTAACAGACTCTGATTGAGTCAAAATTTTTCATGGAGGCTTAATATATTATTTTAAAAATTATGAAATTAATTTTGAGTGAAATTGAGCTTTGAAAATGAGAGAAATAATTTTGGAAAGCAAAATAAGCCTAAATAATGGAATTGGGCTTGAAATAGATTGTGCCAATTGGAATGGACCAAGCCTAGCCTATTAAGAGCCTTATAAAAGGCATAAAAATCTAATGCTCTAGCACATTTATCCAGCCTCTCCTTCTCTCACGTTTTTTCTTCTTGGCCAAGTGAAAGAATTTTATTTTTCTTAATTTCTTCATCTTTTCTCTAAGTTTCTTCCTGAATTCAAGTCCCTTAAGTAAAATTCAGCTTTTTTAGTGGTTTATGGCAGCCTCTAATCTTCATTTGAGGTGATTATAATGAAAGAATTGAAGGAAAACCAAGAGGAGGAAGGTTATGTATCAAAATTGAGGTAAGATTTTGTAGTTAAGTTGGAAAAATGAAGCAAGGAATTAATATATTTTCATCCTTCTATTTTTTGCCACCTTAGGATTCTAAGGAGAAAGGCAGTATCCTAAGGATCTAAAGCAAAGAAAGGAAGGTTTAAGGAGTGAAAACAAGCTCTTAAGGTTAGTGGCTAATAAATCATAATATTTTCCTTTGATTTGAATGATTTTTCCTTTATGTAACTTAGAAAAATTTAATAGAAATGTGTATAATTGAAATTGATGATAGGATAATGGAATTAGACCTTAAATAAGCTTATTAGGAAGCTTAAATGAATTTAAAAGCAAGTGTAAGGTGGACTTCTTAGCTTGACCGAATTGTACCCTAAAGAGAAATAGTATTTAAATCATGTATTTTAATAAAATTAAGCCTTAAAATGATAATAGAGATGAAATGACATGTCCATAAATTTTTATAGAATTTATAAAAATTATTTGAATATTTTTGAAATAATTAATGGATTATGTAACTTGAGAAAATAATGAACTTTTGGGAAATAATGTATGAAACAAGTGAAATATGTGCCTATGGATTTTTATAGAATTTATAGAAATTATTTGAATATTTCAAGATGAAATTTTGGTTATGTATGAAGTGAAAATATTGAATTATTGTAAGTTAATTCATAATTTGATGAAAAAATGGTGAATTATGGTGAAATAATTTACAGACTATGTAAAAAGGACTGAAAAGTTTGATTGACAAATGAATTAAATGAAAAAGTAATAAAAAGTGTGAAAAATTCAGATAATAATTTACAATTTAATGAAATTGTGCCCTTAGAAATAGTCTAGCAGTAAAATCTAGGTTAGGATATAATTGACTGGTCATATGGATATCTGTACCGCGGTGCAAGTCATGACGATTTGCTTTGCTATGGTAGGATCTTTGATCTCCATAGTATCTGTATCTACTTGATTTGGTATTTATTTTTGTGGAAAATGGTCTTCTGGGGTTATTTCTCAGTATGTTTGTGGCTCTGTAGGGTTCACGTCCTGTATATCCAGTTTGAGAGTTTCTGTCGAGATTGTATTAGGGGCACTATGTAAAAAATAAATTAAAAGAGTGAAAAGAAAGATAAAAATGAAGTGTAAGATTAAAAAAGGGCCTAATTGAAAGGAAATAAAAGTATAAGGGCAAAACGATAATTTTATCAAAACTTGTATTTAATGAATAAAAATAATTAAGAAAAGACCATAAAGGGTAAAATGATAATTTGGTGTTCCAACAGTGTAAAAATGAAGTTTTATATGACATAGGGACTAAACGTGTAATTTTGCATGAAAACATTAAAGTAGGGAGTAATTGGTAAATTATATGTAAAGTTATAGGTTAAAAATAAAAATAAATGAGAATAATGGCAATTTTGTAAATATTAGGTAAAAGGGCAAATTTGTAAAAAGTTAAGTAAATAAGGATTAAATTGAAGAATTATTTAAAGTTTTGGTGTTGGTTGAAAAGGATTGCTAATAATAGAATAAAAACGTTTTCAAAAATATAAATGAACATTAATTGCAAAATTGTAATTATATTAAAAGTTTGTTAAACTAATTGTTACATAATTAGAACAACTACATTAAAGAAAAATATTATGATTATTAGTCACTACTAGACATATTTAATGTTCAGCATGTAGGATTTACTGCGTGTAGGTACTGAAGAAAAATGAGCACTAGTACACAGGAAGAGAAAGAATTGAGGATTAAAGATAAAATTTTGAGTGGTATGTAAATGTATATAATAATTAATTTAAGTAAAGGATTTAGCATGTTTAGTACCTTTTATATATATATGTAAATCTTATATGGATGATGGGTATAGTCGGTTGGTACAAATGAGTAATGAACGATACGTGAATATTGTTATTATTGAACTGTTGTGCCTCTGAGAGGCTGTAAAAATTGTCTGCGTTTCAGGGGGCAAGTTAGATTTATAGCCGTCATATTGTCGAATTTTTGTAAAATGAATAGTAATCTTAGATAGTTATAGGTCTACGGCAATGTAACTTAAAAGTTATATAAATGGACTAAGACTAGAAATAAAAGGTTAAGCGGTTTAGAAAAAAATCCCGATTTTTTGCACTAGAACGTTAGATCCGTATGGTATAGGTGTTACAAAGATGAACTAATCGGATCTCTCCATCCGAGTGGGAGAAAAATTAAAGAATAAGGTCAAGACTCTCTTCTCAATAGTCTGGATGTTCGGGATCTGTTCTTCAGTAGGAGGATGAGCATGCCTAACTCCAGTGGGAGTATGAATATTCAGGATCTTTATTTAAGTGAGAGTGTAGAGCTTAATTCCAGTGGGAGAATTCCAAAATATGATTAATATATGAGATATGTTTATCACGAATTGGAATTACAAAAAAAATCTAAAAGGAAAACTGTTCCATGTCGATGATTTTTTAGTTATCCCTCAAGAATGCCTAGCAAAAGATAAATGGATTAAAGCAATAGAAAAATAAATGGCTTTCATAAGATTAAACTATGTTTGAGAACTGGTTGATCTACCTGAAGGACACAAACCAATTAGGAATAAGTGGGTTCTCAAAATAAAGTGAAAAGCTAATGGTAGTATCGAAAGATACAAGGCTCGGCTAGTTGCTAAGGGGTTTACACAATAGGAAGGAATTGACTATGAGAAGACTTTTTCACCTGTTATTAGATTTACGTTGATAAGGTTAATTCTAAGCTTGATAGCTAGTTTGGACCTAGAGCTACATCAAATTGATGTAAAGACTGCTTTTCTCATTAAAAAATGCAACAAACATAAGGTTTGCTGATTGATGAGATCGATTTATAGCCTAAAGTAGTATTCGAGACAATGACATTTGAGATTTCATTAAGCAATCATGTCAAATGAGTTTAACATGATTGATGAAGACCATTGTGTTTATCACAAAAGCTCTAAAGACAAATTTGTCATTTTGACTTGGTATGTAGACGACATACTAGTACTAGAAAATGATATAAATTACGTAAATCCTATCAAAGATTGGTTGTGATCCAACTTTGAGTTGAAAGATATGGATCAAGCAGATTATATCCTTGGAGTTAAGATTTCAAGGGATCGCTCGAGAAGATTATTGTCATTGTCTCAAGAGACATACATTAACAAAGTTCTTGAATGATTTAATATGTAAAATTGTAAACCCATTGACAACCCCATTACAAAGAATCAGTTTCTTAGCAAAATTATGTGTCCTAAGATAAATGAGCAGATTGAACATATAAGGAATGTTCAGTATGCCAGTGCCATGGGTAGTCTGATGTACACAATATTGTGTACTGAACTTGATATATGCTATGTTGTAGGCATAGTAAATAGATATTAGTCTAACCCAAACAAAGCACATTGAAAAGTACTAAAAAGAATACTTAGATACCTCAAAGGTACTCAACTTATTCTCTTTGTTTTTTAATAAAATGTCTGCAACTGAGAGAATATTTAGATGTTGATTAAGGAAGCGATGTGGATGAGTGGAAATCCACTTTAGGTTATGTATTTTTGCTTGGCAAGGGTGCCACTTATTGGAGTAGCAAGAAACAAATCTTTGTAGCCCATCAGCATTGAAAGCTAAATTTATTGCTTTCTCAGCTGCAGTACAAGAGGCAGTTTTGGTTGAAACGGTTTGTGAACCATTTGGGATTAATTGCCTTAGAGAAACTTGTGATAGTCTATGGTGACAATCAGTCGTTGATGGATGTATCAACATTAAGTATCAATAAATCGAAGATATTGTTGTACTAGGAGAACTAAACTTACAATACATTTCCTCGCTAGATGTGATTGCAGATCTATGAACAAAACCTGTATTTAAAGATGTATTTTGAGAGACACGTTATATCTCAAAAATTGCATAGGATTTGATTTGTGTTGTTTATGTGATCCTTTAATATTATTGTTTATGAATAATAATAAAGTTCATTATTTGGCAATATATGAGTGTGAATGTTTATATGTGAACATTTACTGTTATTTATTATATGATTAAGCATATCAGATAGAGAAGTAGCCCACTCACATGGGTGTTTACCTTAGTTTTGATAATGAGTTGACAAAGACTAAGATAAGATAATTTTTGAACACAAAGTAAATTTCGAGAACTTGTTCAAAATAAAAGTGTCGTCTTGCAGAAATTACAAGACGAGTCTTGTTAAGGTGCAAAATAAAGACATACATGAGGTTGTATGCTTTAGATTGAGGTTCAAACTGGATTAAGTGTAATCATATGATAAGTTAAATGTAACTATCATGTTCTATCTTAAAAGCCAGAAGTAGTTCTAAAGTGGAAAAACTAAATTTGAATGCTTGGGTGCATTGCAACCTTAGGCTTCTATATGGTGTTAAATAATAATAAGACATGCGCTCTTTTAATCAAAAGGAAAGAACACTATAACACGTGCATCATCTCATGTGTGCTTGAGTTGACTAAGGGAAGGGATTCTTATGTGAATGATCTCAAAATTTCCCTAGTGCGAGACCCTAATTTTTTCGACCCTCAGGACTCTTAACATATGCCTGAAGTATAGTTCAGTATGGCTAGCTTAGTTATTCTCCAAAGGGTTATGGAAAAATTTCGTCCCGGTGGATTTAACTAGAAAAGCGAATTGGGCTATGATGGACGGTATATAGAAAAAGGAAAAGATATTTTTCGATCACATTCGGTAGTTTTATAGTTCACCGGTATACCTATTGTTGTCTTTATAAGTAGAGATACAATAGTGAACACGAAAAATTATGTTTATGAGATCATAAGATAAAATAACGAATGTGAGAAAACTATTTAGAATTTGGCATACAATTGTGAGAAGATCTTGTTTCTTGAGATGCTATATATCCCTAACAGGTCTATAGCATTAGTGTTCTCGACATATGCCAGTCTCATGATATGCTTATATGATAGGAGAGAATGACTGAAAATCATTTCGTCATGTGCGAGTGAGAGATGAAGGAGTTTGGGATACACCCATGACTCACAAGATGATAAATTGGTCCCAATATAATAGAGATAATATCAGAACAAGAAATAATTTATATGAAATTAGTTTCATATTGGTTTTTTCCTTAATTCGGGAATTTACCATTTATGTGTGCATTAATATGGGCAGTTACATATTAATTTCGTAACTGCCATATTTATGATTTCCTTATTAATATTGTAACTGCCAATTAAATTTATCATTATTGAGAAAATTAAGTATTCCTTAATTGGAGCCTTATATAAGGGCTAAATTTCTTCATTTGGAAGAAGAGAAGAAAATTAGAGATATTGAAACTCTGTTGGTTTGTCTCCTCTTATATTTTCTTTGTCTTAAGGGTTTTTAGTTCATGGATCTATGCTTTCATCCTAAGTTCGTGATACGTGGGTAATAGGCTTTGCTGGTAACGTGAAACAATCGATTTCTGCTTTCGCTTCAATGATCTGCGCTTCAATGATCTGCGCTTCAAGAGGTATTTATGTCTACTTCTTGTAATATATCGTGATATATATTTTTTTCACAACTAAATATAGGAATATATTGGTATTTACATTACATTACTTATGCAACCAAATATAGTAATGTAATTATAATTTCATTGTATTACTTTATATTTCTTACTTCATTACATTACAGTTCAATATTGTATAGCAAATATGGCCTTAGATCTTTATTATTTACCTTTTTTCTTTTTATTTGGTCATTTTTTCACACCTCTATATCTATATGAGAGCAAAAGATTTTCATTTTTTTAGTTTGAAAATGGTGGGATTAGTCTCTTTTTTGCCAATTTGTTAATTGAAAGTGTGTTACCCAAAAAGAAAATAATGCTTTGAAGTGATAATTTCTTTTAATTAATGATAAATATAAATGAAACACTTCACTTCCTTTACAAAAATAATATTGAATGATGCATAATTGTGTAATTAATTTCTTTTTGGTTGGCTAATTATGTAATTGAATTAGTATCAATTTTAAATTTTTTGTGGGGATTGTGATGCTTTGAATTAGAATTTTGAATCCCATAAAATTCAGAATTGAGTAGAGCGAACCAAACCGACAATTGGTCTATTTAGTTTTGATTGTAGGAATTTCAATTTTTGGTTCACTTTTTAATTATTGAGAAAATTATATTTTTGATCTATTCTGTTCGATCCAAAACCAAATCAACAATTGCACAAGCTTAATTAAAATTGTGTGTTTTGTTCTCTTCCATGTCATTTGGTTACATGGATTTATTTTTGAGTTTTTTTATAGTTAAGGGGCCTCGCAATAGTTTAAATTTGACTTGACATACTTTTAATACTGTGTTATGATCACTTTTATGGAAAGGATCCAAAGAATCTTAAAACATTCAGGATCTAATATGCAATTTTTAAAATTCAAAAATCTAATGTGAAAAAATGTTATAGTTTAAAATTTTTGAAATGTATTTTTCCAAAAAAAAAAATTAGAAGTTAAAGCACTTTGTACCTTATCATGTAATATTTTTTATTTGTTTCACATTTTTGGGTCACAAGAGAAGCTTAAAATCTAATTTAAAAACATTATTAAAAAAATCAAAATTGGAAACACTTTTTATCCAATAATATTTAGATCAATTGCAAATTATTTTATTTGTTTCACATTACAAAGTTGAAATTAGGGATAATATCAATGTTTTCAGAAGTGACTCGAAAATCGATTCGGTTTGCTAACTAAGTGAAAAGTCAATTGATTGGACCGGATTAACTCGAAGTTTTTAATTTTTTAAATATAATTATTTATAAAAAATTAAAAATATAATATTTTAAAATACATTAAAAATCTATTAGTTACCAAATATCAATATAAAAATATTAAGTTCAACAAAATTTCTAGATATTAAAAGTGCAAGTTAAATTAATTAAGTAGAAACACACGAGTTAAAAATGTAATCCTCATCTCATACCTACATTGCAATACTTTGCCAAAAGTTATAGCAAAACTACCTATTAGTGATCCATTTGCATTAGCATGAACAAAATTCCTAATTCAATTCACAATCAGAACTAATTAAAGAGCATTTCATTTTAAAGCAATAATAGTTGATATGCAAACACAACAAAGGGATCTACACTATATTTTATCTCAAAGGTAACATTAAGATTCAAAGAGCCGTAATTCACAACAAAGTGATCCATTTGCATTAGCAAGAACAAAATTCCCACTTCAATTCACAATCAGAACTAATTAAAGAGCATTTCATTTTAAAAGCAATAAGAGTCAACATCCAAACACAACAAAGGGATCAACACTATATTTTATCTCAAAGGTAACATTAAGATTCAAAGAACCATAATTCATAAAAAAATACCAAGAAATTCAAACAACAAATCCACTTACAACCATCACAAATAGCCAACACCTTCAGTCTTTATTGTTAAGCCTTTCAATACACTGTTTCAACTGCTCGATCTAGGCCACCAAATTTGTAAGCGAATAAAGCAGCTAATAAAACACAAGAGTAGGAGCAATTAAAAGCGCATTCCTTTGGCTTATCATCTGGTTACAGAGGCGTTCCAATGAGGTGCAGGAGTCAGCCTCACAATTGGGTTTGAACTCGTACTTCCAATAAATTTAGAGGAGGAGGAAGAGACTAAACGACACCAACAATAAGAAAGGCTTCAGGAGATTGCAAGTAATGACGACTAATCCCTTGTGGAATCCTTCCAGGTCGGAGTCCAAAAAAGCTTCGGTGGAGAAACCGCACCTAAAGAAATACAAGTCCCGCTCTAGGTGAAGAAGAAATGATGAAGAATAAGAGAGAAGAAGGGGTGGTTGTGTGAAATGAAATGGATGCAAAGAAGGGAAAGTTAGGGATTTAGGTATTTTTTCCTCAAAACGCAACATTGTTATGTTGAATTGAATCTAATCCAAGTCGAAGATTTTCGAGCCAAACTGATTTTTTCTAAGCCAAATCGAGTTTTTACTTCTTTTGATTTTCATGTTAGATCAACTCGAATTGGTGGCTGATTCACAGTCCAACCGATTCTACCAATTGAGTCAAATCGAATTTAATAACCATGGATAATATATGAGCAGTCTGTCCAACTTGACACCAAAAATGACTTGAACACTAAACTTGAAATTTGGCTATATCGACACTCAAACTTGGCATTTTTACATAAAATAAACAAAAAATCTGATATGGCAAAACACGTGAATTTCACTCATTTAGTCGTGCGTGAACCCAATGGAATTTATTATTCACAATGGGTAAAATTGCAGAAATCCTATTTTTAAAGCCCTAAAATGGTCTTCAACGAGTATCTTCTTCTTCTTCTTCTTTTTCTTCTTCTTATCTGGTCTCCCATATGAGAATAATGATTTGCATCATCTTTTTCTACTGCATACTGTAATCGATCACTTCTTCACCGTGTCTACTTTAACTCCTTCACGATCAAAAATAAACTCGACTTCTTCACTTTTTTCTCCGTTTGCAATCAATGGCTTCTCTTTTTTGCTTTCTCTCAATGATTTTTACTTCTCTACATATTAAACTTAGCTAAGAAATTAATTTAGGATTTTTGATATTCTTTTATTTGAAATCAGGTTTTTACTTCACTTTTATCTCATTGGTTTAATTTTACTTCCCTTCTTGTATCACTTTTTTAATGGTAGACACATGTCAACATTTCAGAGGTTAAGTGCTATGTCATCGCGTCTGCAATTCAAGCGCCTTCATTTCGTGAATAAATAGATATTTCTTATTTATTTTATGTAGAAATGCCAAGTTTAAGTATTTATTTGGTCAAATTTAAAGTTCAGTTGTTTAAATATTTTTTGATGTCAAATTAGAGGGACTGCTTATATGTTATCCCTTGAAATTATGTAGCTTCTATGCAATTTTTCCACCACATAGATCAATGCGTGCATACGTGAAAATTCAAACTTTAAAGATTAAATTTGCCTAAAATAAAGTTTATCAAATGCATGCATACATGAAAAAATATAATCCGAAAAATGAATTTCAAGGAAATTATTTAAAATCTAATCCAACATTAGAAGAGGAAAATTCTAAGAAATGGGCCGTTGAGGCGCAATTAAAGTGAGTTTAGGTAAGCAATTAAATTATTGACATAAGCAATTTCTACGAAAATTTAATTATTCAATATTTTTGACTTTATTATTATAAAGTAATAATTAAATTATTTTATTATTATCGCATCGAAATGTAAGAACAGTCTAATTGAAATTTCTTTTTCTTTTACTTTCTTTTCTTCTTTTTTCTTTTCTTTTTTGGAATTTGGGTTTTATTTATTTATTTATTTTTTGAAATCAAATTCAAAGCAACAAAAGGCAAAAGCAATGAAAATACACGACTCTGGAAAACAGATTAGAGGGAGACGTAAACAGGAGTCTTTTCTCTTCATTATCCATTTCCCCACTTTCACCATTTCTTTTCTCTCCCAGATCCTTCAATACCCTCTCCATCTCTTTGTACCATATATTTTGATTTTAACATATAAGTTAATTTTTTTTTTCATATATATATCCAATTTATCTCTCTTATTTTTTTTAATTGTTTTTGCAAACAAAATCTACGGCGAATAGGCAATCATCCATTTTCAATTCTATTTCGATTTCAATTTGGGAAAGCCTTAAACTTGGGTTTTGTTTAGATTTTAATATTTTTCACTTTCATTGATTTTTGTGTTCGTCTGCAGAACCCACAAATACAAAACGAAGATTTTTGAAATTATAAACTTGGGGTTTCTCTCTTCCTTTTGGATTGTGTTTGTTGAAGCGAGTAAAACCAAGAGATATGGATGTTCTTGTTACCTAAGCTTTTCTGCGTCAAGATAAATGCTGTTTCTTTTTTTCAATTAGGGCTTTTTTCTGGATTAATTTTCAAACTGAACGGCCTGGTGTTATTCTCAGAAGAGAAATTGGAGAATCGGAGATTTTAGCGATTGGGGTCTTCGTTGCCTTTGTTTTGTGGGCTATTGGGACTATTATGAGGAATAGTAGTGATGGGCAGCAACAGAAAAATTCACAGGGAAGAGCTAATACTGGGTTCCTACCAAGCTCGTTTCGTGCGCTTTCAAGCTACTTGAGGATTGTTTCTTCTGGGGCGTCCACAGTTGCCAGGTCTGCTGCCTCTGTGGCGCAATCTATTGTGGATAGAGATGAGGATAACAACTATGATCAGGTACGGTTAAAGCTTTTTTTTTTTTAAATGATTTTTGGCTTCCTAATGATGAATTTGTTTCGTAAAGTAGCTGTTCTTGTGAGTCTACATTTGTATCTCAACTTCTTTCTGGTGTTCATAGATGCATGTGAACATTAAGATAATAAACAGCTTGGTGGTATTTGGGTGGTGTTATTGTTATGTTTGTTGTTGTTATTATTTGTTTCATAAAGTGGCCTTACATGGGAGATAGTGGAAATTTATATTTGCATGTTAAAGGTCGTCATGCAAGATAGGCGAGGTTTTGAAAATTTTAAGTGTGTAATTGAACTCATTGGTGGTGCTTCTGTCCAATCATAAGCAAGTTTACGCATTAGTTAAACTGGTTTAATTCTAATTAGGCAAGGCGAAATTGCGGTTTAATTTTGACTCAGTTAATTACCAGGGCTTCTTGTCTATCCATGTGAGCTTGCTAGAACCTGCTGAGTTGTTTGGCGTTTACGGTGTTGATAATTTAAAGTCATTGCTACAAATTTTACTGATTAAATGCGTCTGAGTCTATCGTTAGTTGATAATTTTATCTTTTTAAGAACAGGATATGGTGACGCAGCATCTGCTAGGTTTGATCTGAATGAGATCAAATGTTCAGCATTAAACTTGTGTTGTTGCCTATTCTTGGAGGCTTTTATAGGTCGTTCATAGATGTTACTAAATTATGGTATTCTTGGAATGTGCAAGGGAACACTACTTTTGATCTTGTTTTGATACTTACCAAGTAACTTTGCAAAGTGTGGATTGTGCAATCTTCTGATGTGAATGAGTCCAGGCTAGCAAGCTTGGTTTATGCAGCATACTGTAATGGACTGTCTATGGTATTGGTTCATAGCTAAGTTTGAATATTTCAGATTTTTTTGTGTGAGCATTATTTCCATTGGCAGTCTCATGTGTTTGTTTTGATTGAGTAATAGATGGTTAGAGAATTATGTTTTTGAGCTTAAATAGTTAATGACATTGGTGACTTAGCTTTTGATGTGATAAAGTTCTGATGTTCAGGGCTGATTTAAGTTTTGCTTAAGTGTTTCTTCATATCAAACAATCATTATTCATTTGTTCATTAATTTATGCCGCTGCTTGCTTGATTTGCTTTCTTGACTGATTGACCTTTGGTTGCTTTTCTTGGCCTACATTGGTCATGAAGATTGTATGTGAATTGAGCATAATTGTCAAATCAAGATACGTATTGCTAATTGTTTTTCCAATTTGAGAATTGTATGTGAGATACATCACCTTAAAAAAAAAAGTTCGAAATATAATTTATAGGACATCTATACTTATATCATGAACAAAATACTCAAATGAATAACAAAATGATATATATAAAATAATAATAATATAAATTATAATTAAGTCATAAACTCATGTCATAAAAATTGCTGGTCACTTACTGAAGAAGTAGAACCTAAGAGAAAGAAATGGCATAATTTATATTTGATTGAAAGGAGCTATTGGAAATTGAAAAGAAATTTACTAAGAGTTGGAGATTGAAAAAAATTTTATAAGAATTGGAAACTGAAAAAACATTTTTAATAGAAAGTTGGAGACTGAGACATCTTTTAGTCATTTAAAGTACTAATTATGCTTTAAAATTCTGTAAATAGGTAACAATATCAATAAAAAATCACATGATTTGAATCTTAAATAATCATAAGATTCGAACTGTGCCATTTAATCAGAACCTGTTGGGATTCATATATCTCGGCTGTTGAATCTTATTGAATTGTGAGATTCTAATCTTGAATAACAGGATTTTGATAATTATGGAATTGAGTCAAATGCAGTGATTTTCTTTGAATTTGGACATTGTGAAAGTCCATGATATTCAAGAAGTTTCATAAGACATTTCAGGAGAAAGTGCCATTAGGTATGAGATGACAGGACATGGGTTGTGGGCTCTGGCAATTTTTTATTTCTAATTTTGCACCATCTCTCCTCCCCTTACAAAGGCATAAACTAAGATAATTCTAAGGATCTCATTTGCCTGGCCAATTAGACAAATTCTAATTTATTGGAGACTTGTATCCTGAGCTAAATATCAATAGCATGTTCATGGTAATTGCTCTTTTCATTTCAGTTAAAAAATTTTTGACGCTTTGTTTGTATGTGATCCTGGTCAGTTGTTAGGTACCAAATAATTATTATATAAGAAAAGATAAGTTACTGAAGAAGAGAAAATTGAGAACTAGAAGGCACTGATGGATTTTCATATATGTACATGCATGTTAGTGTAGACATTATGTAGGGTGTCTTCCCCAATTCTAGTTCACCTTATAGAAATGATTTCCAGATTATAACTGGAAACCCCCCTTGTTCTGGATCCATCTCACATAGTTGACAAGCATAAAATCAATTATTTTGGGTCAGATAGAATTCATTTGTTTGCTGGCATGTGTTAGGATTTGTTGAATGTCTTTTTATTTGTGTTCACAATTTTAATTTTATGCTTCATTCTATGGGCCATTCTTGCTTCTTCTTAATTGGTTGTTTTGTTATATCTACCTTCTGGCATTCATGTTCTGGGTTGTGGAAGATGAAAAAAGTTCAAGGGGTGAAAAAAAAGGAAATTAGCCTGCTGATGTTACTGTTTCCACTGTTTTCCCATTGTGAAAAATGGGAGATTAGAAGATTTGAAATAATGTAAAATAAAGAAGAGTTTGTTAACCTTGCTCTTTTTATGAATTTGATTGAGAGTGGGATGTTAGAGTTCACTGCATGAAAATTAAAAAAATTGTTTGCAACTTTTCCTTAGGTCCTCAAAAATGGGTCTTAGGAGGTATATGTGGCTTACTTCTACTAACCTGCTCCATTTGCATTCCACCATGCAATCTCTACCCTACTCGTATGTAGGGTGTTAGGCTCACTATTCTTCATTGCTGTTTTGATTGAAACATTCCTCTTTCTTCCAACAATCTATCATTGCATGTGATTCTGAACATATTCTATTTTTGCTACCTATAGGTTCAGTGGGCTGGGTTTGACAAATTAGAACATGATGGTGATGTGATTCGACAAGTTCTTTTGCTAGGGTATCGGTCTGGTTTCCAGGTTTGGGATGTTGAGGAAGCAGATAATGTTTGTGACCTAGTTTCTAAACATGACGGTCCTGTTTGGTTTATGCAACTGCTTCCTAAACCACTAGCATCAAAGAGATCGGAGGATAAGTTTGCAGAAAATCGACCTGTTCTTGTAATTTGTACTGATGGGACCGTTTCTGGAGCTAGTAACACTGCAGATGGGTTTGCTGGCCAATGCAATGGGAGCATCCATAATTGCCGTGATCCGGGTAATGGTAGTTTTGCGCCAACTGTTGTGCGGTTTTATTCCTTGAGATCTCAGTCTTACGTACATATGCTCAAGTTCAGATCAGTTGTTTATTCTGTGAGGTGCAGCTCTCGAATAGTTGCTATTTCTCAAGCGGCTCAGGTTCACTTACGCAAAGTTTTCAAACACTATTAATTTGCCTTATTAGGCTACAATAATTTAGTTCTATGTGCTGCAGATACATTGTTTTCATGCCGTAACATTGGAGAGGGAATATACTATTCTTACAAATCCTGTAGTCACAAGTTATCCTGGTTCTGGAGGTATGGGCTATGGGCCTCTTGCAGTTGGTCCCAGGTGGCTGGCTTACAGTGGAAGTCCAGTTGCAGTCTCGAACTCTGGACGTGTAAGCCCACAACATTTAACACCTGCAAGTTTTTCGGGTTTTAGTTCAAATGGGAGTTTGGTTGCACATTGTGCAAAAGAATCAAGCAAACAGCTTGCTGTTGGAATAGTGACCCTTGGGGACATTGGTTACAAGAAATTGTCTAGGTATTACTCAGAGCTTTTACCTGATTCCAATGGTTTCCTTCAACCGGGGAATGTTAGTTGCAAAGGCAATGGTACTGTTAATGGTCATTTACCAGATACAGATAATGTAGGAATGGTATGTAACTGCTGCTCCTTGCATTTCATTATATTGCAAATGCTTTTCTGGTTCACTTTACTTGGTAAAATTTTCTTCTCATTGATTTTGTTGTCTGTGCGCCGCTCAGCACCCCGCCCCCCTCCCCCCCTCGCTCTCTCTCGGACACATGCACACGAACGCTCATTAATGCATAGATATAATCTGGTATGAAGCTTTTTTTTTTTTTTAAATTTTTTATGCTTACTTCACCCTTTCTGGTTTACTCTTGTTGATCAGGTTGTTGTCAGGGATATTGTTGGTAAACATGTCGTTGCTCAATTCAGAGCACACAAGAGCCCTATTTCTGCATTATGCTTTGATCCTAGTGGGACCCTTTTAGTTACTACCTCGGTTCATGGCCATAACATAAATGTTTTTAAGATAATGCCTGGACTTCAAGGAAGCTCTCCCACAGGCGATGTTGATGCATCTTATGCACATCTTTACAGGCTGCAACGTGGTTTTACTAATGCAGTAAGAGCAGCATATCTTTTCCCCATCTGATTGGCAGGATTCTTACTTTAGGATATGATGTCATACTTTTTTTTTTTATTTATTTTGTTAACTGATTTATATTCCCAGGTTATCCAGGACATCAGCTTCAGTGATGACAGCAATTGGATTATGATTGGTTCATCTAGGGGAACAAGTCATTTATTTGCTATTAATCCCTTTGGAGGGTCAGTGAATTTTCCGACTATGGATACTAGTTACACTGCTAAAAATAGCGGATTAGGTGTAATGACTAAGTCAGCTGTTCCTGGGCCACCCACTTTATGTTTACAAATGCATAATGAACAGAGCCTTTGTGCATCTGGCCCCCCTGTTACACTGTCTGCTATAAGCAGAATAAGGAATGGAAATAATGGCTGGAGAGGTACTGTAACAGGTGCTGCTGCTGCTACAGGCAGGTTGAGTTCCCTTTCAGGAGCTATTGCTTCCTCATTTCATAACAGCAAAGGAAATAATGATTCATATGTGGATGGCACCACTTCGAAGAAAAAGTACCACCTTCTTGTTTTCTCACCTTCTTGTTGTATGATACAATATGTGTTAAGAATATCAGGTGGCTTGGATTCTACAATTTCTATTTCTGGAATTGGAACAACTTATGATTCAGTTCCCAAAAGTGACGGAAGGTTAGCAGTCGAGGCTATTCAAAAGTGGAACATGTGTCAGAAACATAACCGAAGAGAGCGAGAGGATAATGTTGACATATATGGTGAGAATGGGAATTTAGAAAGCAATAAGATATATCTTGAAGGGAAGAAAAAGGGTAATAGTGTTTATCCTGAAGGTAGGGGTGCTGCTACAGAAGAAAAGATAAGCCCTGAAGAAAATCATTATCTGTATATTTCGGAAGCTGAATTGCAAATGCATCCACCCCGTATTCCTTTATGGGCAAAACCTGAGGTATTACTGTTTCTCATACAGTTATCAAGGTATGTGGATTCATGCCTGTTTTGGATTGGTCTCTGACATTCCTGTTATTCTTGTCAATTGCTTTCCAGATATTTTTTCAATCGATGGTGGCAGAGGGGATAAAAGTGGAGGCAGGAAATGCAATGTTAGGTGAAGTTGAGGTCAAAAGAATTCCAACTCGCACAATTGAAGCACGATCGAAGGATTTAGTTCCAGTTTTTGACTATCTTCGGCATGCAAGGTGTGCTGAATTTTCCTAATTTCATTTTTTGTTTTCTGGCTATATGAATTTAAGTGTTGCATTCATTTTAGGGGAATAATTTGAACTATTGCTTATGCATATTAGGCAGACATGTTCATAATAATAAGAAACTAACATTGGATTCCTAATATTTATGACCATATGCTTGATTATGTGGTCAAACTAATCCAATGCCTTGAAAATGGTTTAGTTGATTGGTCTTTGGGATGATTAGAGTGCATTAAATTTAATCTAATACAGATCGAAGATTTCATTAAGGGATACTTGTTATAAGCAAAAGTGCTTTTTGGTCCTTGAATTATAACTTTTTTTTTTCTATCTAGCCCCTCAACTTTTACTGTGTTACATTAAGGTCCTAAACTCTTACATAGCTCATGTAGAATCTAATTTTGCCAAGTTTGATAAGATGATTGTATTAATTTAGTAAAGATCGAGTCATTGAACTATCATTTTATGTTTTATCAATTCTCTACTTTGACTGCCTGTTTATTAAAATAAATGTTTGGGCACACTATAGTTGAGAAATCTAGGATGTCTTTTTCCTTTGTTATGATATTTCCACTGTACTGAAGGCAAATTGAATAAATGGTGCTATTAAGAACGCTTATTATAGAATTTGGGTTGACTTCATTTACTCTTATGTTACTTGGTGACTGTTGTGTAAATTTGATTTGTAACACTAAGAGCTTGTACTCATTATCCTGAATTTGATACAGGGTTCCTGTGTTAGATAGTAATATTAATAGGCATCTGCAGCATCAGAGGTCTCTGCTGCCCGAAAATGGCAGGCTTTCAAATAGGAGCAATTCTGGCTCCCTTGATCCCAAGCTTGAAGGTGTTGCTTCAACTGCCAAACTTCAGAATGGAGTTGAAGAAATGGGGTGGCATGGCCCTAGGATGCCTATAGAAGCCATGGGCTTTGTAAATAATAGTGACAACCTTAAAACAAATACTCAACTTGAGAATGTAAATAATAGGCAGAGCTTAAGACCAAAAGCTCATCTCAAGTTTGTAAATAGTAACAATGGATGCCCAAGAATGGAGAACCGTTTTGAAGATGAAGGCGGCGAATTTGATTAGAGGTAATTTTCTCTCTCATTTAGAGCTTTTAGTTGTCAGTCGAAATGTGTAGAGTTTGATGACGTCGTATAGTTGGATGCTGAACCAATCAATTGCTTTGATTCAGGTGTGTGCAGTTATTCTTTAATTCTGCTGGGAGGAGTATTAACAGTGTCAATATTTATGGATGGAATTGTAGACGAGTGAGAGTCATAGAGGGGTTGACTATGAAGCTGGAATTGTGGATATAATACATGTGTTTGGCTTTCCAATCAACTTGTATTGACGTTGTAAATAACAGATGTATTTTAAATAATCAGTTGTCATATGTAAATAAATGTAGTATAACTCATGGTCACCCTTTCTTATTCTATTAATTTGAAATCTTATATTGTTAATATATATTATGCAAGTTTCTTGAAACAAGATCGTTGGTGATTAGTACGATGATATGGATAGATGGGTCTGTAAATTGCACCTTACGTCATTTTTACACGCTTTCTTTTATTATATTTATAACTGATGGGAATGGGAAAATTGTGGAGCTTGCTATTTTCATGTGACGTGCTACTTATGAGTGTCGATGCGCAAGCTTTTGGAGCATATAATGCTGGTCAAGTGGAAATTATATGTAGTTTAAATGGACACAGGATTGTCAATTTATCATATGCAAATGTATACCTAACAAGTCATTATGTGAGCATGTTTTATCATTGTAGGGACATGTTTTTTGATAAATTTTTAAGAGCAAATGGGATCCATTTTAAATATTACGACATTTTTTTCTAAAATTTTACATAATCTCATAATTTGGCTCAAAATTTAAGTACGAAATACATGTCTATATTAGCTTAAACAAGGGATTTTACTAAGAGTACATTGCTTTTCCTCGCGGTGAAGGAAACGGTGATAGCAAAATATCTCATCAGTGCTCCCAGTGGAGGCGAGCATACAACTTCCCTTTAAACAATGTTTCTCGACCAATTTTCCCGAGTTCTTCAGCCCTATAATATAATACCAAAAATTAATTCAAAATAAACACGATGCTCATTGCAGCTGTAGCACACACATACCAAAAAAAAAAAAAAAAAAACAGAAAGGGCAAAAAGCTACTGGAGTAGGCAGACAACAGTAGGCTCAAAAACGTAAAACACGGAAATAAGGTGCTGGATGCCATTTTGTTACTCACCTGTATTGTATTTTCAACACTCTTGAAACAGTATGTGCTTGGAATCTTGGCTGAAGACTAACTTTAATTTCATCATGGTTCCACCTAATGTTATTCCACCATTCCAGATCTCCTCTGATTTCTTTAATGTTTGCTGCATTATGAGCTGAGATAGGAAGCTTCACCAACAATGGGCAGTTGCTCTCCTCAACCCTTTCCAGAGCTGGCCATTGTATTGCCCTTGAACAAACAGACTTCAGACTTGACATATTCCACATTTCTAAAACTTTCAATTTTGGGAGCATTGCACCAGGGGCCATGCCTGCTATAAGACATCTAATCCTTCTACAGTCACCTACTCTGATCTCCTCAAGGTTTTGCAGTTGTCGAAGCAAAGAAAAAGATACCAGGTTCTTCAGTTTTGGACAGTTCATTGCTTCTATGGTTTTCAACTTTCTGAGGCAGCCTCCTTTAGGGACCATACCTTCCAAAACTTTTGCCAGATTTCTCAAGCAACTAAATTTTAAATGCTCCAAATTAGGGAACAGGCTTCTCTGGATATTCTCCCCATTTATCAAGCTGGTAATGCAATCACAGCCTGACAGTGTAAGGGATTTCAATCCTGGTAGGCCACACAAATTATTCCTAGCAACTACTTCAGATAAATTACTGATGCCCCCACAAACAACCAGGTCCAGGGCATTTGCATTTCCAAATAGCCCTTCAAGCCCTCTTGTCATCAGGTCAACCCCTCTAAGAACCACTCTTTTTTCATCAAGAGGAATGGGCTGGTAATTTGAGTCACAACTTGGACTAATTCTTACGTTGAACTGCCTCAATCTTTTCAACCAACTATCGTCCAGGGAAAGACAATCAACAGTGTCTACTCTTATCTGAAGAATTGACAGTTGCTTTAATGATAGCAACTCATCAAAGGTTGCTCTTTTTTCGCCTACATTACTTCGTGATCCCCATTTGTAGGCACTGAAAGACATGTCCAAGGCCTCAAGGTTAGCTAATCCTGACATTGTGCCAGCTTCAATGTTTTCCAAGAAACGAGTGTGGGACAAATTTAATTCTCTTAAACTACTAAGCATGCCCAGTTCCCACGGTAGATCTCTTAACTGTGTGCCAGAGAGATCAAGCACTTGAAGCTCAATGAGATCACCAAGTGGGGGTAATTTATCTAGATATTGACAATCTCTCAGAAGAAGAGTCCTAAGCTCCACTAGATGGAGTAGAGATGGAGGCAAGAACTTAATGAGAGTGCCACTTAAATTCAGAACTCTAAGTGCTGTAAGTTCTCGAAAAAAATTTTCAGGGATTTTTTCAATAGGATTATCTTGGAGAAGCAGCACAGTGAGATCAGGGCATCTCAACAACTGACTGGGTAACCTGGCAATCTTGTTGTTCATGAATGAAATCCTGATGTAAGATTTGTGCAACTTTTGGGGCATTTCATGCAATGAAACACCTGCTTGGCAAAAAAATCCTGTTTCCTTGGATATCCATACAGCCACATCCCTTAAGACATTGTGCATCCTGACAGTCCCACCGCCTTCACCCTGTTCTAACATACAAGAATCCTTCAAGTTTTCAACTAAAGCAATCCCATAATTGTAAGCTTTTTCTAGAGTTTGATTGTTATCCACCAAGCCATCAGCTATCCAGCATTGTATTAGTTCACTTATTTTAATTGAGTAGTTACTGGGGTATAAAGAACAATAAAGAAAGCATAGCTGATGAATCCTACTTGGTAAAGAGCTGAAACTTAATTTCAGTGGCACGTACACCTCTTCCTCAATGCTCCTGACATGAGGTGTTGAGCACTGCAGTTGGCAGAGTGCATTCTGCCACAACTCGATCATTGTTTTGTTCCTCATGGATGTTCCCATTGTCTTGATCGCCAACGGTAAACCACAGCATCCCCTAGCTATTGCTCTTGCTAGAACATCTATGCCTTCCAACTTAACTACACTTCCCGCACTTTGAGCAAACAAATTCCAAGCCACTTCCTCATCGAGAATGTCCATTTTGATATCTACATCAGTCATCATTCGCCTGCAAACATCAAGATTTCGAGTTGTCAGTAGTACCTTACCATTGGCTTGTGGTATACCCACTTTGTCCAAGTCTAGTTTGTCCCAAACATCATCCAAGATGAGAAGGAACTTCTTCCCAATCAATGCTCGGTGCAATTTTATAGCTCTTCCTTCTGGGCTCTCCTTTGCATCAAATTCTAAATTCAATCTCTCCGCAATTCGAGATTGAATCCTCTCCATATCTAGATCCTTTGACACTGTAATACAGATGACCATATCAAATGATGCCATCGCCGAAGAAGACGGGAGGAAATTGTTCAGATTTTTGACCAGTGTAGTCTTTCCAATCCCTCCCATACCCCACACAGCAATCCTTTTGATCCTTTCATCCTCCAAGCGCACCATAATCTCTGACAACTTTTCTTCTGCTGTTTTCTGACCTGCAAGAGATGGCACATCCTCTTTCTCCACAGGTTTTAAGGGAGGTTTTCTATGAGCCACCAAATTTTGAAAATTGGGTGAATCTATCATCAGTTGTTTGATCTCTTTACACATTTTTACCCTTTTTTTACTAAGCTGAAAACTTGAATGCAGATTACATCCTAAACCGCATCCATTGACAGAAGAGCCAGTAACACCCTTCCCCAGGATAGGCTGCACTTCGCATTCAAGCTCCCTAACCTTCTTGATCCAACCATTAACTTGTGCAGTTGGGTACTTCCCTTCTATTTCATACAACTTAATATCTTCTTCCACCTCATTCCTGCGGCAGTTAAGCTTTTCGAATTCATTCTGCAGATTTCTGAGGTTACTATGGAGATTTGCAAGGATGGAAATTTTTGAGTAAATGAAGATAGAAGTACATTTAACAACTTCTACACCAGCTGCACTTATGGCTTCCATGGTAAGGAGAGTCAGGCAGAGGATGTTTTACAGGCTCAAATGAAACAACCAAACAAGTGCATTTCGACGGGGTGGCAGATGAAACAAGAACAAGGGTTTTATTTTAGTTTGTCGAGATATAAGGTTCCAAAAGCCGAAATTGCTATGGACATTCCTCGTCTTGATCCACCCCTTTCTCCAGCTTAGAGTTTGCCTACAAAATAAAAAACAAACATTGATATATCCACCCAGAGTAGAAAACAAGCAAAATAAGAACATAGAACCATCGGGAATAATCTTAACATCTTAGGTTACTACTCAAAGTCTTAGTCTAATTTAAGCATCAAAACTAAGTCAACTCACCCATATGAACCGCACTTAAACATCATTACCATTCTGTATGAACTTAGCCTTCGTTTGGCAGCGGTAAGTACTGAAATCTAATGTCATTAATTGTTTCTTCTACAATTGATGATGATGTAATATTGATTTAACCTAAAAATTCTGAACATGCAATTTCAATTTATGGTAAACGCATTGGAGATAATTAATTTGGAACATTAGGATAGTGCTTAGGCAGTGGTATTGAAGGCCAAACTGATGGCAGGTCACTTTGCTCAATGAACACAAAATCATCCGCAGACCTCTCTTTTTTAGCAGATGCTACATCAATGTAGTAGATTGATATGCCTTTCAACTTATCACATGTTGTATTTACCTTAATTTGAGTTTACAGGTTAATATCCTATTTTCTTCTATGCTCAGGCATTCTTCACAACAGGCTTGCTTCTTGTATCCATGTTTGAAGAATCTAAATGCTCATTTCTTGGATTTTTGCATTAGAAAAGTAGAGAATTTTGCTACAGAAAATTATTTAGATATAAATTTGCAATAGAATTTATTTAAAATTTGATTATTGAAATTAGAATATGCCTTTAGGCCAACAATAGTATCGGAATTGAAGAATGTATGTCCCAACAAATTCATGTTGATCTGTTAAATGCTTTCATAGGATTGACTCTTGATTTTATCTTGTTACTTTTGTTTGTAAGTAGTTAGCATATAAATAACGAAGATGGAAGCTAAAAATGTTGATGTGCTGGTGCAGGATGTCACCATATCAGGAGCCACTGGATATTTATTAAATTTTGATTTGCAAATTGAAGAATGTTAAACATAAGCATGTTTTTTTATGTTATTTTTATTTTATTATTTTATTTTATTTTATTTTTTAAATCTAATCTGCAACTCTTTCAATTCCTGGGGATAGGAGATCAAAATTTGGAGTCTCTTGCTTTTACTCAGTATTCTGTTAAAAAAAATAAAATTATATAGTATAGCTGTTTATTTTTCAAAATTAACTTTTTAGCTCTACCAAAACTAATGACTAAACAAAAGTGGACAAAATTTTATTATTAGGATTAGATTAATTCAAGTTATTGATGAGAAAAGAGTTCCAATGTATGCAATAAAAATTAAGTTTATGATATTGTTGTAATTTTTATTTTTCATTTTGAAGTAATGACATGCTGATTATCTATATCTCCGTGTATGTCACTTTATTTTCGATCAATATATTTGATTGGCTTAAATAAATAAAAATTATGGTATGTAAATTAAATAGATGTCAAAAATAATTATATTGCATTTTTTTTAAATATTCTATACAATATATAAAAGAGGGAATGTGAGGAAAAACTTTTTTGTACACTAATAATCCTTTTTTTTTATTTAGTTTTGAATTAACCTAAAAATATTCCATTAAAAACGTATATTGTATTAGAGAAATTTTACACAAACCATAATTCTTGATTTCCTATAACTATATTATGGCCTAAATATCCGTATAAATAAAAGAATATAAAACAAATCTCAATAATTACATCTATACTGATAATATCCAAATTATCATTAGCCAGCAGTGACAAGGTCCAAAGGACTCACCAGCAGGAGAGGTCCAACAAAGCCTGGGCCATGGTCTCTTGAGGGCTAGCGTATAATCAATAAATGTACACGAGAATCAAGGCAATAAAATCGTTCAATCAAACTGATAGGACACAACCTTCCGTGGTCCACTTACATGTGCCCCTATTGTATCCATCACCTTGCCCCTATTGTATCCATCACCTGTCCAATGTCACATCATCGAGCACCTACTGTTGATGCCTAAGTAAACCACTCAAGTGGCTCTCACCGCCTCCTATAAATACCAAGTTATCCACACACATACGACACGTTGAATTCTCAACCTCTCTCTCTCTCTCTCTCTCTCTCTCTCTCTCTCTCTCTCTCTCTCTATATATATATATATATATATATATATATATATATATATATATAAGTGGCTTTCACTGCCTCCTATAAATACCAAGTTATCCACACACATACGAAAGGTTAAATTCTCTCTCTCTCTCTCTCTCTCAATATATATATATATATATATATATATATATATATATATATATATATATATATATATATATATATATATATATATATATATATATATATATATATATATATATATATATATATATATATATATATATATATGCTCTCTCTCAATCCAAGTCCCTCACTGAATTAAGTTTCGAAGTGCTAATACTCGGTCTATCCAAACTAGCCTTCTTGTAGGACCTAACTTAATGATATCTGATAGGGCTTTGCAGACATTCTTTTCTTAACATGGCTTGTTACATGGTTGGAATATATTTTTTCCTATCAGATATCATCGAATGAAAAAACATAGGAAACATAGTGGCTTTACTAAATGACCTATCTTTCTTGTTAAATTCTAGGATTTATTATTTGGTGATTTCAGTGAGAGCCGACTGTGGGATCAAAATGCCTATCTTAGCAATGAAGGAGGAAACTATTGGCTTACTGATGAACAGGATGAACCCCCTGTGAGCTTTAGATAAAAGTACCAAGATCGAAGGAGGATGAAATCGTGTCTACCAGGTCTAAAGGAGAACAAAACATATTTCCCCTATGACATTACACACTGGTGTACGAGCCTTTTAGAACTTTCCTATTGGGAAAGACGCTAAAAAAGGCAATAGAGCTGTCTCCTTCTCTATTTACGAGCAAATCAATTGGGGGGTGGGGGGGGTGGGGGAGGGGGAAGGCACAACAGGAGATGAAACATCTCTTCTCAAATACCAAAGAACCATTTCATAAGGAGACATAACGTCCCTTCAAAGATTGGGAACTCTCTTCGCACTGATACATTAGCCTCCTAGTATTCTTCCACTCGAAGGGGGTATTGGAGGAGACCATTAAGTTGCCTCCTTTCCCATTTGCTCAAAATCCAAGGGGAAAAAACACAACGCAACATAAGGGATACTATATTTTTGAGTTAAGACGAAAAAATATGCACTTGTTTTGAGTTAAAACGAAACAAGTTATGCTCTATGTCAGTGGTGGCTAAACAAAGTTCATAGGCACACTAAGGGGTCAATCACACCCATTCACTAGGAAGGGTGTGTAGGGAAGGAAAATGAAGAGAAGAAAATCCAATCGGCAATAACCTAAGGATGGATGCAACAGTGTAAGTGCCTTTGGCTTGCCTGATCTCCCTCAACTTATGATTAGGAATATCCCAAACCTCAACCTCAAAACTCTTCTTATGTAAGCATTAATGGCCGAAGTAGGTAAAGCAAAGACACCACAAGGGATTATAACAAGAGGGCACCCGAAAGGTATACCATGTAATTTTTTCCTATGTTTTTTCATTCGATGCAATCCTTGGTACATGGTTGGAATATATTTATAACCCAATCGATGTATTCTCGGTTAAGGTATTTAATCCCAAGCGAAATGATTGGTTTACAATTTATTATTTTTTCGATCGATGTGTTCTCGGTCAAAACATGTAATCCTAGTCAAAAGATTGATTTATAAATTTTTACTTTTTTCGATCGAAAGATTGATATATATTGATTGAATAACTTAAGTCCCAATTAAACTGATTGATGCATAAGCTACTATCTTTGTCAATTGATGTGCTCCCAATCGATGAAGTTAGTATTAGTTGCATGATAAACATCAATATTACACTAATCAAAGTTATCTTTGTTGAATTCCATCTCGATCGCCTTGCCTAATCAAGAAAGTATTTTCTTTTTGAAGATTTGAGAATATATCTAATCACTAGTGTTAATTTGTTTATCTAAAGAATACCGGCTGAATTTTAGAAATAATCAACGTGATTATTTGCTTCTAATTCTGAATTAGTTACAATCACTATGCAACACGTAAAAAAATAAAGAAACAACAGAAGTGAACTAGAAGTCGAGAATTTTATTTAAATTTTCAAATATGGAGATACATTAGATAAAGAAATTTCCTATCTAAATCTTACAAATGATATCTTAAGACCAACTCTCATTAACTCTCATAGTGCTGCAATCCTCTTCCTCTTTAGTTTTAACTAGGAGCTGTGTCAAAAATGGAAAAGAAAGTTCATAATCCTAGCCATTCCCCATTCATAAACCAAAATTCCTAGAGGTGAAAAATGAAAAGTAGAGAGGGAAATAGAGAAAATAAAGGGAGACACAGGGCAAGGAAGGACCCATTAAGAGAGAAAAATTCATTCATTTTCCTAAAATGGTGAAAACTAGAAAAAAAGTTGAAAGGTCCTAAAAGGCTCAATTAACTCTGTTGAGATACTGCAAAAAATGAGAAGAGAAAGGTTTTCGAAACCTTAAGAAAACTTAAAGGAATACACCTATTTATAGGAAATTTGTGAAATCTACCTTACAATTAGAAAAGTTTTAATAAAGTTACCACGTGGCAATCTCCAATTGTTGAGGAACCAAACTCAAAACGCTGCAAATTTGAAGGGATAACAAATCACCATAATGAATGCATAGGGAATGAAGTTGTAGTAATTAAATGCACCAGTTATTCAAAATTTATTGTTTTACAAAATGTCATTATTAATGAGCGCGACAAACTAAATGCCTAAGTCTAATAAATAGGTTAGGAGAATTCAAATGGTCAGATAATCATCGAGCTGGCCACTCTACCTGATCGGTCCTGAAAGGATAAAAAACCATCCTTCCAGATTATATGGCTAATGATCCCATTCATATTCTCGATCAATGTTTTCCCAATTGGAAGATTTAAATTTTAAATCGCGCGTTTATTAATCTCATCAAGATCTATGACGATTTGAATTGGCTTACATTCCGATCAGAAGGATCACGTACATATGAAATTCTTTATTATCTCGAGTAAAGATTTGCATTCTTTATGCACTTAAAACTTAATGAAACTAGTTAGCAATGTACATGCGGTATCAACATAATATTTAAGTAAACAAACATGTTGAATAAAAAAGGAAGACTTCACTTGTAAGAACTTGCATCTAGTATTTAAGCATTCCTAGCATTTCCACTTGGTTCCTCTCCTTCCTCTCCATCTCCTTCCTCTTCAACAGGTACATCAGGAAGTGAAGTGAGATTCTATAAAACTGAAATCCTGACCAGGGAAACGTCTCTCACACTCCAATTGTATATGAGTGATGAGATCACTTTGAAGATCCCTTAACTAATCCATCAACTAGTCCTTCTAATCGGACAAGTCCTTCTGGTGAGTTTGGTCAATGAGGTTGAATCTCTCTTCAAGCAGCCAGTTGATCAACTCCACTGATTCCATCTTCCCTTGAAGCTCCTTTACCTGCAAGGACAGTTAAGTTATTTGAAGGTATGCTTAGCCTTAAAAGCATATAAATCTTCCTTTAAATTTTGGTCGAACTGGGTCTTTATAATAAGTTTCTCCTTCCAGGCCAAATTCTTGCAATAAAATCGTATGGCCCTTTATATGACCTATTTGAAGTAGAAGAAAATGAGACCTAAAATGCTCAGAAGAACTTGAGAAAGGCTACTATTTGCAGGCACCTACTCAACGAACCTCGAGATTAATCTCGGCCAACTCTCTACCTAGAGGAATAACCGAACCCATATCGTTCCTATTTTTTTCCAACAAAATGCCCTTGCTTAGGTAGTACAGCACTTGCGAGTTACTAACAGAACATCCTTGGCCAAATCTCTGAGTCAACACCTCCTTGAGAGGAAAAGTTTTGATTGCAGGGAGAGGTGTAGGTGTGATAACTCTGGTAGATGTTTCCCTCGGTGCAACTTAGTCAGAAGAAACCCGCTCGGTGGGTGCCTTTCTATTAACTTGGATCGAAGAAAAACCTCATCCACCTCTTTAAAAGCTTCATCACTGAGGACCGACTTCCTCACGTTAACAGGGTGAACAGTCTAATCCTCCCCTTTATGGGATTTTCTCCTCTGTGACTTTTGAGCCTTTTTGGTCCGTTCAACCACCCTCTTTCTCATATCAGGATCCATGGAAGCTGAGAAAGGAAGAAGAAAAATGTAAGCTCATAAGGCGCAAAATTAAATCCCAATCAAAAATTGAAACTTAAGGAGGCAAGACAACACTAAGTCTTAAGGACTCACACTCGTCAAGTCTAGCTATCAAGACCTCCGAGCTGATCAGATCATTTTCATGATCTTGTATATACTTTTTCAATTTTTGAATGTTAGACTCAAACAATGGTAAGCTAGAAGTTAGATTTTTCAATAGAGTAGGCTTTGGTGAGTGGTGTAGACTTACACCAAAATCTCCCTTTCATCCAATCAAAAGGAACCTCTCCCTAAAACCTTTTATCGATGTGTGTAAAGTAAAAAGCTTTCTCTTATTCCTAGAAGTTAAGTAATACTCTGTCCTATCTTCCTGACCAGATGGGTAAAATAAGTAAGTGAAAAGTTTAAGAGATAGAGCAACTTCAATTGACCTACACAGAATTTTAAAACAAGCAATTGTTCTCCCTCCATTTGGATTTAACTGGTTAGGCATAATCCCATAATCATGGAGAACACTTTAGTAAAATAGGTGCAACGGAAATTCTAAGCCACACTTTAAATAACCTTGGAACCGGATGAACCATTATAGAGGGTTTCCAAACGGTACATATGAAATATGTACCACTTGTATTTCTCTTTCAATTCTCTCACTTGCGTAGCATTCAATGCAATATACTTTTTATGGGATCTTAGGTCCTATAAGACTTTAAGAAATTAAGGTCAAAAACTTAATTAGCACTAGAACCACTAGGGTTACGCTTAAAGCTATTTTCAAAGGAGGAGGAATTAAAAAGGAATCCCTAATTTTCTCCTAAGAAGTAGATGTAACACCTATACTATATCTTTAACTGTTGACTAAAGCGATATGTCAAAATTTTTTTTAACCAATTAATTCTTTAACTACCAATTCCTTTCTATCAACATTAATAATTATAATTTAAACTTGTCGATTGACCTATAACTGTCCAATTTACTATTCACTAATTAAAAATTCGGCAATATAATATCTTAAAAACTTGCCTACCCAACCTGAAAAGAAAACAATCCACAGCCCTTCAAGGACACAACAATTTACAAACAATATATACATACATTCCAACCATCCATTCTCATCAAAATATATATACTCATACAAAATCCACTTCCTGTAAAGGTATATATATATACACACACACATGGCAATACAAAAATATTTCTTAACTATCTATTTTCCTTTAAAATTTTCTCCTATGAGTACTATTGCTTCACGCCTTCTTCAGAACCTACATTCAGTAATAACTATGTGCTGAGTATTAAATATGTTCAGTGGTGACTATAAATCAAAGAAATTTTCAAACATGCACAATTGCAAAAATTATACAAAATTCATTAAATTTTTATCAAAACACAGTTATCCATGTACTTTACATTCAATATAGATTAAAACCATTACTTTGAAAAACTTTTCAGTTTAGTTCTTATTTCTTCATTTAATTACAAAATTGCCATCAGTTACTTATTTTTCATTTTCAATTTATTGATTGGCATACAAATTATCAATTGACCCTTATTTTTGATGGAATATAACATGGCATATATATGATGATCGCGCAGCAGAAAAATAATAAAATTGATCATACATACCACGCAATTCATAAACAAGAATCGAAAACATGCAATTTTAGGGTTTTGAAACTTACAACTTTAGATACACTTCAAGATTTGATTTTGATGATGACCAGCAACTAAGAAGGATTTATTCACCTTAGATCTTCACCACCAATGTCAAAGGAACAGCCTCTACGCCACTCCTCTCTATGTTCACACACACAATTGCAAACAAGGCTTAAAATTGAAAGTGCTAGCTCTATGTGTAAATAATTGGCAATGGTAATGGATTGAAGCTATAAGATCTGATCTTGTACTTCCTTTTGGTTGCTATTTCTGCCCAAGAACACAAGAGAACAAGAAAGAATCCTTTCTCCTTGTGAAATTCGGCTAAGAGTGTGAGAGAGAGTAATCCAAGCCTAGGGTTTTTTTTTGGTTCATTTACATATTTCACTTATTTAGGTAAGTGTTAATTCCGAATTTTACTATCTTTTAGCTAGTAAATTCAGCCTTCATCACTTCCTAATTAAGTGACATACAATAACTCAAACTCCTTTAAATTTTAAATTCAAATTAATTTAAAATAAACATAAGAAATTTAATCAAAACAAATCACTTAATTTAGGAAATAAGCATGTGCCAAAATTCACATTGATTTTTATCTTAGAATTTCGGTCACTTTATCTCTTATTTAAGTGTTTTAATTTGATTCAAATTCTTTTAGGCTTTAATACTCAATTAACTTAATTAATACATGATAATTAATTAATTGAAATAAAACCTTGTGGGCCGAATCTCTCTCTCTAATGGACCAAGGTCCATTTAGCAATTTTAATACCCATTACATACATTAATTTGACTTTAATTAAAAGCCCAAATTAATGCTCAATACTTTATTTAAATATTTTAAGTCCAATGCTTTGTGTGCGATCCTATAGTTCCATTTAATATTGGCATTGATTAATAAATTAATTCAGAGGCTATATATATTCTCTAGCAAGATTTTATAGCATTCCAAATTAAATGAAAATGCAAATGGCATTTAGTGACCTAATGCAATTTTGCATAGTCCCTTACCCATAAATATCAGAATTAATATAAGGCATGGAACTAGTCATCCTTATATATATTAATTCCTTTCTTGATATTCCAGTGACATTGAACTCTTAGATAAATAATGATTACTCATTATTTCATCTCGGTATGGCCATACACTTCTCAGTTCACTGATAAAGTGGCCGATGATATTTTCTCTCTTATTGAGAGGGGTAGTCCCTTCACTTCTCTCATGCTCTCTAACATGAATCAATGCATACCCAAGTATACCCATACTTGTCACTCTGTTACGAGCATGTTAGGTGTATGCCAAAGTACACAGTAATTGATAAAGAGTTTCATAGAGATTTTAGGTCTAAGAACTCCGATGCCAAACTTGCATATGAGAAACACTTATGACTTGTACCATTTAGTGTTCTCATGAAAGGATCGAATCCAGATACCATGTTCTAAACATGTATCTATGATCTCTGATTGAGACTTTTGTCCTTATGATCCGTAAGACAGAACTCATCTTATCAGAGAGAGCATACTAGTCTTAATTCATTGTTATTCCCATAACAATGACTAACTAGGGATATTTAGAATGAAGTCTCTATTATTTCAAGGTTTTACAACCATGTGCCTTACACATGATAACTTAAACTGAAACAATATTCTTGAATAGTTCTATCAATTGATATGCACAGGAATACAATAGATAAAACAAATGCCTCATTTATTAAATTAAATGCTTTATAACAACGTATTGGGGTTAGGGCTTACACTAACAATCTCCCACTAGCACTAGTCCCAATTGGGCATAGCCCTAAGACCAAATGCTCTCAAATGAGCTTCGTGCAGATTTGGACGTAACTGTTTCGTCAAAGGATCTGCTACATTGTCTTTACTTGCTATCTTGCTAACCTTGACGTCCCCACGATCAATGATCTCTCTGATCAGGTGGTACCTCCTATCTTACATAATCTAATTATATTTTAAAAATATTCAAATAATTTCTATAAATTTCAAAAAAATTCATGGGCACAATATTTCATCACTAAAGTCATTTTATGGCTTAAATCATAAAAAATACACAAAATATACTATGATTTCCTTTAGGGTGCCATTCGGCCATTAAAGGATATCCACCTTACATTTCCTTTTTAATCAAATTAAGCATTCTATTAGTCATATTCAAGGTCTTAAATCATTATTCTAAGCTCAATTTCAATTATACATGTATTTTTCCTAATTTCGCTAAGTTACATAAAGGAAAATCATGTCAATTCAAGGAAACTTAATGAATTTAGTAGTCACTAACCTTCCTCACTAGCTTTACCCTTCTTAGGCTTCCTTTTTCTTGCCCTTAGCCTTAGAAGGTTGTCCACCACCTTAAGAATCTATAAAAGGCCAAATTTCTTAACATAAGAGACACCACTTTTTTGATCTCAAATGCTCAAATTAACCACATAAATAAACTCTAGGAACCTATAAATACTTGTAGGCACTCCTAAAATAAAATTAAAACCTTGATTTTTTCTTACCTCAAATTGATACCCTATACTTTCACACTTGTTTCCTCCCACTTTTCTTACTCTAATCAAAGAGTAAGGGTCTTGAGAGTCTTCAAGAGAGATACAATTTCACCTAAGATGCTTGAATTTGGGTGAGAAAGAGAGAGAAAGCTTGAAGAAATTTAAGGGAAAAATGGCTATGGTGGGTTCGGCCAAAGGAAGAAGAAGAGAGGGCTAAGGAAATAAAGTTAGCTGCCCAAAAATCTTATTCCAGCTAACTTTTATAAGGGTTGAATGGGTTGGGCTTTGATTCAACCAAGACCCACTCACTTAAGGTCTAAAAGCCTAAATTAAGTCCATTATGCTATTTTTCTATAATTCTCTCACTTTTTAAATCCAAATCATCCCAAATTTGAGTCCATTTTTATCATGTCAAAAATATGTTGTACACAAAATTTCAACCTAATCGGAGTTCTTTTTCGGTCCAATTTGATAAATATCACTGTCACCGAAAAATTAACTTTTAATAGCCAAAATATTCTACATATCATTTTAGGAAGATATGCAATTTTTGGCAATTTTTAGAACTCATTTGCTATTTTTAAAGGCTCGATCAAACCTAGGTCAACCTAATTAACCTTTGAATAGAATCACTTCATTTTTCATATTTTTGACTTTTGGAGGCTTATTTGACCTTAATTTCACTTCAAATTTCAACCCTGGACTAACTGTGATCAATATTTTTCGATAATTAAATAAAATATTTTTCACCTCCGGGTGTACTTATCACTCCCAGAAGTACTGTTTACCAGCAAAAAATACTATTTACAGCTGGCCCAGGATTGAGATCATTACAGTACACCTTAAGATATTTGTAAAAAGGGCTCAACAAAGATGAGGATAAAGATGAAGATGAAGACAAAGATAAAGAATCTGAATTCAAAATGTAATTGTAATGGCAAGATATCTAAGTAGAGAAAACTTACTTGGTAGAAGTTCAGAGAGAGTTCGCAAAAAGTGAAAAATATCCTAGAGTTGAAGCCTAGAAACTCGAAGAAAGAAAAAACTCAGAACTCTAGAAAAAGAAAAGAGAGGCAAATCTTCAAAAGGTATCAAAATATTTTCAAATTGACTATATATATTTGTAAGGACTAACTCACTCAGAGAGCCATACAAAATAGCAGAGCGATCCCTCCATATGGCGACTCACAAATGGACCAAACAGAATACAAGGCATTCCCTTTTAAATGAGGTCACTTGCAAAGTTTTACTTATCAGACAAACGAAAAAAGCCTCAACCATCTATGGTCACACATGAGAGATTTTGCAAAACATGCGAGGAGACGCCATGTTTAGTGAGGTATTCAAAAAATATAGGTGCGAAGCCGCCTAAGTTTACATTTCCTTAGATCCCTTAAGATTGGAACATTATGCATCTTCAAAAAATCAGTGTGCGAAGCCACGTAAATTTGCATTTCCTTTGACCCGTTACAGATTGGAACATCGTGAATCTTTAAGAAATCCAGGTGTAAAGCCACCTATGTTTGCATTTTGTTTGATCCCTTACGGATTGAAATGTTGCAAATCTTTAAAAAATCTAGGCACGAAGCCAAAGTCCTTATTCCATCAATCTTTTACAGATCGGAATGACTATTCAAGGTTTCAATTTCCTAAGTCCTCATTCATTCGATCTCTTACGGATTGAAACAATAATTCCAGGTGCCCGTTGCCTAAGTTTTGAATTCCTCCGATCTTCTACAGATTAGAATAACTATTTGAGGTGCCCATTGCCCAAGTCCTTATTTCTCTGATCTTTTATAGATCGAAATGACTATTCTAGGTGCCCGTCACCTAAGTTTTAAATTCCTTCGATCTTCTATAGCTTAGTGATAAGTGTGAATTATATATAGTTTTTGATATATTTTTAGTTGTGTTATTTAGTTGTTTTAGTTTTATTTATGTTAAATTAGAGTTAATTTATTGATATTTATGTTTTTGGGGTTAATTCTTTGTTTTGTGTGATTTTCAGGGTTAGATTGATATAAAAGGGCTTGAAGTGTAAAAAGTGAAAAGTTTAGGGCCATAAGTGCAAATATGAAGAATTTAGGCAAAATAACGAGTGTTCAGTCCAGAGCCTTCACACGTGACCACGTAAGAATACTGAAGAATTTCACCCGTGGCCACGTGAAGGATTGATACATAAAGTCGTGGCTACGTGAAGGACTTTTGGAAGAAGACTAAGGGAAACACGTGACCACGTGGATTCCAGTGAAGGACCACACGTGGCCACGTGTGGAGGAAGAAGAAGGGGAGCCGTGGTCACGTGTAGAGAAGGCATAGTAAGAGTCGTGGCCACGGGATCCAGTTCTCCTATATCGGAAGGATTTTCGAGCTTCCTGTTTTAGCAAAAGTTGATTCCTATTTTGCGACTGGAGTTTAACAAGGAGTCTACTACAATTTTTCCTATAAATAGCAGTCTAAAACACAGAAGAAATCATCATCAATCATTACGATTAAGCTTTGTTTTCTTAGTTGTTTTTACGTTCTTTGTTTACTGTTTTCATCAAAACGTTGTTTTAATTTTAAGAATGGTTTGTGAGTAGTTTTCTTTGACTTTTGCTAAAGGATACTTGAATCCTTAAACTTGTATTGTTATGACTTGAGTTTGTTCTTCAATTCAATGCAAGTTGGTTATTTCTTGGTTCTTAAACATATTCTTGTCTCTTCTCAATTTTAAGTTAATTATTAACTTGATTAAGCATTGGTTTATTAATTGATTTAAGTTGAATAATGACTTGCATGCTCTTAAGTTAATTTAGTTGGATTAGTGCATGATTATAATCTGAATAAGCTATAATTGTGTGTTGATTTGAGTAAGTTAAGATTAAGAAAAGGGTAACCAAGAATAGGTGAAAGTTAAATCTCTTGAGAAAGGCTTTAATAGACATCTAGGGGACTTAATTCAGTTCTTTATGCTAAGTGTTAAGTTTATCTGAATAAGAAAATTTGATGCTTGGAATGATAATCTTGAATAAAGTTATCTGGTTTTATTAAACTGAATTCCCCATAATCACTTGTATGTTTCTTTTATTTAAGTCATAGCAATACTTGTTAAGGTGGATAGTCCCTTAGTGAAAGTTGTCTTTAATATTGATTTTTAACTCATCCAATTTACTTGCTTTCAACAGATCTTTTCTTTACTTTATCTCTTTCAATTGTTTTATTTTGATTTTAAATTATTGTTTTTAGTTTTAATTCTTCAATCATCACAAATTTGGGATTTCTTTTCTTTCTTTTGCACACAAAATTAGTTTTGAAATTAAAATTGCACATACAAGAACAAGTTTCCCTTGGGTTCGATATTTTGGGTCATAATCTTATTTTCCTATATTATTAGCCGATCTAGTACACTTGCTAGAAATCGGTCAAGTTTTTGGCGCCGTTGCCGGGGAAAACATTGGCGTTTGTTTATCTATTTTGATTTAAAAGTTATTTTTGTGTGTTTTTCTTCTCTTCTTCATCTATTTTCTTATTTTCTCTTTGGGAGACTAGTGGTTTATGGTGAGAGACAACCCCATCCTACCATTAGACTCTGAAATTAAAAGGACATTTCATAGGATTAGAAGGTTAAGAGGAAAAATGAATGACCCAAAAATAGAACAACCTATGAATGATCCACCACCTAGGATCGAAGAGCAACACATACCACACCAAGCTCCCGGGAATGGGTATAGACCTAGAACCATTAGGGATTATGCTATACCTAGGTGGAATGAAGAACATAGAACTATTAGGATTCTTCACCACCAACCCTTTGAGATTAAACCCGCTACCATCACTATGGTACAAAGACACCAATTTTCGGGTTCAGACATAGAGGATCCTGCACAACATTTGGATATGTTCTTAGAAGTGAGTGACACTGTGCAAATTTCTAATGTAGCAACTGATGCAATTAGGTTGAAACTCTTTCCATTTACCCTCATAGGAAAAGTTAGGGATTGGCTACAAATGCTACCAAATCAATCTATCCATTCTTGGCAATAAATACAAGAAAAATTTATTTGCAAATTCTTCCCACCTACTAAGACTGCCCTTATTAGGAAACAAATTAGTGACTTCCAACAATTTTATGAGGAACCATTCCATGAAGCATGGGAAATATTTAGGAGACTTTTGAAGAGTTATACACATCATGAAGTTCCTATTTTTCAATTAATGCATATTTTCTATGCAGGTGCCCATCCATCAATAAGATCTTTGTTAGATGCAGCTTCAAATGGAAGTTTCATGAATCAAATTCCCTAGGATGTACTTTTACTCCTTGATGAGATGGCCACCAATGATGCTCAATGGGCAACCTCTAGAGCAACTCAAAAGAAACAAGGAGTTCATAACATTGATGAAGTAGCCATGCTAAAAGCTCAATTAGAATTAATGGAAAAAGGCATTTAAAAGAAATAAATGAGCTTAAAGCTAAAAATGTTTCTATGTTATCTAATGAAGGAGATTCTTATGCAGGAATTCAAGGACCCTTGGGAATGAAGAATAATGAAGGAATGATGGAAGAAGTCAATGCCTTGAACCCATATAGCAACACCTACAATGCGGAATGGAGAAGCCATCCGAATTTTTCATGGAGGGAAGGTAATCAAGGTTCTTCTTCTAATCCCAATCCTAGACCCCAATTTAACCACAATCAAACTTCCAACAATCAACTTCCATACCAAAACCAAGCTCCACCTCATTACCCAAATCATTACCCATCACAAACATACCACCAACCACCCGGTTTTTAAAAACCTCAACCTCCCCCTCTTCAAGAAAAGAAATCTAATATTGAAGAAATGATTGCAAATTTCATGGCTTCCCAAAACTCAATTTTAGCTAGTCAAGATGCTAGGTGGAAATCTCAAGATATTTGGATGAGAAACCAAGAGGCATCCATTAGGAACCTAGAAAACCAAATGGAGCAACTTGCTAGTTCTTTATCAAACCATGCTCAAGGGACATTTCCATCCAATGTAGACCGAAATCCAAAAGAGGAAGCCAAAGCAATCACCTTAAGGAGTGGGAAAGAGTTAGAGAAGACTGAACTTGGAAAGAATTCTTCTAAAAAGGTGGAACCGACAATGGAGGTAAGTGTTTCTAATTCTGAAAATACTGAAAAAGTATCTCCAGCAGTTGAGAAGGGTAAAGGTAAGGACAAACTTGTTTCCACTATTCTTGATGAGTCTCAATTACCATTTCCTATTCTAGCTAGAAAAGAGAAACAAAATGAACAATTGAGTAGATTTTTGGACATGTTTAAAAAGCTACATATAAACTTACCATTTGCTGAAGCTTTATTACACATGCCTAAATATGCTAAATTTATGAAAGAATTATGCTCTAACAAGAAAAAGCTAGAAGGCATGGGAACGGTTCAATTGTTCGGTAATTGTAGTGCTATATTAACCAATAAAATTTCGAAAAAATTAGATGATCCAGGTAGTTTTACATTACCTTGTGAATTAGGAGGTAATTTTGTTGGAAATGCTTTATGCGATTTGGGTGCTAGTATTAATTCGATGCCTTATTCAATTTGCAGGAAATTGAATCTAGGTGATTTAAAGGAAACCCGAATGACAATTCAATTGGCAGATAGATCGATGAAGAGGCCAAAAGGAATCATCGAGGACCTACTGGTAAAAGTAGGAAATTTCATATTTTCGGTTGATTTCGTGGTGATGGACATGGAAGAAGATAGAAAAGTACCATTAATTGTGGGGAGGCCATTCTTGAACACAACAAGAGCATTAATCGATGTTCATGGACAAACGGTTACTTTAAGATTTAACGAGGAGGAAATGGTTTTTAATGTTAATAAAATTTTAAAACACCCCTCGTATGATTTTGAAGAATCCATTTACTTTGTTGATGAGGTTCAAGAATGTGCCAACACAAAGTAAGAGGAAATCATTCTTAAAGATGAACTTCAAAGTTGCTTGATGCATCCAAAGAATATGGAAGAGTTGGATACAAAGGAGAAAAAGTTGATACAAATTCTGGAACAAGATTATATTTCAGATAATAAAATAGAGGATGAATCATCCCCTCCTAAGGGAGATTCTGAACTTAAAACACTTCCATCTCATTTGAAATATGCATTTTTAAGTGAAAATTTCATCATTGTTGACATCGCATACCTATGGAGGATAACTTTAAACCGGTGGTGCAACCTCAACGAAAGTTCAACCCAACTATGCAAGAGGTAGTGAAAAAGGAGGTATTGAAACTACTTGATGCAGGTATTATCTATCCTATCTCCGATAGTAATTGGGTAAGTCCTGTTCAATGTGTACCTAAAAAGGGGGGAATGACTGTAGTAATAAATGAAAATAATGAATTAATTCCTACACGCACGGTAATGGGATGGAGGGTATGTATTGACTATAGAAGATTAAATAATGCCACTAGAAAAGACCATTTTCCATTACCCTTTATTGACCAAATGTTAGAAAGATTAGCAGGAAATAAATTTTATTGTTTCTTAGATGGGTATTTGGGATATATGCAAATACCTATAGCCTCGGAAGACCAAGAAAAGACCACATTCACATGTCTGTATGGAACATTTGCATATAGGAGAATGCCTTTTGGTCTTTGTAATGCACCTGTCACATTTCAACGATGCATGATGGCCATATTTCATAACTTTATTAAAAAATTTATGGAAGTTTTCATGGACGATTTCACTATTTATGGTCATGATTTTGAATCTTGTTTGCATAATCTAGCATTGGTTTTGAAAAGGTGTCAAGAAACAAATCTTGTGCTAAATTGGGAAAAATGCCATTTCATGGTTAGAGAAGGCATTGTTTTAGGGCATAAAATTTCTAAAAAAGGCATTGAGGTTGACAAAGCAAAAGTTGATGTGATAGAGAAATTACCTCCACCAACTAGTGTAAAGGGCATTAGGAGTTTCCTTGGTCATGCCGGGTTCTATCGTCGATTTATTAAGGATTTTCTAAAATTGCCAAACCACTTTCTAATTTATTGCTTAAAGATGCTGCATTTAATTTTAATGCTGAGTGTTTGCAAGCCTTTAACCTATTGAAGCAAAAATTAGTTAGTGCACCGGTCATTGCATCACCCGATTGGAGCTTACCATTTGAAATTATGTGTGATGCAAGTGACTATGCAGTTGGAGCAGTCTTAGGACAACAGAAGGAGAAGATTTTCTACACCATCTATTATGTAAGTCATACACTCATCGGAACCCAAGTAAATTACACCACTACGGAGAAAGAACTCTTGGTAATAGTCTTTTTCTTTGAGAAATTCAGGTCTTATCTCTTAGGATCCAAAAATACGGTATGGTCGGACCATGCCACATTGAGACATCTTTTTGCAAAGAAGGATTCTAAACCAAAAACTTATCCGATGGGTGTTACTACTTCAAGAATTTGATGTTGAAATTAAACATAAAAAAGGCACAGAAAATTTGGTGGCTGACCATCTATCTAGATTGGATCATGCTAGTATTAAAAGGGAGAAATTTCTGACTTATTTCCTGATGAACATATTTGTGCTTGTTATACTTATGCAAATTCAGTTCCATGGTACGCTAATATAGCTAATTTTCTTGCAGGTGGCTATCTTCCTAAGGAATTCACTTGGCAATAAAAGAAAAAGCTCACAGCGGATGCCAAACACTACCTTTGGGACGATCCATACCTTATCAAGATATGTCTGGATCAAATACTAAGAAGATGTGTACCGAAATTGGAGCAAGAAGCTGTCATGAACCAATGTCATGGAGGAAAAGTTGGAGGACATCACAGACCCAATAGAATAGTTCAAAAAATACTGCAATAAGGTTTTTTCTGGCCTACTTTATTTGAGGATGTGAGATCTTTTATAGCTACTTGTGATAGATGCCAACGAGTAGGGAATATATCCAAAAGAGATGAGATGCCTATGAACAATGTACTAGAAGTAGAAATCTTTGATGTTTGGGGCATTGATTTTATGGGACCTTTTCCAAATTCATTTGGGTTTGAGTATATTTTGGTAGCATTGGATTATGTGAGTAAATGGGTAGAGGCAATAGCTACTAGGACATGTGATGTAAAAATTATGCTGGAATTCATTAGAAAAAATATTTTCACTAGATTTGGAGCACCTAGAGCTATTATAAGTAATGGAGGCAAATATTTTGTCAACCATCAATTTAAGATCTTACTTAAGAAATTTGGTGTTAAGCACAAAATCACAACCCCATACCATCCTCAAGCCAATGGACAAGTGGAAGTATCTAATAGGGAGTTGAAAGCAATCTTAAAAAAAACAGTAAATAACTCTAGAAAGGAATGGTCTCTTAGGTTAGATGAGGCTTTGTGGGCTTATTGAACTGCATTTAAAACTCCTATAGGTATGTCTCCCTTTAGAATTGTTTTTGGAAAAGCATGTCACCTTCCAGTCGAATTAGAACATAAAGCATATTGGGCTACCAAATTTTTTAACTTTGATTTGAGAAATGCAGGAGAAAGGAGAAAATTGCAGTTCAATGAACTCGATGAAATTCGACAATGGTCATATAACAATGCTGCACTTTATAAAGAAAAGACCAAACAATGGCATGACAAGCATCTAAGGGATTTTGCTCCGGGAATGTTAGTACTTCTTTATAATAGTCGTCTTCGTTTGTTTCCAGGAAAGCTAAAATCGAAGTGGCTTGGACCATATCAAGTGATATCAAGCAGTAATTTTGGTGTAGTGATGATCAAAAGCTTAAAAGATGGACGTGAATTTACAGTTAATGGTCATTGACTGAAACCATACCAAATCGGACAACAAGTGGTTGCTGAAGCAACCATAGTTCTTCAAGATACTTAAAAATGGTTTGAAAAGTCTAGTTGGAGACTTTTAAAAACTCAGAACTTCTAATCTTTCTCTCTTTTCTATTTACAGTTAAGTTTAGTTAAGTTTGTGTGTTTTTGCAATTTTTTTGAGTGTTTGAGTGTTTTTGATTCATGAAAAGAAGTAAGTAAGTCAAGGTTTATAAAAGAGGACATGCTTCATATTTTCAAAGCTTAAAATAGAAAAAAATTGCATTTAAGGAAGAGTTTTGTTTCAAAAATGAATTAATTGAGGTAGGAAAAAGCATGTACACGTGACCACGTGTGGTTCTCTCTATACCATCACGTGGCCACGGGTTGATGAGAGGAAAAATTCTTTTGATACACGTGACCACGTGTATTTCTCAAGAAAAACATCACGTGGCCACGGGTTCACTTTCTGCTCCCCCATTTTCCATTCACGTGACCACGTGAAGTTCAAAGGAGAACCATCACGTGGCCACGCATGCCCAAAGAAAAAGGTACACGTGACCATGTATGGTTCTTCCCATGAACCTCACGTGGCCACATCTTTTCCCACTGCCTATATACATGCTTTCACGACACTTTTTCTCCTTTCCCTCATTTTCTTTACTCTAACCCGTGCCCATGCCTCACCACCACGAAATTCACCCATGCCCATGGATTTTCACTCCCCACTGATCATCGCCATCTCCATTTGCTTTCTCTTTAGTTTTCTCTCTCTTCTACCTATCATCTCTTCCTTCTCCATAGTGTCTTCATTGTTCTAGGTTTTTCACAACTCACACACACCACCTTAACTTTGTGCTGCAATTTTGGTGTGATTCTCACTTCCAAGTAAGTATTGACTCTTATTACTCCTTAATTATTATTTGCATATCATCCATTGTTGTATTTTGTGCAATTTTTGTTCATGTATGTTTAGTTTTTAGGTTACTTTGCACCTCACATTTTGTTTGCATATTAATTCCTTTTATTTCTTTGGATGATTATGAGCATTATATGCATGTTATAGATGCTTGGTATGCAATTGGATAGTGAACAATCTTTGTTATGCTTTTCAAATTAATGCTTAAATTTGTGCTCTTAACATGCTTGATAAAATGCCTCAATGAGTTTTTTTTTTCTTTACAAACATTTAACTTTCACTCTTGGATAGCATGTTTGTGTTTTGCAAGGATACATGATGACTTAATTCACCTCTTTCAATATTGGTTCATAGGGTTATTCATGCATGATAGGCATTATGTTTAACATAATCTTTGTGCTCAACTTTTGAATGTTTTGTTATGACTATCATTTTGATCATCACATATGCTGTCCACACCTCTCATTGCACCTAAGAGTGTTTCACCGTTTTCATTTCATTACTCCTTAAATCAGTGCATGCTTCCTGTGGTTACATCTTAGTCTATTTTGGGTTAAAAGTTGATACTTACAATGTGTTTTACTTTATTTGTAGTGGCACCTCGAAGGACTAAATACCCTGATTTAGCAAGTTCATCCGGTGTATGAATTCCATCGTATGTGGATAGGGCAAAGATCAATAAATTTGACTACTTTAGCAAATGTACCTATGTCCAGCCCGCCTATTTAAGCCACTTGTTCCTCTATATCCCAGCTGGAAATTTGTGGGATCATGATATAGAACCTTTGATTCAAAGTATTGGCTGGGGGAAGTTCGTTGAAAAGAAACCTAAAGTATATCCAGATATGGCATGGGATTTCTTGTATTCTTTTGAGTGCTATTTAAAGAGAGATGCACAAGATGGCACGGTTGGTTTTAAGTTGGGTAAGAGAGGATATTCTTTGACTTTCAGTCAATTTTCTGAAATTTTAGGATTTGTGCCAAATGCCCCAACTGAATTGGAAGATACATCCCCTGTGGAGAATTGGGAATGAATTAAGGATCTTGAATTAGATGAACCATGGGTAGGAGGACAATGCAAGGTCCATGCTTTAAGGTCTCATGCATTAAGAATCATTCATCGTTTTCTTGCAAAGAGTATGTACAACAATTTGAAGAATGCAAGCACTATTAGTATATCTCAAGCAATGGTTCTCCGATGCATGATGGATGGAATAGCACTAAACGGAGGAGGCATTTTAGCTACTTGAATTAAGGACTTGCAGAAGATGGCAGGACACATTGATAATATTTTTATAGGATGGATAGCTACAGTTTTAGCTTCTACAGTTGCGCATCCGGTTTATGGAGAACCACTTAAAAGAGATTTGCCTTGTATTGATAATAAAATGCTGAAAAGGATGAAAATTCTGATCCCTAAGACTCGTGGTCATTGGGCAACTCGGGAGGAATATTTAAGAGAAAACAATATTTGGGTTGAGGAGCAGCAAGAGGAGCAGTAAGAGGAACCAAATGAGGAGTATGTTGCCACAGCTGTGCCTTCCCCCATCAATGAGCCTACAACACCGGAATGGGAAGCACCATTTAATCAATTAAGTAGCCGGATGGATGCTCAACAGATTAGACTCAATCAAATGCAAGGACGAATGGATATGCTTCGTGATACGGTCATGGAAGGAAATAGGAGAGTTGAGCATTTTATCCATCACTTTTGGCAGCAGTTTCCTCCACGACCACCTCCACCGGAATAGATCATCATTTGCTGTGGGCAACAAACTTTTGAGGAGGGCGTAGCCTCCTTTTAGGGAGTTTGTTTTCTACTTTCTTTTCTTTTTCATGATTCAAACTTTGTTATTTTGTGTTTTGTGTTTTGTTTCTTTTGTTTTGTTTTGTTTTCTTAAGTTTGCAATTTATATTAAAGACTTATATAATTCACCTTTTCATTAAATTCGCATGAAAACTTAGTTTGCCTTAGTTAACTTCAAAACTTGGAACACCTTGAGCTTGGATATGGAATATGCATGTTTTGGACCTTTGCTTAGCAAGAAAACATTTATGTTGTTTAATATGCCTTTGGATAGGTTAGTCTTCAACTGGATAAATGTTTGTTAGTTTCCAAATTCTTAAATGCACTTAGACCAGTTTTAACTTAGAGAAAAAAATCAATGCAATGAAGTAGTGAAGTAAGAAAATTTAGGGCACTAGAACCTTTCTCATCACCCTTCAAAGCATATGAACAACTCAAGCAACTTAGAAAATGATCTAGGCAATAATTTTCTTGATAAACTTTCTTAAAAACTTGTGTCCTACCTTGATGGAATTATCCTTTGTTAAGCCATTTTGAGCCTATAAAGTATGCTTAATGCGTACCATTAATATTTTCTTGTTACACCTAATATTTTAACCATATAACCTAAAAAGCTTTTATCTCACCCTATGGAATTGACCATTCTAGGATTAAATGGATGCATGAAAAGAGTAAAGTTTTATTAGGTGAAGTAAGGAAGTTTAGCAAAGTTATTGATGAAGTCAATTGAAAATATACCTTGTATTACCTTGAGGTTAGCTTGTAAATGCTAGTTCATAAAAAAACAAACTTTTGAAATTTGAGAAAAAGAAGAAGAAAGAAAAAAAAAAAGGAACTAGCAAGTATGAAAAAATATAAGTGTGGGGTAGTACAAGGAAAAAAATGGAAAAATAATGACTTCTTGGTGAAAGGATATATTATCTCTTAAAAGAAAGTGTGAAATCAAGGCAAGGATGAGCAAAATTTGTGTTGTCTAAGTTAATGGGGTTTTGTAATCTATTGTGTTTTAGAGTGGCTATATTCATTTTGATTATCCTTTATCCATTCTTTGATAAACATACCCTTAGCCCCATTACAACCTTTGAAAGACCTATGTGATTTTAAGTTTATTTTGAGTTGTTTAGCGGAGATGACCTACGGGTTCCGGTGCTAAAGGAGAGGCCTATTGTGTTTCTAGAGTTTCAAGCACGAAACCGATTGTATGCTTATGCATTCATATATTTTATACTTCATTACCGAGTTGTATTGATATTTTGATTTTCAAAATTACTTAAAATGATTTGGTCTTGCACACACTCAAGGAAACTAGCTTATATTCTCTTGTTAAAGATAATCTATTTGGAGTTTATATTAAGTGCTTGTGTTAAAATGCTAAGTTTGATTTTGAAATTGCATATCTTTATACAAGTTTGATGGTTTTGAAGGAGGGTTTGTTCTAAATTGCTTGAGGGCAAGCAAAGTTTAAGTGTGGGGTATTTGATAAGTGTGAATTATATATAGTTTTTGATATATTTTTAGTTGTGTTATTTAGTTATTTTAGTTTTATTTATGTTAAATTAGAGTTAATTTATTGATATTTATGTTTTTGGGGTTAATTCTGTGTTTTGTGTGATTTTCAGGGTTAGATTGATATAAAAGGGCTTGAAGTGTAAAAAGTGCAAAGTTTAGGACCATAAGTGCAAATATGAAGAATTTAGGCGAAAAAACGAGCGTTCAGTCCAGAGCCTTCACATGTGACCACGTAAGAATACTGAAGAATTTCACCCGTGGCCACGTGAAGGATTGATACATAAAGCCGTGGCTACGTGAAGGACTTTTGGAAGAAGACTAAGGGAAACACGTGACCACGTGGATTCCAGTGAAGGACCACACGTGGCCATGTGTGGAGGAAGAAGAAGGGGAGCCGTGGTCACGTGTAGAGAAGGCATAGTAAGAGTCGTGGCCACGGGATCCAGTTCTCCTATATCGGAAGGATTTTCGAGCTTCCTGTTTTAGCAAAAGTTGATTCCTATTTTTCGACTGGAGTTTAACAAGGAGTCTACTACAATTTTTCCTATAAATAGCAGTCTAAAACACAGAAGAAATCATCATCAATCATTACGATTAAGCTTTGTTTTCTTAGTTGTTTTTACGTTCTTTGTTTACTGTTTTCATCAAAACGTTGTTTTAATTTTAAGAATGGTTTGTGAGTAGTTTTCTTTGACTTTTTCTAAAGGATACTTGAATCCTTAAACTTGTATTGTTATGACTTGAGTTTGTTCTTCAATTCAATGCAAGTTGGTTATTTCTTGGTTCTTAAACATATTCTTGTCTCTTCTCAATTTTAAGTTAATTATTAACTTGATTAAGCATTGGTTTATTAATTGATTTAAGTTGAATAATGACTTGCATGCTCTTAAGTTAATTTAGTTGGATTAGTGCATGATTATAATCTAAATAAGCTATAATTGTGTGTTGATTTGAGTAAGTTAAGATTAAGAAAAGGGTAACCAAGAATAGGTGAAAGTTAAATCTCTTGAGAAAGGCTTTAATAGACATCTAGGGGACTTAATTCAGTTCTTTATGCTAAGTGTTAAGTTTATCTGAATAAGAAAATTTGATGCTTGGAATGATAATCTTGAATAAAGTTATCTGGTTTTATTAAACTGAATTCCCCATAATCACTTGTATGTTTCTTTTATTTAAGTCATAACAATACTTGTTAAGGTGGATAGTCCCTTAGTGCAAGTTGTCTTTAATATTGATTTTTAACTCATCCAATTTACTTGCTTTCAACAGATCTTTTCTTTACTTTAGTTCTTTCAATTGTTTTATTTTGATTTTAAATTATTGTTTTTAGTTTTAATTCTTCAATCATCACAAATTTGGGATTTCTTTTCTTTCTTTTGCACACAAAATTAGTTTTGAAATTAAAATAGCACATACAAGCACAAGTTTTCCTTGGGTTCGATATTTTGGATCATAATCTTATTTCCCTATATTATTAGCCGATCTAGTACACTTGCTAGAAATTGATCACTTAGAATGACTATTCTAGGTGCCAGTCACCTAAGTCCTTATTTCTCTAATATCCTACGGATCGGAATGACTATTCTCTAAAGATCGAAATGACTATTCTAGGCACTAGTTGCTTAAGTCCTTATTCCTCCAAACTTTTACAGATTGAAATGACTATTCCAATGCCCATCGCCTAAGTTCTGAATTCCTCCAATCTTTTATAGTTTAGAATGACTATTTTAGACACCAATCCAATCTTTTACAGATCAGAATGACTATTCTAGGCACCCATCGCCTAAGTGCTTATTACTCTGATATTCTACAGACTAAAACATCTATTCTAGGTGCTAGTTACCTTAGTCCTTATTCTTCCGATCTCTTATGAATTAGAACAATGATTTCATATGCCTGTCGCCTAAGTTCAAATTTTCTCTGATCTTCTATAGATCGAAACAACTATTCCAGGCATCGGTTGCTTAAGTTCTGATTCCTTTGATCTCCTATAGATCGAAAAGGTGATTCTAGGTGCCCGTCACCTAAGTTTTGAATTCCTTCGATCTTCCATAGATCTGAATGGCAATTCCAAACACTAATTGCCTTAACCCCTTTCTTTCAATCTCTATGACAGATTAGAGTGTTGAGGGGAGATAAATGATAATACCTAAATTATCATTATGAGGGCTGGCCTAGTAATGACAAGGCTTAAAGGACTCATTAGCCGGATAGGTACAACAAAGGTTGGCACTAATCTCCTATGGCCTACGGGCATCAGGGCCATAAAATTGTTCGATTGGATTGATAGGCCATAACCTTTCATGGTCCACTAACATATGCCTCTATCCCATCCATCATCTATTCAATGTCATATTGCCGAATATCTACTACCGATGCCTAAGTAGACCACTAAAGTGGCACTCATTGCCTCCTATAAATACCAGGTCATCCACACACATACGATAGGATAAATTCTTAATCACTCTCTCTATATTCTCTCTCGATCCAAGTCCCTCACTAATTTAAACTTCAAAGTGCTAACGCTCGATCTATTCGAGCTAGCTTTCTTGCAAGACTCAACCTAACGATATTCAATCGGGTTTTTTAAGCATTCTCTTCTTAACATGACATCCATTTGATTCCCACTAAACAACTCATCTTTCTTGTAAATCTCAAGATTTATCATATGCTATATTACTTTTTAATAACATTTTATTTTAATTAAAATGTGAACTTATAATTTTATACTCTTGCATAATTTTTTTTACAACATATGTTGTTCAAGGATAGGTATGCATTTTTTTTTGTATAAAATTTGACATTTCTCATAAATATTATTATTTTTATATATTTTAAATATTTTAGATTATTTAATTAATAACAATTAATAAATATGTATAAATATAAGGTTGGATCGAGTTGGGCTAAGTTAGCGAGTTATATTATCTAAACATGACTGCTAAGAAGTGGGCTTTTGATCAAACTTAAATTAGATTAGACTTGAATAAAAATCCGTAAAATTTTCTTAATGAGTTGAATGAATACTCGATTATGTTGTAAAAAGAAATGAAATTCTAAATAAATTTTCAAAATTGAATCATCAAAACTAAACATTATATGTTTTTTTCCTCTAAAAGTTGGTTGTTAAGATTCAAATATATGCAAATTTTTTTACTCTTATTTTCTCTTAATATGATTAAAATATGTAAATATAGTATGCAATGAATGTTGTCTTATGACTTTAGAATTATATAATGTATATGCTAATGAGAGATATACAAATAGTGTTTTACTATTCTTGTATACTTTTAAATAAATATTATCTTTATTGACCTTTTTAATTAAAATTTAGTACAAAATGAAAAATAATTGTAATTATTATTGTTATTATTACATACTATTATTATCAATTCATTAATTTGCATAGGATTAGGACATAATTAAACTTAAATTTTTGCACATCATGTAAATTTCATTTAATGGGATCCACAAATACCATATCTTCGTCCATAGGATTTCAAGTGCTTGAGTCAATCGAAATTTTATTTTTTTTATTAAATATGAAGGTAAAGATAATAAAATAATGCAAAAAACTACAATGAGGCCAATCTGGGAACAACAGACCCCATAGCATTAAAAGTTAGAAAAGGTCCAGACTAATAGGGCATTAAGCATGCCAAATAAATCGAGCATCTTGACTGAAAGTCCAATTAGCAAGGAAATCCATTGCGCTATTAGCTTTTCTATAAATAGGATATACTTGAACTTCATAATCCCAATGTAAGAGCTTTCAGATGCAAAGAAAGATAGCATTGTGAAAAGAATGAATGATAGAATTGCTAGTAATTGCCAAAGCCACACATTTATTATCTATTCGAATTGCATGTTTTTTCCATCCATGTTTCCAAACTTCTTGTAGACTAAGAAGAACTCCTTGAACCTCAGCAAAATAATCATTATTACCACTCACAAGAGTTGAAAAACTTCCAAACCACTTACCCAAAAAATCACAAAAAATACCACCAGAAGAAGCTTTAAAAATAGACCCACAAAAAACAGCATCCGCATTAAGAACAGTCCCATTCGGGAGAGCTAAGTTTCAACCAACACAAATTTCTTGCTCTCCACCAAAATTTCTATTCAAAAGACCCATGGATTCTTTGGCTTTCATAAAAGTATTAGTAGAGGATGACAAAAATTGCTTCTTTATAATCAAAGAAATACACCAATTGTTATTAAAGACTTTATCATTTCTCCATTTCCACAAAAACCAACAAATATAGCAAAAAATAAGGGTCCATATAATAGACCCAACGTCACTTTTTAAACTCAAATTCTATTTCAACCATTGCTTTAAATTACCAATAAAAAAGTGAAGAGAGAGAGAGAGAGCTGGGCAATAGGGAACACCAAAAATTTTTGACAGCATAACAATCCTACACCATGTGTAATGCTATTTTGAATTCTTAGTTACACATGGGATAAAGATCTAAAGAAACTAAATGTCTCTGCTGTCTTTCCACATTGGTCATTAATTGGCTATGCATCAAAAGCCATATATAAACTTTAATACATTGAGGGCCCATCCAATCTCAACAAAGATTCCATTTACTTTCCTCAATTCCAGTAATATGATTGAGAAGATTGTAAGATATTTCCACAGAGAAAGAGCCTAAAGTCGAAGGCAACCACACCAAAGCATCTGAACCTAACCCATCATCAGGAGGAAGTGAACAATCAAATAAGGAAAGCACACTATTACTTAAAAATTGCCCATTTAAATTCCACCTCTAACTTGAGCTATGACCATACATATCATTCACAGAAAATTGCAACATAAGTTGCCAAAAACTAAATTCTCTAATATCTAATAGTATATGGAGGAAAAGAGGGCCAACTTTAACCCAATGGTCAGACCAAAAAGAGACAGACTTACAATCATTAATTGCATAATAAGAGTTAGCTCGAAAAATAGCCCTGAGATGAGCAATATTGCACCAAACAACTGAACCTGAATTATATAATTGTAAAAGATTGTATTTTGCTTTAAATATTTTAACCCACAAAGTGTCCTCATTGTTCACTAGATGCCACACAATTTTGAGAAGAAATGCCTTATTGCAAGTTTTAAGTTTCCTAATACCCATTCCTCCTAATTCCTTTGGTTTACAAATTTGTTCCCATTTAATTAGATGAACTTTCTTTGAATTGTTGGAAGATCCCAAAATAAAGTTGTGACAAAGGCGCTCAATCTGGTCATAAATAAAAGTAAGGAGAACTATCATCTACATAGTATAGATGGGAATAGAGAGAAGCACCGATTTAGCCAGAATTATCCTACCCGTCATAGAAAGGGTATGCGCCTTAAAGTTAGTCAATTTACACTTGACTTTATCAATTAAGTAAGAGTAATTTTTTTCCCTACCCATCCATGGATGATTGGGGCACCCAAATAGTGATCAAGGTCATCAATTAGATAAAAGCTAGAATTGTTCTTCAAAGCTAAAGCTAGCTCGTGACAAACATTCTTAGAGACAAAAAAAGCTGATTTGTCCTTCTTAACCACTTGTCCGAAAAAAAACACCAAAGCCTTTCAAGAACTCCATTGATAACAAAAATTTATTTAAGAGATGCCTCTACGAAAAGAATGAAATCATCTGTAAGGAAAAGATGTGAAAGGGGAGGACAACCCTGCCCTAACCGAATAGGGTTCCAAATTCCTTCATTGATAGCCTTTGTAATCCCATGAGAGAGGCTCTCCATATATAAAGCAAAAATATAAGGGGAAAGAGGATCTCTCTAATGCACTCCATGAGAAAGAACGAAACTCTCGGTTAAGTCCCCATTCCAAATGATCTTAAAACTTCTATTATGCTAATAAAAAAAGAAGTAAAGAACATAATTCAATTGGAAAACCTGCATCCAGAGGAGTATCAATAATAAAATTCCAGCGAAGATGATTATATGCTTTTTTCAAATCAATCTTTATCTTGATCCACCCCTTTCTTCCTTTTTTTTGCACATGAAATAGGCTACTTCTTGAACAATTAGAATATTATCTATAATTTGGTGCCCCAGAATAAAGCTAGATTGTTGGGTACCTACAAGGAAACTCATACAACATTTCAATCTATTAGTCACCATTTACATAAAAATTTTATAAATCATTGACAGTAAACTGATGGGCTTGAAATTGCTAACAAAATTAGGTTTATTTTTCTTAGGAATATCATAAATAATGGCAGTGCAAAGATAAAGATCCATTACTCTTCCTTTTAAATTATTGTCCACAAATTCAAACAAAGAGCCATTCACAGTATCTCAATATTTTTAAAAGAAGAGAGGAGTAAGACCATAAATACTTGGTGCCTTAAGAGGTTTCATACTAAACACCACCTCATGTAGCTCCTCTAATCTAAGTGGTGCCACCAACACTGCAGTCCCAAACAAGTCAAATAACGAAAACTTTTCATGAATTGGATAGATAGGCACCTCTGTATGATCTTTTTGATATAACAAATTGAAATAGTTCACAACATGACTTTGAGGAGGTCCTGGTCAAAAACCCAATCACCATTATCCTTTAGCAGTCCATGGATGAAGCTTTTTTGATGTTTTAAATTAGCTTTTTTTTTTATAAAAGATGTATTTTTTTTATCTCCAGCTAATAACCAATCCGCTTTGCCCTTTTACTTGCAATAAAACTCCTTTTGTAAGAGGATGTTATCTAACTCCAGCCATAACTTATAGCCTAGAGTGTCAAGAAAATTAGAGTCTGAATTTTCAAGCGCACGACCAATACTGCATCTAAAGAGGATATTATTTTTTTGAAACATAATGCAACCAAAAGTTTCCTTTCCCTAAACACTAGTGTTAAGAGCAAAATTATTAATAACATCTACAATATTACCTACTCCAACCAGTTGCAAAGAACAAGATCATAAAAATCCTTATAGAGGACCCAAGTCGCATTAAAACAGAAAGAACTGTGATAATGAGCAACAGATCTGTCCAAAATGGAAAAAAAGATGGATTTATGATTAGAATATAACTTCGAAAGATTGGTTATTTTAAAATCCTAATAAGCTTCTCTCCACTGCATGTTACAAAGAGCATGATATAATCTTTCCTCACTAAACCCCAATGCCAAGTAAACTTAGGACCTATAAAGCCCATATCAGTTAAAGAATAGTAATCAATAAATTGGGTAAAAAGGTTATAAGGTTGACTACCCGGAGCAAAACCACTAGATTTTTCATAGGAATATAGAAAAGAATTAAAATCTCTTAATAGAACATGAGGAGTAGAGATAGATTGAGAGAGGAGCTTGAGATCCTCCCATAAAAACGTTTTTTGGCTTGGAGCTAGAACAACATAAATTGCAGTAAGAAAGAAATGTGCCATGCTTTTATGCTTAATCTTAATGTGAATAAACTGATACATACAATATTTCACAACAATATCCACACTTTAGTTCCAAAGAATCCAATGCCACCAGAAAACCATAGGCTTCGACTCTAAATGAGTGAGCAAAACCCAGTATGGTAATCACTTTATTAGCTATAACTCCACTAATCCTAGTTTCGAGTAAAATAAGAATGGAAATTTTGTACAAATTAACCAAATTTCTTGCATATATAAGGAAGTCATTATTGCCAGCACCCTGGCAGTTCCAAGACATGATTTAAAGATCTAAGAGAAATAACAAGAAAAACCAACCATGACTTAAATTTGATATGAAGAATAACCTCCAACCTCCGGAATGGAACCCGTAGTCTGAATAGATAGCTCTCTATAATCATCAATGTTATCCTTGGTAACCAAACCTACAAGTAAATCTGAGGCATCATTAATTTTAATCCCAGAATCTCTACTTTTTCTTTTGCCTTTAGGGAAGGATGTTTCACAGATACTCTTTAGCCCTCTTTTATCAGGCCATCTTTCGATCCCAATGGAAGAATTCTTGATTTTAGTTCCTTGTTGCTACATTCTGTCTTTGATAGAGTTAAGCTTATTGGACTCCAAAGTATCAGGATGAGGGATATAAATGGCTTTATGAGAGTTTGAATCTAAAACTGAAGAAATAATAGTTTTTTAATTGGCAATTAAGCTCAAAAAGAACTTGGTGTTTATTGGTTGACTTTAAATTTGTTTCCATATTAATGGAATTAACCATATTGGTATCACAATTCTTTTTCTCTTCTTAAATATTATAAGGATTAGCATTACCAGAGCTTAGTTTAACCAGTCTCTAAAACCTAGAATCTCTTTGTTGCAAATGAGAGCTAAAATTATTACCAAATAAAAAATTATCCCGTATAACCATCTTACTTGTCTTACTCAAAATAAGATTCTTCGAGTTTTCTCCAGTAGAAACATTAGTATGCATATTAGCTTACTATTGCCTATTGGAATTAGAGTGTTTACCATTAATTTCCCTCCTACTACTACTAGTCTGGGGAGGAATAATAACATCCTTATTAGTATTAGTTAAAGCAGAAAAATGCAAGCTTGAGCTCTTCCCATTATTAACTCTAGTCCTCAAAATTGGACTCGCATTGACATTAAAGTTCCTTCTCCCCTGACGTTGAACTACCATCCAATGTCTAAAATTTGAGCAAGATTCAGAATTTTTAAGAAGAGACTTAGAGGTCCCCTCCCATTCTAAAATGTTATCATTCCGAAAAAGAAGTCCTGCAGAAGCAGGTTTTGTCACAAGCTTGGGGATAGTGATTTAAGGCCCCAACATATGCTCTAATGGAAATTGGGTATGTTTAGGATATAATAGGGAGATAATATAAAGAGATAAGCACTGAAAGTGTAGGAAAGGACCTAAATGGACTTAATTTAAAAGTTAAGAGCAAAATGGTAAATTGAAGGTATTCATATTTAGGAAGATATGAAATAAGGACTTAATTGAAATTTGAATTATAAAATCACATGCCATTTGTGAGAATTAAAATAATTAAGATGAAAATGTTGATGAATATCTTAAGATCTAGAAGCTCAAATGGAGTGATTCTTAATGATTTATAAACTAAAAACATAGAGGAACAACTTTGTAGAAGACCATTTCACCCAAAAATCTCATTTTCTATGCTAAAAATATACTATCCAGTAAGGCAGAATAGCTGCCAGAATTAGCTCAGTTGGGACACTCACTATTCCTATCAAGACAAAGCTCCTGAACTAGACAGAGATGAACAACTCAGTAGGGATCCCATCCATCCCAATCGAGTTCCCTTTCCATCCCAACTGAGATCCTTTCCCTTCCCTATCGAGTCATCAGTTCCTAGAGGCCAAAATCAAACAACTCGGTAATGATACCTATCCATCCCAAGTTAACTTTACTTGGGACCAAACTAAAGTTTTTGCTTCCAATTACCCCAAAACTCACTCAAACATCCTTAAATCTAATTAAAGTATCTTAAACATAAAACCAAGAGTAATATGTGACATGGCATAGTATATAGAATATAATGTAATAATGAAGCAAAGTTATAAGATAAAACTTAGTAAAAAGAAATCTCAGCAAATGAGTTAGCTTAGATTCTCTTTAAGCTCATATATTAATTATATGAAAGTAATCATAGATACTAGAATGTAAAAATACAAAGAAAAATATATACACGAGCATGTGTGATTAAAGGTGTTCAGTTAAGTTACGTATACTTATATGAATGTTTATATTCTTGAGAATATGCATAGATGATTAAAACTACACTACTGTAATTTTAATGGATACTTGTATGAAGCATGAAATTAAAGGTAATAGGTGGCATGAAATATATGTGGAATATAAAAATACAAAAGAAGACATATGCTCAAGGGAGAGTTTTTGCTATCTCTAGGCTCACATACCAATTTTATGTGTATAAAGCAATGTAACTATAACATAAGAAAATTAATAAGGACATATATACTTGAACATGCATAGATATACGTGAAGAGCTATACATGAGGACATACCAACATAATTATGCATAGGTATATATGTAAAAATACTTATAATTATAAGAATACAAACTCATGACTAATGCCATATTAATATGATTACATAAGATGCTTATATACATGTGATTATATATATATATATATCAATTCCATGCATATATACAAAAGTTGTAATTAGATTACAAGAGTATATAGAATATAGATGTGACACCCTAAGCTCAGTCCTATGTCCTTATACTCCACATAAATCTAACACTAATATCAGCACAACATTCACACACACACACACACACACACACACATTAATATATATATATATATATATAAAGTAAAATTTATAATATCATTGTATTTACACTAATGATTCTATAGATTACATACCAGTCACTGATTATAAATAGTCTAACTTAACAGTTATCCTATTATTCATCCTCGATGGACATGCCATGCCAGTCTTCCGTTATGTTCTTGAGTACCTATTCCTGCGCACAGTCAATAAACCGCGCGCTAAGCAACGTTGTTGCCTAGTGGTGGATACAACTACGTACAATTTCATTTCTCTCTTTATGAAACAGAAAAAAAAATCACAATTAAATCCTTATAATTTTCTTCTATTATATAAATCCATGATTTATTTTTTTTATCATACTTATAATTTACTTTAAATTTCTTTATCACTCATTATTTTGAATTAATTTCAAAATTTTCCTATACTTAAGTGAAAATTTCAGTTTAGTCCCTAAAGTTGACTTTTCCTAAATTTGACCAATTTTGACTTGTGACTTCTTTTGGTCTTTAATTTAAATTAAGTACATAAATTGCAATTTAGACCCTGGAATTTTTCTTATGGTAACAAATTACATTTTGGTCCTAAAATTTTTTACTATTGACAATTTTGTCCTTCTTAACTTGTCTAATCAATTTAATTTCTTTAATTGCTATATTAATATTCAAATTTACGATTTCACCCCTGCTTAATCACACAATTATAATTTCATTCTTTTTAAGCCTATTATTTATGTTTTTCACTTTAATATTCTTTTACTTGCATTTATGATTTTCTTTATTTATTTTCTTACTAAATTTCATTTATTTACCAATCTTCATGTAAAAATTCCAATTAAATCTCTGAGTTGACTTGTTATCCAATTTAACTTACATTTTGACTTGTTTGACTTTGTTTGACTCTTATTTAATTTTTACAAGTTATATTTTAGTCATTTGAATTTCTCAAAAATGGCAAATTTATAATTTAGTCCTTAAACTTTTGACTAATTACAATTTTATCCCTTTTTGTCGTATTTAACTATTTTAACTTCATTATTCACTCTTTTTGCTTCAATTGACCAACTTACCCTTATTCTATCACATAATTACGATTTTTCCCTTACTTATCACATTGATCTTATTTTTCACATTATTTATTATTTATTTATATTTATGTCATCTAAGTTATCATAATTAATCTTTTATCCCAATTTTTATACAGAATTATAATTTTGCCTCTAACCATGGACGACCATGAACTGCATAAACGGGACGTAAATACGGTGTACTAGGGGGATCCCACCACTATGTGCGATACCAAAACCCTGGTACTAATGCATATAGTACGCCGGCTATCTTGTCTCATATCTCATGGTCATTTCTGATAACAAACATCTCATATACTCATGGTATCCCGTGGAATAAATTCTTATGGCTAGCCATACTATCCAAAGAACTGGATTTCCCACTGACAGTAAAGGCATTATTAAATTTTATTTCTTATCACATTGTTGCATTATTGTTTTTCCCTTATTATTCTATTTTAGTCACATCATGCTCACAAACACATTCAATTAAGCTCATCAATTAGGCATTCATCGCGTAAATGCTCATTATCATATAACTGTGACTAAACCATAAAATTTATTCATATTCATCATTCAACCATCAAGAGATTTTCCACTAATGAATTATTTCTCACTCCAACTTCATGTCATACATAACTATATATCCAATTATATTCATTTCATGGTGAAGTGAAATAATTACACATGGTAAGTTTCAAGTTTCATTAACTTTTCACACTATGTAATTATTACATAATTAGGTACCTTCCTCATTTTCCATTCTAATCAACATTATTATATTTCTTATGCCTTATTTTGCCTAATTATTATTAATTACTCAACGAAACATCAATTATACATTTTACATCCCATTAAATATATTTCGACCATTATATACTTTTTACAACCATAAATCTTTTTATGCTTTAATCTATGCTATTTATGCTTTTAATATTTATTTATAGGATAATATACCAATTTATGCTTCATTTTTCTTAATATCAATTAATTCTCTATATGAACATCATTATGTTTCATACATAATTCTTGACATATCTATTATTTTTAACTTAATTTCACTTTACTACATTTAATCACTATTATTTTGCTAAAATTTTATTTAATACTTTATAAATCATCAAAATTTCACTTAATATTCTTTGGGTTCCTATTCGGCCACTATAGCTCTTACTCTTAATTAATTACTTTCTTTGTATATTTGTGTTCACTTCATATTAAAATGTTCTCTATTAATTTTACCTTAAATTATTTCACACAATTCTTCCATTTCATGTTGTTACATAATGTAAAATTTATACTAAAATTCATAATTTAAATAAAATTGAGTGTAGTTTGTATCCACATGCCTCTTGATGGTCTAAAATCTCCTATTCTTCCTTTCTCATCCCTTCTCCTTCAAGCTTTCTCCTTTATCCCTAAATTTTCTTTGTTGGCCGAAATTGGAGAAGGATAGTTCATGAGTTTTTGTCGCAAATTTAAGAAATTTAAAACTATAAATCAACTCTCCTAATCAATATCTACATGCTCATATAATATATCCCACTAATATTATCAAAATCTCATAAACTCATAAAATTTTTCTTACTTTCTCTTACCTTTTTCCTTAGTGTTCTTGGATTCTTTTTGATACAAGCTCTTTTCAGATGTAAAGAGGAATAAATTATGAGGCTAAGATTAAAATTTGCACTGGAAATTCAAAAGGAATGAAGCTTGGTTAGATGAAAATGGAGGAAATAGAGAGAAAATGGAGATTTTGGTTTGGCTGAAGAAAGGAGGTGAATATGGTCGATTTCCAGGATATTTCCATACCATTTTTCCCTTATATATGCTAATTTAATTGTGCCAAATGTGAGGCCAAGATTCATTCATTCACTATTGAATCCGATGGCATTAAAATTGGCCACTTGTCACACATATAGACACTTAGGCTTATCCTACCTTCATGAGCTCAAACACACATGATCCTTACACCAAAATTTCATCTCATGTAAAATATCGTGATCAAATTCTTGGATTTGACCTTCCTAATGACCCAATTTTGGTTTTTCACTCTAAAATATGAATTTTTCACTCCTAATGATCCAGATATTGGATTACCCTAAAATTTTTCCCCGAATGTCACTATATATTCAAGAATATATGATAAAAATTTTAGCTCATTCCAACATCATTTTGATATACTTTTAGCTCCAGAGGCCAATGCAGCCGGTCCGAAATCAAAAATTTTAAAACTGTCAGAATACTTATTTTTCACTTCTAATAGGTCATTTAAGTTATTACTAACATATTTATGAGATTGGATTAATTTTTGGAGGTCAATACATCAATTCAGAGTATAGTCAAACTTCCAGTTAACCCTTCCTACGGTGTCGGGTGAAAATTTCCTTGCCTCGTTTAATGGTCAATCTAAGCTCATTTTCAGCTCAAATTGTACCACCCAACTTCGTTTAACACATACTTTCATAAACTGATCTTAGGCTAAACTTCCCATCGGGTCACCCATCATTGAATTACCCTGACCTGAGCACATTTAACCTATATATTTTCTTAAATTTCTTTATTCCCTTCAATTCGTTTGTTCCGAAAACTATCCCGAAAATATCTTTCACGTTCTACAATGTGTTAAGAATATCGAATACAAATTTTTGGGGCGTTACAATAGATGTGTATGGACATGCGTATAATATATGAACATGTATGAGTATGAGTTGAATTAAGAATGGGAATTACATGCATATTAGAGTAAATATATGAGTTATATCATTATAATTGAGTGTGTTTGACATCTTAATTCATTTGGATGTATAGTAATATGTTCAAATATAAGGATATATAGGATACGTACATGATATATATATATATATATATATATATATATATATATATATATATATATATATATATATATATATATATATATAGCAATTATGGACATAATATGCAAGTGTGGAAAAGAAATGTGCAAATATAAAAATGTATGCCTCTTTAATATATGTTTTAATCATATGTTATGCTTTGAGGAAAAATAGGAATGCAAATATGTATGTGCTCATTATTTGAATAGTGAAGCAAATAGTAGTATGAGGATAAGTATCGCAATTTATATATATAAGTGAAGAGTTTATGCCTTTGTATTGATTATAAGTACAGGATGTGACTATATGAACATGTATATGATGTATACGATTTTATACTCATAAATGTGTATATATGAATGAGCTATAGACATATGCTATTTAAAGAGAAAATTGAAAAAGATTAAAGAAAGAAGGCTACAGTTGCTTACATCTATGTCTAGGTTGCGGATAGGTAAGCATGCCTATAAGGTTATCTTGCAACTGCCATAATTTTGACCCTATTTAGGTCCATAGCATAGTATTGACCTCGTTTGGGTCATTAGCAACCCCATTTGGATCCACTTGACTGGTCTATAGTACAGATCTGACCCTACTTGGGTCCATAATTCGATACCGTTGGATATCTTTATTGGACCTTCAAGTACCATAGTATTGCTCGTTATCCACATCTTTAGAGAGGTGCAGACTCTCTATATGATATAAGTAAAGTATTATGAAAATCAATGTGACGGAGATAATATGATATTTCATGACTTGTTCTATATGTTACTTTTATATGAATCCATACATAGTAAATGGAAAACATGAGATTGGTTAAAGTTATGTTTTAAACATGAAGTATATAGTATTATAGTATCACATGTATGTAATTGCTGTTGTGATTACATAATGCTTTCTTTATAGTTGTGTGTTACATATTTGGTAATAGTAATTTATGTTGTAACTCATGGCTAGTTAGGAATAATAATATTCATTGTATGTAAGAAAACACAAAGTAAGAACCTACAACTTTAGATGCAACTCTAATGTGATATATGAACTGGATGCAAATTATAACTATTAAGTATTTGATATTAAAGTTAAGAATGTTAAAGGCAACTGCAGATTACTTTGAAATAATATGAATACATTACTTGCTGTTTATATTAATTTATTGTATGCTTAATAGCAATGCTCATTTGTGTGCATAATAATGACGACTTCTGTGAGAGGTCATCTTTTTGGTTAATGTTCCCCACTAAGCTAGTAAGCTTAGCATGTGTTTTTAATCTGTGTGGGTTCAGGTTTAGGAAGTTGAGCTCAAGGATCATCTACAATATTGAAGGCCAACACTAAAGGAAGATGCTAGGATTTTTCTGTCAAGTTTAAAGTTTGTAAGAATATTAATGTATTTATAAAAAATACTTATGTTATTTAAAATGTAATATATCAGTTATGTAATATAATGCAATCCAAACTTGTATTTGCTAGTAGTAGGATTTTACGACATTGTTGTGTAAGTAAATTAGAATATATTTATAAACAATATTAGATGTGAATAGCTTATTAAGTGATAGCAAACTCATAATTGCGTGCAGTGGTTATAAATTAGGGATTAGAGGGAGCATTACAAGTGATCCTTAAGATAACAATACTTGCCACATAAAAAATAGATTTTATACAATCCCCTATACTCCACTTTTATAATTGTCTTTAATCCGAATCTGGGAAATTAATGATTTAGTGAGGTCCAGTTCAATTGTGATACACGTAAAATTGGCTTGATTAGATACAAAAGTATTATAGCCTATTTTCACCATCTTACCAATGCTTGCTTCGTTCCATCTGAGAACTTGCTTATGATAATATTGGAGTGGAAAACCCGAAAAAGGAACTCATGTGACTACTGATATCAAGCTATCATTATCTGTAGAAAAACCTGGATGCCAAGGTTAAATAGTTAGATAGTGACCTTACTAGAACATTAACATAATCCTTTGTCAAATTGAATTGAATTAGGAAAAAGTTGTTGTCCAAGTCTACCACTTTATAGTGTCCTTTAGGAGCCCAAAGGGAGTCCAACTTGTTACAACAGACCTTATAACTTATATTCCTTACTAGAAGATAAACCACAATTGACTTTTTCCAAGGTTTAGCTAGCTGCGTCTCCAACCCATTTGAAACATTAAGTTTGAGTAAACCATCCTCCAAAGAGATCGAAATCTCATTATCATCCTATAGCTCACCATCTAAATTTTCATTATTCAAAATGTAGATTCATGTTCTCCATTCTTACAATCCTTCTATTCATCGACATCCATGAACACATCCTCTTTTCCTTACGTTTCTTTCGAGATCTATTATCTGGTGGAGAGGGAGGGAGGCCTTCTCTACTAATGATAAAACCTCACAGATGGTTAGAGTTCTAGTAGACATAGTACTCATTCCCACAAAAAAGCTTTTTTGGTGTTTATTAAAATATTTTATCAGTACAAGTCACTCGAAAGTTCAATTCTATTTGAACTGCTCATTTTTCAAATGATATTCACATTGTTCACTTAAATTTTTTTAATAATTTAATTCACAATAATTTTAACATTGAATTTACGAATACTTGTATGTTTAAATTATATTGAAATTATTCAAACTTGTTCTCATACTTGTTTAAGAGGAATTGTCCTCCTAATAGGTAAATTCATGACAGAAAATTTCTCCCATTTCATGTATTTGATATATTTATCAAATTGAGCAGTCAAACCTAAATCTTTAAGCAATTCAGTATCTAGATGCAACATGCCTACATAGGTTTTGGTGTTAAAAAACTTAAACTTTTTCCCCTCGTCTTCAGAGTAGATAGGGAAGGGACACTCAAACCTGGCCTGAAGATACTCAACAGGTGGTGTTGGTGGAGAACTTGGCTCGGCAACTGGCTGCTTATCCTTGCGTCCAATGGATTTTGTGCGCACCATGATGGAAAAGAAAGAAACCCAAACTGAAATCACAAGAACAAGTGTAGAAGAAGAAGAAACAACACCAAAGCCAGCAAAAACACTCCACAAAAGCAAAATAGAAAGAACAGAAGAGAAGAAAACTCAAAATTTTTGAGAAAAAGAAAAAAAAAACGTTGAAAACGCAAAAGTTGCTGAATGGAGAAGATGAATAGTCTACTTAGGGTTTTAACTATATATAGGGGAAGGTGAAAAGACAGCTAAAACCCTAAGAAATTCAAATCCCGTGTCCTGTCGCGACCTCGCGATACTTTCGCGCGTGCGACAAGGCACGGTATTTGAACTAGCGAGCTCGCGAAGCAAGTCGCGCTCGCGACAGAGAGTATATGATCTTCCCTCAAAATCAGCTGTCGCGCTCACGACAGAGACTGTTGGCACAAATCAAGATGAATGAGTCGCGAGAGCGAACAGGGCGCGCTCGCGACAGAGGCCTGTGATCCGTCCCACCCATCATTGTCGCGCTCGTGACAAACGTGGCGCTCGCGACAATGATGAAATGTTCAAAAATTTTTCCTTTGTTTTTTTTTTAACTAAAATATAGACAATATAAATAAAGCAAACAGAGACACCTGTAAAATAAAATAAAAATAAAAATATGTAAGTATTCTAATAAAGAGGGAAACAAATCAAAATAAATGAAACAATAATAAAATAAAATAAAATGGAAATAGAAATACACATGCAAATAACCACTAAGCCAACTGTAAATATGAACATAAATTTAAATTATCTGATGTCTATCTTAGACTTCTTTCAAACGGTCGCAAGGATTTTCCTCCGTATTGCTAGGTAAGTTTCCTTGTAAGCGAGAAGGTAAAGCCTTGGCAATTTGCCCTAGTTGTACTTCCAAATTATGAATTGAAGAGGCTTGATTCTTTGTTATTTGATCGAATTTGGTTTCTAACCTCTTTTGATTATCTTCTTGTGAAGTAAACTTTAAGTTAAGCTCCTCAATAAATCTATCTACCTTCACTTCCAAGGCTCCAAACCTATCTTGAGGTTGTTGAAATCCTACCCCTCTATTTTGATTGTTATTACTACCCCAAGAAAAATTAGGATGGTTTCGCCCACCGGGGTTATAGGTGTTTGAGAAAGGGTTTCCTCGTCCTTGCCCTTATAAAAAATTCACTTGCTCATTTGGACTCCTTATTCCTAAACTACAACCGTCATTACCATGCCCTAATTGACCACAAATAGTGCACTCAGTTTGTGGAGTTCCTCCCACTCCTAGACTATTGATCTTTTGTGTTAATGCAGCTACTTGGGCTTGCAAGGCCACAATAGAATCTATTGAATGGACCCCCCTAGTATTAGCACTGGAATTATAATTAGAGTCTCTTACTCTCTTGGTTGGCCACATACAATTATTCATGGACATTTCCTCCAATAATTCAAAAGCAGCCTCCGTTGTTTTCCTCATAAGAGATCCCCCAGCTGCAGCATCAATGGTGCCTCGAGTTGTTGGATTCACACCATTGTAGAATGTTTGCATTAGCAACTCCCTTGGTAGATTATGGTGTGGGCAACTTCGCTGCAATTCTTTGAACCTTTCCCATGCCTCATACAAAGATTCAGAGTCATGTTGAACAAAAGTAGTAATATCTTTTATAATTTTGGCAGTTTTTGCTAGGGGAAAGTATTTTGATAAAAAGACTTGGGCTAATTGGTCCCAAGTTGTGATAGATCCCCTAGTAAGGGAATTCAACCAAGCTTTTGCCTTGTCCTTTAATGTAAAAGGGAAAAGCCTAAGCTTGATTGCATCCACCGAAACTCCGTTAATCTTAAAAGTATCACAAATTTCTAAAAATTTGCCAAATGAGCATTTGGATCCTCATTTGCCAAACCATAGAATTGGATACTGTTTTGAATCATTTGTAAAAGCGATGGTTTAATTTCAAATTGGTTTGCATTTACCATAGGTCTTACCACACCTTGTTGAGCACCACTCAATACTGGCGTGGCAAAGTCCATCAAGCGCGGTGGATTTTCTTCTTCTGCCATAATAATTCGTCTACTCCGATTCTTCTTTTTATTTGACTTACGGTTACTCAAAAGCAATCTCTCTATCTCCGGATTGAACGGTTCAAGTTCTTCTTGCGAACTCCTCGTACGCGGCATGAACAGTCAAATCCTGAAAATTCACAACAAGCAACAATAAATTAAATATCGTAATCCAAAATCTTAAATCAAGGTTCATAATGTAATAAATTAAATCAATCAAAATCCCCGGCAACGGCGCCAAAAACTTGTTATGCTTTTTCTAAAAGCTTAAATACCGCAAGTATACGGTGTACCGATTATAGTACTTCAGATGTCGATCCCACAAGGAAATGTTGATTTTAATCACCCACTATTACTACTCAATTTTAATCTTGTTTACGATGTTCAAAAATGCAAGTTAACTCTAACTACTTTATTGCATAAAATTAATTAAATCCTAGTTAAGTATAATCAAAGAAGACAATAAATATTATGAAATTAAATAATCATGCATTTGATACCATTATTTTAATTATAATTTTTAATCTTATTAGTAAGCCAAGTTGGAATAAGTTTTTAAACCACTCTCTCGACATGAATTAGATTGCCTAAAACATACAATTAAAGTACTAATTCTCAACTCTCGTTAATGAACTAGTGGATTTTAATTACACATTTTAAGATTAAACACCAACCTATAGCAATCATCTCCACATGTGATCTCTCAAACTATGCTTTGATAATGAATTTCCTATTAACTTTCCATAAGACGTTGCTCTCGCTAACTCCCTTATTTATGACCATTTTGTGAATTTCAGAAAAGGAATTGCACATTGAAGGTCGTCTTCCTTAACTTATAATGATACCAATAAACTTTTAATAGAAAATACTACAACCAAAGATCAATATTATAAATGGAAATAGAAATTTGTTCATATATAATCAAATGCAAACATAATATTCATGTAAAGATTACAAGGAAGAAACATAAAACATAAGGACAAGAAGAAGGGGATCTCTCAACCCTTTTCCCTTCACACAAGATTTCTTCTTCCTTGCTTCTTGTCTCCTCTTCAAAACATAAAAATAAAAACTAAAGTACTAAAAAAGAGAATTGTTCTTAGGATCACAAAATCAAATTATAAAAATTCATCATCCTCAAAATTCTGTTCACTTGGCATATATATGCCTCTCTAAAAATTATGTCCCTTCAAGACATCCTTTCACAAGAATTGTCCTTGTTCATGGAAAATTGCATCACTTCAGAATTCTAACTGCTCATCCGCACTTTGTCGCGCCCTCGCGACTCCTGTCGTGCTCGCGACAATACACGCCTCTGCTCGGCTGGCTCTGCTGGCTGTCGCGAGCCCTTCTGCTTTGTCGCCCTCGCGACATGGCACGCTTATGCTTGATTGGCCTGGCTCTCTGCCCTTCATGCTGTCGCGACCTCGCCCCCTTGTCGCGCTCGCGACACTTCCTTTCTAGCTCACCTTTGGCTTTCTTTCTTTCACTTGACTCCTTTAATCTCTAAATCATCCCCTTCTCCTATAAAACAAATAAAACAACTACATATACACAAAACACATAAAAGCAACAAAATATAGATAAAATACCAAAATAATAAACACAATACTGGACAAAACCACACATTAACACACAATATTTATGAGCTTTTCAAGCTCATATAGAGTTGTCCTTCTTAAAATTCTCACAAATTAACATATGCAAGATTTCTTTAACATACTAATCATGAGTCAATGTCAACAAATACCAAAATAAAATCTGCTTGTCCTCAAGCAAAAACTCTAAATGCTAAAAACCATCAAAGCTCAAACATATAATTTAAACATAAAACATGAAATATGGAGTTGTCCTTCTTAAAATTCTCACAAATTAACATATGCAAGATTTCTTTAACATACTAATCATGAGTCAATGTCAACAAATACCAAAATAAAATCTTGGATCTATAAGGTTTAATACTCATATGCCCAACATAAGATAAACAAGAGAATGCAAAGTTCAATGATATAAAACTCTTAAAAACCTTTATTTCTTACAACATGTACTCTATCCTAGCAAGTAATACAAAATATAGAGTTATTCTCTCATAATATGTGCCTTACACCACTCAAGTGTTTACTCAAGTGTTTAGTGGATAGTGTTTAACTCATAATTCCTCTTGTACCCCCACATACCATAAGCTTGTATTAAATAAAAATCTCCATCACTAGCATAAAATAATGCACAAAATCAAAAAGGTCTTTAAAGGGTTATAGCTTGGCTTAGGTTAAGGTAGGAAAATTTTGGTTAAGTAGCTCATTCATGTGGAAAATATAGCAAATACTCAAACAAGTAAGATTTTGTATTGCAAAAATTGCACTAAAGCATGATTTCTAATTATACTAATTCAATTTCCACATCCCCTTGCAATAATTTTTCACTTCCCACTAGTTTTCACCGATACTAAACTTCAACTAGTTGCCTTCCTTACTTTTGTTTTCCTTCTTTTAAAAGCAAACTAGTGTAATTGTTTTTTTTTTCTTCCTTCTCTTCTATATCTGTTTCTTGTTTTTTTTTTGTTTTTTTCTTTTTTTTTATATAATCAACTAAGGAAGTACTAGTGGCTTTAAATTTCAGGGATTAGACACATATTCAAAAACTCATGCTTAACATATATCAATACTATATCCTACTCATCAAAGCTTAACTACATTTTCCACATGAAGGTTCAAGCTCAAAGTTGAATTGGTTAGAAATTGGCTCAAGGCTAAAAATAAGCTCATGAATAAAATAGTTTAGGCTCAAAAATGGCTACCTAAAGTCAAAAAGGTAAGTTTTTAAAGCAAGCCAAAATGGTGTAATCTAAATGCCCTTATCATTTTTCATGCACATCTCATACTAAATGTGATCTCAAAAATTATCTAACACAAGTTCTAGAGTAATGAATACAAGAGGAATTCTCTCAACAAACAATAAATTTCATATGTTAAGGCTCAAAAGCTCACCATGGCTATGGCAAAACTCTACATCATGCATTCTCACTATTCTAAAGAACATGCTTAAAGAAACTTGGCTTAAAAGAACCATATACCAAAGAACTTTACCTAACATGCCTATCCATAGAAACATAATCATATTAAAACTAAAGACCCTTAATCCTAAGTTAGTAAATGTATCAAATCAACTCATAACTAACTATGCAAAGACTAATTACATATGTTAATAGGTAACAATTTCACAAAGAATAACTCCATCACACAACTCAACATAAAACATAAAACATTTAACACTAATCCTATATGCATACTACCAACTAGCTTCCCCACACTTAAAGAACACAATGTCCTCATTGTGTAAGGAAGACTCCACAAAACAATACATACAACACAGACAAGCACAACACAAACAATACAAAAATAAAGCAAAAAGAATGACAAAAAGGAGAAGGTAACATTACTCATTGGCCCCACTTGGGGACCCCGGTGGAGAAGGCGTGAAAGGAACATTATGGTGGCGAAAGAAGGAAAGGTAGCATTTATCTTTTTATAGAGATGTTACATCACCTCGAGCAGTCCGTTCTTTTGCGTAGTTGATGCCAAGTCTTGCTTGTCACTTTGGTAGCATAACACGAAGTAGACGAGATGTGTAGCCTTTTCAGGGTGCCTTCGAGGCCAAAAAGTTAGTTGAACTGATAAGATGATGTCTGTCTCATCGGTTATTGTACCTTCTTTGGGCAATTCTTTTAGTTGGATCGAGGTTTGAAGGTAATCTATTGCTCTTTGGTCACTCCTTTCGGTGGGCGGCTGCATCAACTTTTAGTTTCTTCTATTTTCATGACTACTAATAAGTCTTGGTCATTTTATAATTGCCATATACCTCTTATACTTCTACTAATGAAGTTACTTGCTTTATTTTTTCACAAGGTTTTTTTATTGTCTCTTCTTTTTAGGCTATGGTTGCTTGCCATATCTCAATTAGTCATGAGTGAGAGATGCCTATAACACCTTGACTCCTTTTGTGGAACAAGCTATTCTCCATTTTTATTGCTATTTTTGACGTGTTTCATTAATGTATAACGGCAATTTTAGTCGACCTTTTGATCAGGATAACAATGATTTTCATTCAAATTTTCAATCGGGACAATAATCATTTTCGTTGATCTTTCATTCTGGATAAAATTTTTCATTGATCTTTCAATCGGGATAATAACCATTTTCGTCGATCTTTTGATTAGGATAACTTTTTTTTATCAATCTTTCGATCGGGACAAGTTGTGGTTTTCTTCAATCCTCTAATTGGGATGATAAGCACAATTCTGCCACCCTTGTATTCTTTTCTTGGAAATGAGGTGTGCTTTTAGAGCCTTCTTCACCTTAATCGCTTATCTTGTCTGGCTCATTTGGGCTTTATTCTTCTTCTTTTTGGATTATTGGGAAATAGGGTGTGCTTCTCGCATCTTTTTCTCCTTTCCCTGGCTGGCACTCCTCCATTTGTCTTCACCCACAGGGTGCAACACTGGCACTGCCTTTCCTTCGGGATCTTCCTTTTCTAATAAAACTTCCTCTCCTCAGTATCCCTTATACTGGCTAAGCTTGTGAAAGGGGAGGTATTCCTAGTACAATCTTTTAGCTTTGGCGTTGGGCTCTACATGATTTGCCTGGAGACATAAAGGGGGGCAACTATTTCCATCTCCCTAAAATATTTCCCACTAGGCTACTTTAGAGAGTCTTATGCATCCTTCGCGTACTAGATCGAAAGGGGAATATTTCGCTTCCTTTCAGTCTTAACGCTTGGTTTTTCGCTTTCTTTTAGTCTCAAAATTTTTACCCTTGCTTTTTTAGCTTTCTGCATAGTCTCAGGGACTTTCACAGGATCCATACATTTTTCTCTTCCCTCCAAGGTACTTCATGCTTTCCATTCAATGATTTCTCATGTAGTCTCGAGGAATTTTATGGAAATCACACACGTTGCTTATTTGATTTTTCGTTTAGTCTCGAAGACTTTCACGAAGACCTCACATTTTTGTTGTATGGTTGTAAATTCATATATTTCTTATGAAACGTGTGGGTCAAACCTTTTTTCTCAGCCGTTGACTCTCAATGAGAGCACCAAATAATAAATCACAATATTTTATAGAGATGGGGTATCTTTGTCTTGCGATAGACGAAAGGACGAATTGAGAATAGGGGGTTGGTTCAGATTGGACCGTCATAGAAGGAACTTGCAAAAGGGCGCTTAGCCCGATTACCCCAGACTTTAGCACTCTAATGATCAAGTTAGCTATCGGGATAAAAAGAGAAAATTAGAAAGAAAGAGAGTAATTTGCTTATGGAGAGAGAAAGAATGAGCCTATCTTCCTTAGAGGGAAACATGTTATTTATAGTGCTAGGGGAGCTTGGAGTAATATACGCAATAGTGTCCTACTCTGCAATAGGTATGGCCTATTCTTTTAGGCAGTGGCGACTGGCCAGTGACATGTATTACACGATTTTACTCTGTCAGTGGGACGTCAAGTCCAATCAGATAGCCTTGATTAACATGTTTGCCTCCTTAGCTGGTGGGAGTTTAATGGGCCCTTCTTCTAAGCTTCTTTTAGGGCCTTTGGGCTGCTAGCTATGTTTTTTTAGGTGTTATCAATAATGCACTTACATTTAAATAATAAATATTTCTATGCGCTAGTAACTTAATATATATCAAGAATTGGATTTGTTACAATAGAAGAATGTAATTTTATAATAACAAAACATGATTTATAGAGATCCTATTAATGGCATATACAAATCAAACCAATAATGAAGCCACTTAGTATTGTTTTGTTGATGTTACCATTATAATAACTCCAAGAAGCAGTAAAAATTTAAACGCAAAAAAGATAAAGATTAAAAAAATAAAACTGAAGCAATATGTATATTAAGGATTTGCAAGGAAAGTAGGGAGATTATATGGAAATACCCGAAAAAATGCCTTTAAAGAAGAGAGAGCCAAATAGTTTGAGAGCAAAATAGAATTCTAGAAACGTGAAAAAGAAAAAATAAAACAGGAAAATAATGACTATTTATAGAGAAAAATTTGAATTTGGAAATCCACGCTACACTTCACAAAATTGATGACGCATGGCAGAGTGGTTATATCACTCTGCATAAATCAAAGTGACATCTACTCTAAAAAAATGTGCCATTGAATGCAAATAGCTATTGTTAGTTCGCTTATAATAGGAAAAGTCAAGAAGGGATCTTCAAAGATCTAGAAATGGATCTCTCTTTCTCGATTATGATTACTTTTAATCGGCTTTATGGAGAGGACAAATGATAATACATTACATATTATTTTCTGGTGGGTCTTTATTCAGATGCCCAAGGCCTATTTAGAACTTGGGTCGAACCTAAAGCCCATTACCCATCTAACCTAACTGGAATCCTTCGTGTGCCGATCGACGCACCTATCCCCCTATTATGCCTAAAATGGCCTATCAGAAGAACTAATCTTGCTATTAGGAGACCTAATCTTGCAAATTGCCTCTGTAGCATGATTAACACTCAATTATCATCCCTTCAATATGCAAATTATGGGCATTATAAATATCCACTTTACTCCAATAGATAAAGGACTTTTTGCAGTCTCTAAAGGCTTTCTCTTTGTAAGTTTTCTCTTTCTAAAAGTTAGTTAACTTAAGTTTCGAAGTGCTAATCCCTTGTAAGTTAAGGAAAATCATTTTTCTTGTGTTCTATAAGCCTTTCCTCACAGACTAGAGTCTTAGTCTACTTAGGTCAAAATTCCTACAAGTTGACTTCTTTCAATCTTCTCAAGATTATCATCCATTATTAAAGCTTCACTCTATGATTTACAAAGGACATTAAGGCCTTATTTGGATGATATTTGTCACAGAAAAACAAGTATCACTCTTTTATTAAAATGAAGATGTCCCTTCGTTTTGAGAGAGTCTTTGTCTATAATATGTGCGATGTTTTCTAAAAATAGGACAAAAAAGATTTAGAGAAGTGAGTTAGACATGTGGAACCAATATTATTATGGTTTCAGTTGGGTGGCTTCATGGCTATGAATTAAAGTGAATGAAGCTGTTAGTTGAAATGAAGATTACGCCTTTTTTGTCGAAGTGTCATATGCTTTGAGTTTCACACTTGTGAATAATTGGTTGTCTCAAAATGACGTAGTTCTATTTGTCTTTTAATTAAATTCTTTTTTTTTAATTTAGTTCACATTTTCAAACTCCATTGCCATAACTACAAAATTATCCTTAACCTCGAAATCATAATTTTAACATCAGTTTGCTCGAATTCAACTCTAAATGATATTTTTTCTAAAAAAACATTTTCAATGGGTTCAAAATATTCCAAAACAAAGAAATTGAAGTAAAATTGATGCTTTCGAAAGAAAAACAATTACAAACAATTATTGTGCAAATGTTTTAAAGGAGAAATTAAGATTATAAAATAAGAACTACCATTAAGCCTAATTGAAATTGAAAAATTGCTACAAATTATCCTCAAATTTGTTGAAATTTATAGACCCATACAAATTAAATATATGAATATTTTATATTATATGCTATCATAGTTTTAGTTCAAATAAAAGTGATATGGTTAATTTAAAGTGAAGTTGAATTTAATAATTGTCTTATTAAAAAATATGGAGTTACTTTATAAATTTGTAGAAACCTAAAACATTTAATCTAATTTATGATGGACAAATTAAAAAATAAGTCTCTCTGTAAATAGGTTATGGTCCTGGGACCCTAATAATTTATTTTCTCTTCAGTATCCTATCACCTTAGAGAAAATATAGATCCCTGTGTCAACTAGAAACCATAAACCTCAGCATTTTTTATGGCTATAGATTCAGATATTCTTCCGCATCTATTTTATTCTTGATGATTGGACATGATTGATTTATGAGCTATTATGTATTTAGAATTTATTATTGTTTCAATTGGTATCAGAACCAATTTCATGTTGAATCATTAAAAATAAATTAAAATTATATATGTGTGTAGAAATTAACATCAATTTCATTCGGATATGATGAAATTGGCATAATTTTTTTATTTTACTGCTTTGATTAATTATTTTTGGCATGATTTACTTTTATGGTTGGATTATTTACTTGCAATTCTTTATGGAATATGTAATAATTTTATGGGTTTTGCCATTTTGGTATTTGTTTTATGATTTCATCTTTTTGTGTGATCAATATTACCTGACCATGGTAAGGGTTTTTTTTTAATCTTCTGAAATAATTTATTATTGTTTATCTATCACAACTATTAAATATATAATGTGGTTTTATGGTTTTGGTACATTTGAGCAATATCTTGGCAATTCTTTACAGTATATATATGCAATAGACCTAATGTGTATATGGGTGTAAGTTAATTTTGATTAAAGTGCGATAACTTTGGAATTTTTTGGAAAAATCTATATTTTGGTCCCTGTATTTTAACAATTTTATATATTGGGTCTCTATACTTTTAAAATTATACATTGAATTATCAAACTTTTCAAGAAGAACACATTAAGTCTAAAATGGATAGCATAAACTGCAGTATAATACAAGTATGGTTAAATTTACGTGTATTTTAACGGAACACTGTTATTTTTGACATCTATTTGGACTTAATGTATTCTAATAGATAAGTTCAGGGATTCAATGTATAGTTTTGAATAAGGATCCAATATGTAAATACATAAAAGTTAAATGATCCCTAATATATAAAAATGTTAAAGTTCAGGGATTAAATTATGGGATCTGATCTTTTTTTTTTGGATTTCTTTATGGCTTTCACTTGTTTCGTTGTTTTTCTTTGAATGAAAGCAAAATATTTATTGTTTTCAGTTGCTTTTGGCTTTGTTCTTTGTGTGATCATTTTGATCATAATCTGTTACTTTCGGTTGATGCAATATTTTTTTTAATTATTTTTGTCTTTTATAATTTTAATGTAAAATATTAGCTAATTTGGATTATGATTAGTATTTTACATGTATTTGTACAATTGAAATTTAGATTCAAAATTGGCTTTAGAGTTTATTACCAATATTTTTATTTAGTTAATTAAAGCAATATGTTGCCAAAGTAACCATTATTGTGTAGGTTAATTAAATCAAACTATTAGGAAGGTGTATGTGTGTGTGTGTGTGTGTATATATATATATATATATGTTCAAAATTTCATGTGGATAATAGCTGACCCAAAGGAAGGTTATTATTTGGTCGAAACTAGAACATATTTGTGGTAATAATATGTGATAATTATTTGGCTTTCCATATAAATGTTAAGTCGGTCCAAAAAAAGGTTTAATGTTTGATAGGAGTTTATTATCAATATTTGATTACCGCACCAAGATTACCACTTACAAGTTTATTTTTCTGCCCAAAGACTAAGTTTTAATGCCGTGCTAGGTGTCTTGTGATGGGATTTGCCATTATTTCTAAATCTATTATTTTGTAAAATTTAAAGTATTGATTGTGAACTTGATATATATTGTGTTGGTCTCTGAATTCAGAAAATACTTCTATCGGTTCAATATCTACAAATATTAACTCACTTCCTATGCTGAATGGTATAAATTTTAAGAAATGGAAGGAGAACATTACTATCGTTCTAAGCTGCATAGATCTAAACTATGCACTTTGGGTTTAGCCTCTTGCTCCTCTTACAACTGAAAGTTCCTCAGAACAAAAGAGGAATTTTGAGAAGTGGGAGTACTCTAGTCCCTTAATTCTAATGATTATGAGATGGGTTATTCTAGACACATTCAGGGACACTGCGTCTAAAAATCAAAATGCCAAATCATTCCTTGAAGCCTTTGCAAGCCGCTTTGCTAAAAGCGGAAAGGCAGAAGCAAGTAGTTTGATAAACAAACTTGTTTTCATAAGGTATAAGGGCAATGAGAGCATAAGGGAATACATTTTGGTAATGGAGCAGATTGCATCTAGGTTAAAAGCATCAAAATTTGAAATTTCTGAGGATTTATTAGTGCATTTGGTTTTTATCTCCCTTCATAATTCAGTATATTCAGGTGAGTTATAATACTCAAAAGGAAAAATGGACTTGTAATGAGCTCATTTCTCATTTGGTGAATGAAGAAGAAAGGATAAAGCTTAGAAAAGCAGAAAGTGCTCATTTGGCATTATCTTCCAAGGGCTACAATAAAAAAAGGAAGAAGGATAAAGACGTTGCGAAACAAAAGAAGCAACAAGAGGAAAATAAGGATAAAATTCAACAATCTAATAGCTTTTTTTGCAAAGGTACTTCTCATAAGAAGAAATATTGCACCAAATATCATTTACGTAGGCAATGAAAAGTAAATTGAAGTTGAGGCAATAGGAAATTTTAGGTTATTATTAAAGACTATAATTTATTTAGATTTGAAAGAGACTTTTATTGTACCGTTATTTACACGAAATTTAATTTTTATTTTTATATTGGACAAATAAGCATATTCTTGTTCTTTTGGAAACAGTCAATTTAATCTTTTTCAAAGTTTAAAACTCATTGGTTCTGGTTCTTTATCTAGTAATGATAACTTATACTTGCTTGATCCAATTGCTTCATATAATGACACCATACATATGAGTACTAAAAGAAAATTAACTAGTGAGAATTCTATATCACTTTGGCACAAGAGATTAGGCTATATTTCTAAACAAAGAATTAAAAGTCTTGTATCCAATAGAATTCTTGATTCACTTGATTTTTTTTAGACTCTAAAATCTGTATTGAGTGTATTAAAGGAAAATAAATAAACAAAAGGAGATTAGGTGCCAATAGATCTACAAACATCTTAAAACTAATACATACAGACATTTGTGGACCATTCCCTATGGCTTCCTAGATTGGTCAATGATACTTTATTACGTTTATAAATGATTATTCAAGTTATAGGTACCTTTATTTCATTCATGAGAAGTCTCAAGCCTTAGATGTGTTCAAATTCTTTAAAGTTGAAGTTAAAACTTAACTAAATAAAATGATTAAACTATTAGATCTAACCATGGTGGTGAATATTATGGTAGATATGATGGATCGGGTGAACAACGTCCAGGGCCATTTGCCAAATTCTTAGAGGAATGTGGAATCATCCCATAATACACCATTCTAGGAAGTCCCAGCATGAATGGTGTAGCTGAAAGACAAAATAGGACATTGAAAGACATGGTAAGGAGTATGATTAACCATACTACTTTGCCAGATTCACTTTAAGGAGAGGCATTAAAGACTCCAGCTTACATCTTTAATAAAGTTCCAATTAAAGCAGTGACCAAAATCCTTTATAAACTATGGATAGGGAAGAAACTTAGCTTAAAACATTTACACATTTGGGGTTATCTGGCTGAGCCTTATAGGCCAAATGAAATAAAATTGGACTTAAGAACAACCAGTAGCTATTTTGTTGAATACTCTAAATAGTCTCAAGGGTACACATTTTATTATCCTATAAAAGATCATTTTTTGAGATGGAAAATGCCAATTTTTTTGAGGATGTTGAATTTTTTTTTAGGTGGGTGGGTGGCTAGGAGATAAGGTTAGAGACTTTGTCTTTGAAGAGGAATTTATTTCTCTTTGTATAGTTGTAATTGGCCATGATCAAGATTAAGCCTTTCTTCCAGACACGGTTTTAGAAGCAACACTAGAACCACAAGATAATGTCAAAAATCTCCTGGTTCTTATTCAATAGGTTACTCTTAAAGAACAAACTCGACAACCTTAAGAACAAATGCCATTAAGAAGATCCACTAGAGAAAGGAGTAGTGCAATTTCAAATGATTACATTGTATTTCACCAAGAGCATAAGGTTGATAATGAAATGATGGAAGATGATCTAATAAACTTCCTTTAAGCCATTGAAAGCTTAAAATCTCAAGAGTGGATCCATGCCATGAATGAGAAAATAAAGTCCATGAAAGACAATGAGGTTTGGGATTTTGTCACATTGCCTGAAGGTATAAAACCTGCTAGTTGTAAATGAAAATTTAAAACCAAAAGGGATTCAAAAGGCAATGTGGAGAGATATAAGGCTCGCTTTATTGGCAAGGGCTTTACTCAAAAGGATGGCATTGATTATAAAAAGACTTTCTCTTTAGTTTCATCGAAAGACTCTTTTAGAATAATAATGAAACTTGTGGCATATTTTGACATTGAGTCATATTAGATGGGTGTTAAGACAACATTTCTCAATGGCAATATTGATGAAATGATTTATATGGAACAACCACAAAACTTTATTTCAAAAGATTCAAAGAAAATGGTTTAAAAATTAAAGAAATGTATTATATGTTGATAAATGGTTTAAAAATCAAAAGAAAATGGTTTAAAAATTAAAGAAATAAAAAAAACTTTATTTCAAAAGATTCTCGTCAGTGGTATCACAAATTTCATCAAATTATCATTTCTTTCAGTTTTTAGATAAATGCAGTTGATAAATGTATATATCACATGTTTAGTGGGAGTAAGTACATTTTCTTGGTATTATATGTTGATGACATATTGTTTGCCAACAATGATATATGTATTTTGCACAAAACTAAGAGATTTCTATCCAAGAAATTTGAGATGAAAGATCCTTGTGATGCCTCTTTTGTATTAGAATCAAAACATACTGGAATTGCTCTCGGGGTATTCTTGGATTATCATAAAAAAGCTATATTGAAAAGATTCTCAAAAGGTTTAGAATGCAAAATTGTAAACCAGGAGATACCATAATAACTAATGGAGATAATTTTAGTCGCAATCAGTGCCCAAAGAATAACTCAAGTCTAAAGAAATACAAAACATTTCGTATGCTCCCAAAGAATAACTCAAGTCTAAGGAAATATAAAAAATTCCTTATGCTCTAGCTATAAGAAGTCTAATGTATGTTCAAGTTTGTACATGTTTGGATATCACATACATTGTTGGAATGTTAGGCAAATATTTAAGTGAACCAGGCATGAATCACTAGAAAGCAGCAAAAAGAGTTGCAAAATATCTATAGAAAACAAAAGATTATATGCTCACATATAAGAGATTGGATCAATTAGAGATCATTGGTTATTTCTACTTTGATTTTGTTAGATGCCAAGACAGTTGTAAATCCACTTTAGGCTACATTTATTTGCTAGTTGGAGGAGATGTTTCATGGAAAAATATGAAATAATCAGTCAAGGTTTCTTCTTTTATGGAAGTTAAATTTGTAGCGTGTCATGAGGCATCAAATCAAGGAATATGGTTGAATAATTTTGTCACGTGGCTGCAAATTATGGATAGTATTGAAACACCATTAAAGTTATTTTGTGAGAATAAATCAGCAGTGCTGTATTCCAATAATAATAGGAGCTCTTCAAAGTCTAAACATATAGACATTAAGTTCCTAATTATTAAAGAAAAAGTTTGGAGTGGTTAGATATCTATAGACTATATTGGCACAAACTCCATAATTGCAAATCCACTTATTAAGGGATTAATCACTAAGGTTTTTCATGAACACACTACTTATATGGGTATTACACTAATAGGTGATGTATCATTTTAGTGGGAGTTTGTACTTATAGATACTTAAATTTATTTTTGGTTGACATGTCAAATGGATATTTTGTGGATACATAAAGATTATCATTCAGTTAAAGATTTTATACAATTTTCACTCTCGATTTTGTTTGATTTTATTAAGGAATAAGGTTGGACTAGTTGGAAATGGTATGTTAAAGATCACATTGCATGAAATTTCCATGCTACACATCCATATTTGATCTATGTCCTTGGTTATATTAGCATATGTGACCATTGTTGGATCTAGTTACGATAAATGTAACAACGATCTCTTTGATCCTATGTTTATATAATTGATGGATATGATTGTTAGAGATGAGTTATGATAACATTTTTGAGCTTATAAAGTATTATAGTGGTATACAATTACTAAGGTTATCGCATATTTATATGCGTAAGTTCCATATGGATGATTGTTGGAATTTATGGACCTATACAAATTAAATATGTGAATATTGTATATTATATGCTATCACAAATTTAGTCCAAATAAAAGTGATCTGGTTAATTTAAAGTCAAGTTGAACTTAATAATTGTCTTATTAAAAAATATGGGGTTACTTTATAAATGTGTAGAAACCTAAAGGACTTAATCTAATTTATGATGGGCAAATTAGAAAATAAATCACTCTATAAATAGGTTATAGTCTTGGTTGTACAGGGAACCCTAACAATAATAATTTATTTTCTATTTAGTATCCCGTCACCTTAGAGAAAATATAAATCCCTGTGTTAACTATAAATCATAAAACATTCGCATTTTTGATGGCTATCGATTCAGATATGCTTCCACATCTATTTTATTATTGAAGATTTGATTATATATTTAGGGTTTATTATTCTTTCAAAATTATGATCCTATTTAGGGATAAGTAAAAAAAATTGAAAATATGGTTAACCGTAAAATCGGTCCGAAACTGAACCGATTTTTATGGTTAACCGATCCGATGGACTTGGTTACGATTTTTAATTTTTATATTTTTGGTTAATGGTTACGGTTTAGGTTTTTAGGTACCAGTTAACCGTTAATCAATGGTTAACTAGTTCTTATATATATATATATATATATATATATATATATATATATATATATATATATATATATATATATATATATATATATATATATATATATATATATATATATATATATATATATATATATATATATAATTTTTATATCTTCAATTTTTTTTCTCTTTTTCTCTAAAATTTATATAAAATAATATTTTAAAATATATTTAAATTATATTTTTATTTTTATATCTTAATTTATATTATGTCATTCTCTTTAATTATATAGTAATATTTATATATAGTATACGATTAACTTTTATATATATTATTTTTTATATTAAATTAAATTTATATTATGTCATTCTCTTTAGTTATATAGTAATATTTATATATATTATTTTTTTTATCATATATTGGTATTCATATTTTACTTAATATCATATAATTATATTTTCTTATATTTTAGAGTTTATGTTATAATATTTAATATTATTCAAAATTTTATTTAACTTAAAATCAAACATATTCTAATTTTCAACAAATATCAAATCTATTTTATAATATCAGCTATTAATCTATATAACATGAATTTTGACTAGTAAATTATATTTGTTTCGTAATTTTTATATTAAATTACTTTACACATTTGAAATTGAATTGAACTTTGTCTAATTTTTTTTTTACTAATTTTATGTTATAAATTTTAATGGTTAACCGAAAAATATTGATTAACCAAACCGAAAAACCGAAATCGATGGACTGGTTAACTGAATACAATGGATTGGTTAATGGTTAGTGATTTTAGAAAATTGATATTAATGAACTGGTTAATTTTTTTGCTAATAGATCGGTTAACCGGTACATGATTATCCCTAATCCTATTAACCATTAATTCCTAAAATTAAAAAAACAAAACAATTATAACACTCAAATTTTTGTGTTATTTTAATTAGAAGGCTCAATCTAGATTTTTCCAAATTTAATTCGATCCATATGGTCCAATTTGATCCGATTCATTATGTGATTTGTTTGGATCCATCCATTTGGTCATTTCATATTTTTATAAATTTTAAAATTTTTTATATAATATAGATATAAAAATAATTTTTTGTAGTTTATACATGTATGATTTATTTTTTGTATTTAATGAAAACTTTTATAAAGATGAAAAATATAATACCATAAAAATTGAGCTGATCCATTTAACATTAGCTCATTTGTGACCCAGTTGCCGGGTCTAGCTCCCTCTAATAAACCATTAAATCAAATAAACAAAATGTATTTTTCCTATAGATGCAATTCTGTAGCTATTAGGGACTATATTAACATTTTTCATCTTTTATTTTATTCATATAAATTACATGCATATTGTTTACGGGTTGGTGGGTATGATTATATGGGCTGGATTAAAATTGTCTTTTTAAAATTCATGTCTTTTTCTTTCCCTATAATTTTTTTTTTTGTTTTTTTTTGTCTTATTTTTTTTAATTCTTTACAAATAAACATCATTAAGTTGAAGAACTCAATTTTCTCTAAGGTCACTTTAATAGAACATGTTTTAAACATTTGAGGATAGGACAAAGTTGCAAATTTTTCTTTAATATTTGAAAAAAATTGTATTTTTTTTTTACTTTTAATATTTCAATTGGTGCAATATTATCCTTTATATTTTCAAATTGAGAGATTTTGTCTATTTTTTAATAGCCTCTTGAAATGTGCATTGAATAAGTAGAGATGTGGCAAAACATAGCATAAAAATTTCTCCCAAATTTAAAATATAGAGAGTAAAATTACTTCAACTGAAATTTTAGGAAATAAAATTACACTTTTTATTAAATATTGAGGGCAAAATTGTACCTTAGGGCCTTTAGGGTAAAAATTAGTGATATTATGTTTATTTGTATTATGTAAAAATGTATGAAATAAAATAAAAAGTATTTTTAGTATAAATTATACTTTATTTTTTATATTATTAACAAAAACAAAAATTTACAAGAATAAAAAGTCTTATTTTAAAGAGTCATATTCTAACCATTAAACTATGAACTAAAGATTATCTCCTCCCTAAGCTCTTACTTTTCTTTCATAGGTTTTGCAAATTCACCCCATCTTTCAACCATCTCTCAGTCTATGAATTATGTGATTGGACCACCCTATTTTTATGTTTTTTTTTCTATCTCAAGTCCTATAAAGGGGTTGATACCTCTAACTACCATCATCAATGATCCTCTAATAAATTTCATGAAACCAAAATATAACCCCATCATGACACAATATCACCATCCACCAAACCCAATCATGCCTTGTCCGAATCAAAACCTAATAAGCTACTAGGAATTTAGGTTTACCAGGTAGACTAGTTATTGACAAAAACATATCTATTGAGATAGTTACAAAATTCCTTAGAAGATCGTGGCGTACCCAAGGGGGCTTCACTATGGTTCTAAAAAAAAAAACATCTAGTGCATGCCTTTCATTTTGAAGATGAAGGGGATGTGGACTGCAAAGTGTTATATTTGTGATGTTATTCATTGATTTTTGGTAAGGGTGTGTGTGGACTAGTTAATCAATCCATTAGCACTTTTTACTAACCAATCCATTACTATTGGTTTTTTAAAACATTAATCGTTAATTAGTCCAATAAGTTTGGTTAACCAGTTTATTGATTTTGATTTTTTAAATTAGTTAACTGATAATTTTTAGTTAACTATTAAAATATTTTCAACTTGCAAATAAAATAAAATATGTAAATTGTAACACCTCGTACCTTAATTAAATTGTTAAGTAATTTAAGTATTTTTTAATTAAGTTTATCTAAACAATATGTTTTTACAAATAGAAAAGTTGGGTAATTTTTTTATTATTTAAAGATGCTTAAACTTAACTATTGAAAACAAGTGCCACGATTTTTTAGGTTCTTCAATACATACATAGATTTCATTAATATCTTCCCTATAAATATGATATTTCTAAAAAAATTTCAACCTATTAAAAATATTTCAAACACTTCTATAAATTCCATCGTATCATTCATAACCTCATGCGCACACTTAGGCCTCCCATAAATCAACATCACAATAAGCATATAACACATATCTTCATAATACACACACACACACACACAAACATACACATACATACATACATACATACATACATACATACATACATACATACATACAGACTTACTTACTTACTTACTTACACACACACACATACACACACACACACACACACAGATACATGCATACATACATACATACATACATACATACATATGTATATATAGTGTTATGAGAGTTGGATTTTTAATCACAGATCTATAAGAAAAATTGAGAGAAAACAAGTATTCATTCAAGTTATGGAGTAAGGAATAATAATTAGAGACGAGAGGCCAATGAAGGAAGCATTAATTGTTAAAAAAAACACATATGTCTTCATTGACATTCCGAAAAGAAAATTTTCACCATGCGGTGTGTGCAAGAAAAACAACCATGAGGAAAAAGATTGTTGGCATAAAGGTAAACCACAATGTTTCAATTGTAAAAAATTTGGTCATTTTAAAAAATTTTACAGGTTGGTAAATGGTCATACAAATTTGGCACAAGAGGAAAATTTTCTTTTTTGAGAGTTGAAGACGAGTGCTCCAAAAGTAAAATTTAATGGCAAAAACAATTAATGAGAAAGTGCATCAAGAATTGAAATATATATATATAAGGACACAAGCCCTACACTTTGAAGACTTTATCAGGATACCCAGCTCAGATGGCATATAGTTACTACAATTATCAAAAGGCATGTTCAAGGCATTCTACTTAAGAAATTTTAATCATTCTTGGTTCTTTTACTTTTCCCCTAAATTTGATAGAGTTTTCCCCAACTAGTTCGTCAGATGGTTTAGATATTTTGGATTAATAGCTGATGCAATTCAAAATTTCATTCGAGAGGCACTCAACAAATTTAATTTTTATTGTAATACAGAAGTTTCATATAAGTTACTTAGGTTTTGTGCTATTTTCAAAATTGCATGGATCGTATCCTTAATATCCTATTTTTCTTCACTTAATTAGTACTCTCAAAAAACCAAGTGAATATATAAGGAAAATGAAAATCTTACAATTTCCACCATTAGTTAACTTAAAATATTTCTTTACATATTAATAATAAACATAAATAATTGAAATAATTGAAATTTATAAATTAAGTAATTAAAATACAAAAAATATTCAAATATTTAAATGAAAGGTATATTTTATATATATAAAAACAATATATTATCATATGCCTTTCAAACATATCATATTTATATAATAACTTAGGAACATTTAATTAAGATTAGGCCTAATGTAAAAAATGTAATAATGAAAAAATCATACAAAAATCATTTTACATAATTAATTTGATTTTATTAATAAAACAAGATCAATATCTTATTTTTTTTACCATAAAATTACACAAAATTTATAATGATTTTCTTAAAATGTAAATAATTTTTGTACATAAATTATCACAGAATTTCAATAATAAAATGGGATTAATTATCTCAAAATTTCTTAAAATACACATATAAATTATTTTTTTATAAAATATGTACGAGGAAACTAATGTTCCCACCTAGAATGACATTTAATAAATTTCCCATGATTTATTTATTTAAGTAGACATAATTCTATATAACAATTTTATTAATTTATATGCCATTTTTTTCGCTTTCAATATAACATGTTTTTACAGCTTTCCAATACGTTTGTATGTGCCTTTTACTTTTTTAACATGATAATTCATGTGAGAAGAGAGATAAAATAATTAATATAAAAATTCACTTATACAATGTTAACCAAGGTATAAATAAGAGTGAGGTCTCAAACTATCTCTGGTTTTGGCCTCACTAGGTTATAAATCATTTTCCTAATATATTTTATTGGGTGGTAACTCTATGATACCTAGCTTGTAATGGCTAATAGATGCCTTTGTAGGCTGATCACCAATAATGGAATAAGGGTACTTTAACATATTGTCTTATGCCTTTTGGGGGGGTCGATGCTTGGTGAATTGGTTTAAATGCTTATCCATTGCGAAATGACTAACTTTCACTAGTTAAATAAACTTTTGTCTAGTCTCGAGCCCTAAAAGTGGGCTTTCAAGAACAAATCAAATGTATCGAGGATTTAGCATGCATCACAGAGCATATATACTCAAAGGCAATAAAAAATCATCAAAATAAGCTTATGTGACCATGATAAAGGAAGGGAGAAAAGCCTTACCTTCTCAAGCCTATAGAAGAGAAAGAAGAATAGAAGCCAAGAATGAACCTAGAAGGAGATTTGATTGCTCATAAGATACCTTTAGGTAAAAATGTAATGATCTGCTCAAACTCAGTTGAAAGCACACGAGAAAAAGTCATATAAATCTTGACGATCAGTCAAAGCTCTTTTGCTTGGTCACTAGAGGATATCTATGGTTTATACCTTAAGTTCATCACATATAAGCTCAACATAAATTCAAAGTTTCAACCAATTAAGAAGAAATTAAGAAGGCATGCTTCTAATCAAAATAGATTCATCTTTAATGAGGTAGATCAACTCCTTAAAGATAGGATGATTAATAAGAAAACTATTTGGCAAATGTGGTCCTCATAAAAAAAAAGGAAAGTTGTTAATGTGTTTCGATTTTACCAATCTAAATAAAGCCTATTACAAAGATAGCTACCATCTGCCAAACATTGACCCACTAATTGATGTTATAACCTATCATGCAATTTATTTCCTCCTCGATGCCTATTCAAGCTACCATCAAATTTTGATGTGGCTTTTGGATCAAGAGATGAAGAGTTTTGTAGCCAATAAGGGGACATTTTGTCACAAGGTTATTCCGTTCGGATTGAAAAATGATGGAGCCATATACCAGCAGGTAATAAATAAGATCTTCAAATATCATATCGAATAAAATGTGAAAGTGGACATGGATGACATGATTGATAAAAGAAAGAGTAGACAAGAGCATTGTGACATGCGTTGGAGCCATCGCTTATTTTTGGGTTTGCTTTTTGAGGCTCATTTTTAGGGTTCGAGACCGAATGAAGCTCACTTTAACTCATAAATTGGCTACTTCACAATAAAAAGGGGATCAAGCCTAAATTATTATTGGTAGTCAACCTATAAAAGCATCTATTAATGGGCCTAAAAGAGGTAGGTGTCATGCAGTCGCCACCTAACATAACGTCAGGAAATAATTCTTGACCTTTTGATGCCCAAATAGAGATTAGTGTTGGAAATATCACTCTTATTAGACATCTTGGTTAGGCATTATTTTATAATTGAGTTTTATGTTTAATATTCTCTCCTTTCTCACACAATGCAAAGCATAAGAATTAAGTAAACATCCCAAGAATTCAGGAAAAATAATAGATAAATAAATAAATTTAAACTAGTTAAATTATTACAGAAGCAAATCATCCGATAATTAAAGTACAATGATGTACATATATAAATCAAAGTATTCATTTTGATTGGGAGCATTGGTTCCCTTTTGTATATTTTATAAAAATCCTCATTGTATTCTTTTGTTTGGTTTTGGATGAAAAATTAAACATTGGTCTAATTTAAAGAAAAACCTAATTTATTGGCTAGAAATCATTTTAAATGTCTTTTTCTATTTTAACGTGCATAAAAAGCCTTCTTTAATAGTTATTACATCCCAAAATAAAAATAAATCCAAAAAAATCAAAACGTATAAATGAACATAAAATAATGAAATAAATAATAACTAAATAAAACTAAGATAATAAATAAATAAAATGATGTGAGGAATGATTAAATGAAGTTACCAGATGGAATGAGGGTGATGATCTAATCAGGAGCACTATTTTCGGTGCAAAAAACCTTATACAATCCTCCAAAGGTGAAAAAATTTACATACTCACAAAAAATACCAAAAAAGGCAACTAAATTAGCATCGTACCAAATA
>CM075808.1:89498102-89744998 GCA_037975025.1 Excoecaria agallocha | reverse complement strand
ATCGAGGATTTAGCATGCATCACAGAGCATATATACTCAAAGGCAATAAAAAATCATCAAAATAAGCTTATGTGACCATGATAAAGGAGAGGAGAAAAGCCTTACCTTCTCAAGCCTATAGAAGAGAAAGAAGAATAGAAGCCAATAATGTAACCTAGAAGGAGATTTGATTGCTCATAAGATACCTTTAGGTAAAAATGTAATGATCTGCTCAAACTCAGTTGAAAGCACACGAGAAAAAGTCATATAAATCTTGACGATCAGTCAAAGCTCTTTTGCTTGGTCACTAGAGGATATCTATGGTTTATACCTTTAAGTTCATCACATATAAGCTCAACATAAATTCAAAGTTTCAACCATTAAGAAGAAATTAAGAAGGCATGCTTCTAATCAAAATAGATTCATCTTTAATGAGGTAGATCAACTCCTTAAAGATAGGATGATTAATAAGAAAACTATTTGGCAAATGTGGTCCTCATAAAAAAAATGGAAAGTTGTTAAGGTGTTTTCGATTTTACCAATATAAATAAAGCCTATTACAAAGATAGCTACCATCTGCCCCAAACATTTGACCCACTAATTGATGTTATAACCTATCATGCATTTATTTCCTCCTCGATGCCTATTCAAGCTACACCATCAAATTTTGATGTGGCTTTTGGATCAAGAGATGAAGAGTTTTGTAGCCAATAAGGGGACATTTTGTCACAAGGTTATTCCGTTCGGATTGAAAAATGATGGAGCCATATACCAGCAGGTAATAAATAAGATCTTCAAATATCATATCGAATAAAATGTGAAAGTGGACATGGATGACATTGATTGATATAAAGAAAAGAGTAGACAAGAGCATTGTGACATGCGTTGGAGCCATCGCTATTATTTCTGGGTTTGCTTTTTGAGGCTCATTTTTAGGGGTTCGAGACCGAATGAAGATCACTTTAACTCATAAATTGGCTACTTCACAATAAAAAGGGGAATCAAGCCTAAATTATTATTGGTAGTCAACCTATAAAAGCATCTATTAATGGGCCTAAAAGAGGTAGGTGTCATGCAGTCGCCACCTAACATAACGTCAGGAAATAATTCTTGACCTTTTGATGCCCAAATAGAGATTAGTGTTGGAAATATCACTCTTATTAGACATCTTGGTTAGGCATTATTTTATAATTGAGTTTTATGTTTAATATTCTCTCCTTTCTCACACAATGCAAAGCATAATAATTAAGTAAACATCCAAGAATTCAGGAAAAATAATAGATAAATAAATAAATTTAAACTAGTTAAATTATTACAGAAGCAAATCATCCGATAATTAAAGTACAATGATGTACATATATAAATCAAAAGTATTCATTTTGATTGGGAGCATTGGTTCCCTTTTGTATATTTTATAAAAATCCTCATTGTATTCTTTTGTTTGGTTTTGGATGAAAAATTAAACATTGGTCTAAATTAAAAGAAAAACCCAATTTATTGGCTAGAAATCATTTTAAATGTCTTTTTCTATTTTAACGTGCATAAAAAGCCTTCTTTAATAGTTATTACATCCCAAAATAAAAATAAATCCAAAAAATCAAAACGTATAAATGAACATAAAATAATGAAATAAATAATAACTAAATAAAACTAAGATAATATATAAATAAAATGATGTGAGGAATGATTAAATGAAGTTACCAGATGGAATGAGGGGTGATGATCTAATCAGGAGCACTATTTTCGGTGCAAAAAACCTTATACAATCCTCCCAAAGGTGAAAAAATTTACATACTCACAAAAAAATACCAAAAAGGCAACTAAATTAGCATCGTACCAAATAAATAACAAAAATACAGCAAAGATAACAATTTAATTGATTGTACAGTATAGAAAAAATTACATACAGGATTAAATCATGCAAAATAATGCACAAAAGTCATAAAAACCAAGTAAATCTTGCAAATACCATAAAATACATAACAAAAATTGCCTAAAAATTAGCCATGGACGCCCTCGAAAGGGGTGACGGATGCCCATAGCTTCATATGGATGAGATGAGAGAAAGTCACTGCGTTGTCCCGTCTGTCTCTTTGATAAAGAGGTGTTCGCATAGGCTTCTTCCCGTCTGTCACTTGCTAGACAGTGAAAAATGCAAAATTTTATACAAAAATCATACAAAACCACATTTAACCCTAAACATATTATTATTAGGTCTTAAATCATGCTGAAATAGAATTATAATATTAAATCATGCACAAAATACACTAAAAGCTTATTAAATTACAAGATTACATAATAAAGGAAAAGCTTGAAGTTACAACATAGAGGAATATTTGCCTAATCGAGCCTCTAAACATACAAATTCAATCCAGATTCGGTATTCACATCACACTTTAATCATGCAAATCACTCGAATATAACATTTAAATATAATTATTTCAACAAACAATGCACAGCTATGTATGGCCATTTTAGAGAGAGAAAATAAATATAGAGAGAGCCTAGAATATTACCCTCAAGAGATATTCTGACTCTGAATCATTGTAGTATAGATCTCCACTTCGATTATACTATTTGTTTTCTAGAAAATCTAATGAATTTTATTATGTGTGTGTGTGTGTTTTTCAAAGGATTATTAGAGAACAATAAGAGAGAGAAATTGATTTTTTCCTTTTAAGGTTTTTCTTTTGCATTTAAAAGTGATTCCTCCCCCTTTTGAAACCTTATAATTTGCCTTTTATACTTCGGTTAGAGTCGCAAATCTGGAGATATCTCTCAAGAAAATTTGGATTCAAATCTCTTAAAACATATATCTTTTTTTTTAAATCCAAAAAATGTGAAAAATTTGGAAAAAAAACCCACAGACAGGCGTCCTTCATTGAGAGGCAGCCGTTCCTCAGGAAAAAAATCCCAAAATTACCAAAATACATTTGATTTGACCTAGACAAGAGAGAAAAGGCCATGGACCACCATTCCCTCATTTGACAAATGATTATCTGTCACCTTTGAAGGCCAAAAATTAGGTTTTTTCATACACTTTTATAAAACACTTGAAAAATCATAAAATCTTTGAGAAAAATGTGAGAAATTCATAATAAGAGCTTTGAGATCTGAACCTACTGTCAGTAATATACTATTTTCTCATCATCGAGTAACCCTGATCTAGGCTACCTCGGGTCATGGTGTCTACAACCACCCCTAATTTTGGGGAGTTGGTGCACACTAATGCAAAGTGAGCCAAAAGACACGTACCTAAGGCAGCAAATCTCTTGGTTATTTAAACAGATATCTTTTCAGGCAGTGAGTCTTTTGGTTAATTAAAACACATACCTTCTGAGGTAGTGAATCTCTTGATTGATTAAAACACGTACCTTCTAAGGCAGTGAGTCTCTTGATTGGGTAGCTATCATCAGCTTGTCAACATGTTATCCCTAGTTCGGGTAGTTAACATCAGTTTATTGATGAAGTTAACCCTTAGATTGACTATTAAATAAGCATTTAGGGCATGCAAAATTAAGTTTTTTGAGTGTGTCTGATTAGTGCCTAGGGCATGTAGAATTGAGATGACTTGATTGATCTGATTAGCGTCTGAGGCATAAAAAACTTAAGTTGTTTGAGTAATACTTGGATAGTGTCATCTATAAATATACCTAACCTTATAATTGTGTTGGTTAGCGCCCCTTTGTGGGTGCATCTGCCCTCTTGAAATAATGTTCTATTTAAGGAAATTCTGGCAAATAAGCATCTGTGAGGAATCACTGACATGTTTGAAGCTTATGTTTGTAGGTATATATCTATCTTGGAGACGTTCCAGCTTAATACTGTGATTTTGGCTAGATTATGTACACTTCCCCAAGTATATGTACAAAGGGCCTAGTTTGTGTGGTTTTGTGTATAGTCTTTTGTGAAAGGGCTTAAATTAGATTTAATTGAGCCCAAATAATTATAAATAATTCCAGAAGCCCAATTAATAATTCTCCAACAATTTTAAAGAGCCCAATCCCATTATGAAGTTGGATTTTTTAGCCTAACTATAAAAATCCAAATGATGGTGTATTAGGGTGAAGTGTGAACAATTAAGAGAAAAGTTTTTCTCTCACTCAAAAGCCTTAGCCGCCACCTTCCCTAGCTAGCATCTAGGGTTTTCAGCCAGCCCTTGTTTCTCCTAATTATTGGTTAATTCTATCATTCTCTTGTGTGGATTACTCATTGGAGGTGTTCGATTTTGGAAACTGTGGTTTGCGACAACCCGATGTTGGAAAATCAACTGTTTAACAAAAATCAAAGGGTGATTTTTCTTATTCCCATTAATATGTATATTGTAAATTCATGGCAAAATCAGATAGATCTATTGGTTAAAAATTTTAAATTCCGCTTATGCATGAGATGCATGTAATCGATAATTTCTAACTTGGTATCAGAGCCAGGTTTTGCCATGAATCTACAATTCTATATTTTTCTGCGAAATAGTTTTTGTTTTTGAGTTATTTATTTCATGAACTTCGAAATATCAGATTTTATTGTTCATGAATGAGAAATATTGATTTTTGGATGTATGTGATTAAATATATAAAATGAAAAATAAAAACGATTCTTTTGAGAAAATAACCATTGAGAATGGCGTGAATGGCTTTTATTTTTCAATAAAGTTTAGGGGGCTGTTCTAAATTAAATTTTTATTGATCCACTCTAAAATTATTTTGATGATAATTTATGTGTTTACTATGTGATATTAAGCCATAGGATCAAACAAAATTAAAGTCGAATAAGTTTTGCATGAAAACTAGTTTAGTCGAAAGGTTCGATAAATTGGTGTTCTTTGTGTGTTCTTGGTATGTTCATGTTTAGAATGATTTTTAATCTTCTAAATCTGATATATTAATGTGTTTTTAATTAATTGAATTAATTTAAATGGGCCTTAAATTAATTAGATTAATTTTAATTCATTAAAACCACTTAATGGGCTTAATTGTGTTTACGGACTTGGTTTAAATTAAATATTATAAACTATAATTAAGTTTATTTATGGGTTTTAAGGGATGGAGTGGGCTTGGCTCATTCCAAAAGGCCCAAATAGTCCAATAGACACAAAACTAGTTTGTGTGTGAACATATTAGGGTTTAGTTTGGTGGATTTTGGCCTACCCTTTATCTAAAACCCAAAATGGATTATTTTAATTATTTAATATGATTAATTAATTAAATAATTAATTAATAATCAATTGGATTGATTATTAAGGCAAGAATACATGCATGCAAAAAGGTTTTCTAAAATGAAAGTTTCCAAAATGAAAAAGTTTCCTAATTTGATCACATTATTAAAATAACTCAAAAGCAAGTTTCAAGAGTTGAAACAAAGTTAGTAATCCATTATATGTTTTATTTTATGCATTAGAAATTCATATAAGGGTGTATGATTGGCATGATGGATACTTATGGACAAAGGCCCAATGTGATTGAGCATAATGCATGTTTCGGCCTAATAAGGACTTCATGTCCTGGCCACTTGTTTTTGGTTTGTATTTCTTTTTCAAATTGTAATATGTAATTAGATTACTTAGTTTAGAATTAGAAATAGAGGTGGAGACCACTATCAAGGAGCAAGATGGGCCAAATGGAAATCCAACAAGTTTGAAGATAATGTAATTATTTTACTTGTTTGAATCATGCATACTACCTAGGTGTGACCTTTTGATTTCCCTTTTGTCTTGGGGAAATCAATGTAGTAAAGTCCATAACTATACCATATTTGTATGCTTATATTTATGAGATAGATATAGGATGTATACCAATGTATGCCAACCATGTATGATGAGACTTAATTAACTAAAATTCCTCATACTAATACTAAGGTATATAAGCCTTCTATTAATTTGAGGAGAACCAGAGTTCTTTATAGTGTGGGTTGTTGACTACAGTCAAGCTCACATTATATTGAATATGTTTAAATCTAATTAAATGGGTCATCTTAGCTAGCCCATTAGCTTGTTGACCACAATCAAGGCTAATGGTTCTAGAGGCGAGATTAGGGAATGCATATATGATATACATGTATCAAGAGTTGATAACCTAATGATCCAATAGTTATGTAGAGACACAATTGGTATAGAGATACCTACCTTTCAAGGGTATGGAGTTTGGCTTGTTGACCACAGTCAAGGTCAAATTACATATCAAGGATCGGATATTGGCCCACTAAGAAAACTATCGGGTTTTCTCGGATTATATAGTGAGGGCTATTAATTCGTAATAAAATAGTGGGAGTAAATGGATTAATTAAAGACCTAATTAATGCATACATATATATGAACATACTCTCATGTGTTTTCTTTTTCACATCTAGGTCATCATCATGAGCACATCAAACATTAATATACGATCAATCTTAGATAACAAGCTAGTTGGCAGCAACTATTCTGACTGGATCAGGCAAGTGAGAATTGTTTTCAAAGTTGAAAGGATCCATTATGTCTTGGATAAAGATCCACCATCACTTCCATCAGATGATGCCATTGATGAGATCAAAGGCACTTATCGTAAATACATGGAGGATAGTGAAGCAGCAACATGTCTGATGTTGGGTGCTATGTCCTCAGAGCTTTAAAAGCAACATGAGATGATGGATGCTAGAACCATCATTTTGCATTTAGAGAAGCTTTATTCTTCTTAGGCTAGAACTGAGTAATATGAGATTGCTCGAGCTTTATTTAGCTGCAAAATGGTGGAAGGCACTTTGGCTGCTACTCGTGCATTGAAAATGTATGGGTATATTGAGCATTTGAGTAGACTTGGTGACCGGTGTCTAGCAAGTGTACTAGATCGGCTAGTAATATAGGGAAATAAGATTATGACCCAAAATATCGAACCCAAGGGAAACTTGTGCTTGTATGTGCTATTTCAATTTCAAAAACAATTTTGTGTGTAAAGAGAGAAAAGAAATCCCAAAGTTGCGATGATTTGAAAACTAAGTTAAAACAATTGAAAAGTCTAAAGTAAATAAGAGATCTTTTGGAAGCAAGTAAATTGAATGAGTTAAAAATCAATGATAAAAACAACTTTCACTAAAGGACTATCCACTTTAACCAATATTGCTACGACTTAATTAAAAGAAAACATACAAGTGATTATGGAGAATTCAGTTTAATAAACCCAGATAACTTTATTCAAGATTATCATTTCAAGTATTAAACTCCCTTATTCAGAATAATCCAATACTTAGCATAAAATTCTGAATTAATCCCCTAAATGTCTATTAAAACCTTTCTTAAGAGCTTTAATTTCCAACTATTCTTGATTACACCTTTCTTAATCTCAATTTAATCAAATCAACACATAATCATAACTTATTCAGAATATCAACATGTATTAATTCAACTAAATTAACCTAAGAACATGCAAGTCATTAATCAACTTAAACCAATTAATTAATCGATGCTTAATCACGTTAATAATTAACTTAAAATTGAATGGAAACAAGACTAAGTTTAAGAACCAAGAAATAATCAAACTTGTATTAAATTGAAGAACAAACTCAAGTCATAACAATACAAGTCAAGGATTCAAGTATCCTTTAGCAAAAGTTAAAGAAACTACTCACAAAACATAGTTAAAACTAAAAACAAAAGTTGAAGAAAAAATAGTGAACAATAAGAATGTAAAATAAACTAAGAACAACAAAGCTTAATTCTAAGGATTGATCTCAAAGATTGACTAATTCGATCCCCCTTTCTTCTGTGTTTTAGACTGCTATTTATAGGCAAAAACGTGGTAGATTTCTTCCAAAACTGCAGAAACCAAATAGGAAGTGAATTCTGCTCAAAACAGGAAGTCGAAAATCCTTCACGCAATTGGAGAATCAGATCGCGTGGCCACGGCTCCTCCCTGTGTATTTCTACATGTGACCACGTGTATGGTGTCTTCCCTTTCACACGTGAGGTCACTCACAGTGAATCCACGTGGTCACGTGGATTTCATTCTTTCCTTCTTTAGCTCTTCACGTGCCCACGTCCCTTCACTTAGTTTTCTTCATTTTCTCTTCACATGGCCACGTCCCTTAAACCATTATAACTTCACGTGACCACGTGTGAACTTTTTCAATGCTTCACGTGGTCACATGTTAGGGCTCTGGCCTGGACGTCAACTTGTCTTACATCAATTCTTCATATTTGCACTTTTGGCCTTAAACTTAGCCCGTTTTACACTTTAAGCCCTTTTATGTCAAATTAACCCTGAAAATCAACCAAAACACAGAATTAACCTTAAAATCATAAATATTACAAATTAACTCTAAATTAACCTAAATAAAACCAAAACAAATAAATAATTTAACTAAAAACATATTAAAAGTTATATATATTTCACACTTATCACTTGGCTATGTAATGGATAATGATCTATACATAGATTTAATCTTGTACTCGTTGGCTTCAAGTTATGCACCTTTCGTGCTTAACTTCCACACGAATAAGATCCAAGTAACTATTCCTAAATTAATCAACATGCTCAAGACAACTGATGGATCCTTTAAGAAGGATCCAAAAAGTGTCATGGTTGTAACTTCTGCTAAAAGCAAGAAGCAGCAGAAGAAGATAACCAAGGCACAGCCAAAGAATGGTGGGATCTCCAACGAAAAGGTTGCCAAGAAAGAGAATCCCAAAGACACTTACTTCCATTGTGGAAAGGATGGTCATTGGAAGAGTAACTGCAAGGCCTATCTAGATTCTCTCAAGGAGAAGAAGCAAGTTGATGCTTCTACTTCAGGTATTCATATGATTGAAATTAATACTTATTCTATTGCTTTAAAATAATCTTGGGTATTAGATACCGGATGTGGATCTCACTTGTGTAATGATCTACAGGAGCTTAGAAGCTTTAGAAAAGTTGAAAAGGCAGAAATATGTTTGCAGTTAGCTATTGGATAAAACATCTCTACAATGGTTGTGGGGACTTACCATTTGCCTCTTCCAAGTGGATTAGTACTGGAATTAAATAATTGTTATTATGTCCAGCTTTATCCAAGAGTATTATTTCTTTCAGTTGTTTATTGAACGATTATGACATTTCTTTAAATGACAAGTGTTGTTACATTTTTAAGAATAATATGTTTTATTTAAAAGCTATCATTAAGAATGGTATATTTGTTCTTGATTTAATTAAAGAAGTGCATAATGTGGATACCAAGAGAATAAAACATGATAATCTAAATACCTTTTATTTATGGCATTGTCGTTTAGGCCATATAAATGAGAACCGCATGACCAAATTACACAAGTCAGGTGATTTAGGATCATTTAATTATTAATCATTTGATACATGTGAATCTTGTTTATTGGAAAAAATGACAAAAGCTCCCTTTATTGGTAAAGAAGAATGAGCTAAAATGGTTTTGGACTTAATACATTCAGATGTATGTGGTCCAATGACTACACATGCCAAATGAGGTTACTCTTACTTCATTACTTTCATAGATGATTATTCTAGGTTTGGATACATCTATCTAATGAAATATAAATCAGAAGCATTTGAAAAGTTCAAAGAATTTAGAAATGAAGTAGAGAAACAACTTGGCAAGAGTATTAAAAGACATAGATCAGATCGAGGTGGAGAGTACCTAAGCCAAGAATTTCAAGATTATCTTGGAGATAATGGGATTTTATCTCAATGGACTCCACCATATACACCACAACACAATGGTGTATCTAAAAGGAGAAATTGAACACTATTAGATATGGTTCGATCAATGATGAGCCGAGCAGACTTGCCTAAGTCATTTTGGGGATATGCACTAGAAACTGTTTTTTATGTGTTAAATAGAGTTCCTAGTAAATCGGTTGATGTTACTCCATATGAGATGTGGAATAACAAGAAACCTACGCTTTCTCATATGAAAGTATGGGGTTTCCCTGCTTACATGAAGAGGATAATGTTAGACAAACTAGATGTTAAGTCTGAAAAATGTTTATTTATGGGATATCCAAAAGAAACCTTTGGATATTATTTCAATCATCCCTTAGAACAAAAGGTGTTTATTTCAAGGCATGCTGTCTTCTTGGAAAGAGAATTCCTCATACGAGAGGATAATGGGAATAAAATTGAACTTGGTGAAGTTTAAGACCCACAAATAGAAGTAGATTAACTGATTGAACCTGAGACTGAATTTCATAATGATGAGATTACAGTTGAACCTGATTATACACAAAATCCTAGAAGATCTACTAGGATGCGTTCTACCCCTGTGAGATATGGATTTCACATTGATTCAGATAAAGGCATAACTATAGTAGAGGACCATGTGCCTACAAGCTATCAATAAGTTTTAAACAGTTCAGAACGTTATTTATGGCTTAAGGCTATGCAGTCTGAAATAGACTCCATGTATAAGAATAAAGTATGGACTTTAACTCAATCACTTGAAGGGATAAAACCCATAGGGTGCAAATGGGTCTTCAAAAAGAAGACCGACATGGAAGGTAATATAGTTACTTATAAAGCTCGCTTAGTAGCAAAGGGCTATCATAAAAAAAGGTATTGACTATGGTGAAACTTTTTCTCTTGTAGCGATCTTAAGTCTATAAGAATACTTTTAGCCATTGCAGCTCATTATGATTATGAGATTTGGCAAATGGATGTGAAAAAAGCTTTCCTAAATGGAAATCTGACTGAGGATGTGTATATGACACAACAAGAAGGGTTCACATTAGGAAATGGCAAAAAGGTATGCAAGCTTCAAAGATCCATTTATGGATTGAAGCAAGCCTCTAGGAGCTAGAACATACGATTCAATGAGACAATCAAAGAGTTTGGTTTCTCACAGAATGAAGATGAACCTTGTGTGTATAAAAGGGTCCGTGGGAGTGCAATTGTCTTCTTAGTTTTATATGTGGATGACATATTGATCATGGGAAACAACATTTCTCTTCTCCAATCTGTTAAAATATGGTTATCCAAGCAATTCTCCATAAAAGACCTTGAAGAAGCATCCTATATTATGGGAATAAGGATCTATAGAGATAGATCTAATAGGTTGCAAGGTCTTTCTCAAAGTACATATATAGATAAAGTATTGAAGAGGTTCAACATAGATTTCTCTAAGAAAGGGTTTATACCCATGGTGCATGGAAAATACATTTCCAAGTCTATGTGTCCGTAGACACTAGAGGATAAAGAGAGCATGAATAGAATACCATGTGCATCTGCAATTGGTTCTATCATGTATGCTATGTTATGTACACGTCCAGATGTAGCATTTGCTTTGAGTGTCACAAGCAGATTCCAATCCAATTTTGGAGAGGAACGCTGGGCAGCTGTTAAGAATATCCTTAAGTACTTGAGAAGGACTAAGAGAGGGCAATTTGGAAGTAAGTGGGTATACATATGCTAGCTTTCAATCTGACAAGGATGACTGTAAATCACAATCTGGTTATGTGTTCATAATGGGAGGGGGGGCAGTTAGTTGGAAGAGTTCCAAATAAGAAACAACTGCTGATTTTACGACAGAATCTGAGTACATTGCTGCTTCAAAAGCAGCCAAAGAAACAATCTGGATCAAAAAGTTCATATCTGAACTAGGAGTGGTACCTAGCATTGTTGATTCGATTCTTTTATATTGTGACAATAATAGAGCCATTACGCAAGCAAAGGAACCATGGTCTCATCAACGATCCAGGCATGTTCTCAGATGCTACCATCTTATAAGGGAAATAGTAACTAGAAATGATATGAAAATAGAAAGGGTACCTACAGATGATAATGTGGCAGATCCCCTTACTAAAGCACTTTCCCAGATAAAGCACGATCACCATATAAATAGCATGGGTCTGAGACATATGAGTGATTGGCTCTAGTGCAAGTGAAAGATTGTTAGAGAGTATGCCCTAGAGCCCATGTAAAAGGGATGAATTTCATATGTATGAATTTATATTCTTAATAAAAGGAATTATTCATTTATTAATGCTATGTTTAAATACATGAGTTTGTAAATCTTAAATTATTAAATGAAGTCCTTGATATTATAAACACAGTACAAAGGCAATCATGAAAGTGTTCATGATATGAGGTATTTATTGCACACAAATGTGTTAATATCTAAATATCCCTAGTCATAAAATTAATAAGATAGGACATTGTTAATTCGGACAGACTAGCACATGTTATGCTTCTTGAATGGTTCAAGCAGTGGTTCTCATAACTGTGATTATGAAAGATAATTAAAGCTAACATGTGGATGCTTGTTAGAAGAATAGTTCATTAGAGACCTGCAAAGAGAATCCTCACATGGATATTAAATCTATGTCAGTGAGGAATCTCTTCATAGCGCTTGTGCAAGTATCCTTAGACTTGAGATCACCAAAGTTATCTTAAGTAGCAAGTGGTATACTTTGACTCCATAACTGATTACTTCCAACTGGGGGTGAACAAAGTTAGGAGGTTGGGTATATCATGACCTACTTGAAGATAGTTGAGTGATTGACAAAGGATTCACCATCCTAGATTTATTAAGGGAAGTTATCTCACATGATTTTATAATTGCCTTGTTCAAAGAATCTCTGGAAAGAGTAATATGCCAAGATGGATAGAGATCCATGAAGGGAATTTTGGGAACAATGATTAAATTAATAGAACATACATAATTATATTTATAAGAGTTGACAGAAATCCATACTCAGAATCTAATTGAGATAAGAGTGGTGAAAGGAGTAATTGCACGATAACTGTTCTATGGAAGGGTATAGTCAAACTACTTGACTTTCCTGACATTTGGGTAGTCATGATGTCTAGCTAGAGGCCGCTCATGATTTGTATAATAATGTATCATAAATATCAATAGGGATTGATAAAATAATTTAAAGGAGTTTAAATCATGTGAGTTTTGAATAGAACTCACAATTACATATTATACTGCCAATATGGACAAGAACCCAATAGGTCACACACATATAGAGAAAAGGATAAAATGGTAAAATGACAAGGATAATAATATTTGATATTATTATGGGGATAGAGAAGTGAATAAGAAAATAATTAATTAAAGAGTTTAATTAATTATGATCAAGTAAAATTGTTCGTAGAACTTTTAGAAATGTTTTGTAAAAATGGACCTAATTGAAATAATGTATTTCATAATTAATTATTATTGAACTATAAGTGTTATAGGGTTTATATAATAATTAATAGATCCATTGAAGGAATTATAAAGGCCCAAAGAAGTGAAGTTGGAACAGAAGCCCTCCAAAGGAAGGGCTACATGCCAATTACAAACAGAAGGCCTTAGAGGCCTAAATATTGGACCAAAATAAATTAAATATGTTTCATAAGTGTTATAGAGCCTACATATTTAATTTGGTTGGATTTGGAATTCATTTGGGTAATTAAATCTAAGTATATGTACAAAGGGCCTAGTTTGTGGGTTTTATGCATAGTCTTTTGTGAAAGGGCTTAAATTAGATTTAATTGAGCCCAAATAATTATAAATAATTCCAGATGCCCAATTAATAATTCTCCAGCAATTTTAAAGAGCCCAATCCCATTATGAAGTTGAATTTTTAACCTAACTATAAAAATCTAAGTGATGGTGTATTAGGGTAAAGTGTGAACAATTAAGAGAAAAGTTTTTCTCTCACTCAAAAAGCCCTAGCTGCCACCTTCCCTAGCTAGCATCTAGGGTTTTCGGTCAGCCCTTGTTTCTCCTAATTGTTGGTTCATTCTATCCTTTGCTTGTGTGGATTACTTATTGGAGGTGTTTAATTTTGGACACTGTGGTTTGCGACAACCCGGTAAGAAGGAAAATCAACTGTTTAACAAAAATCAAAGGTAATTTTTCTTATTCCCATTAATATGTATATTGTAAATTCATGGCAAGATCAGATCTATTGGTTAAAAATTTTAAATTCCGCTTATGTATGAGATATATGTAACCGATAATTCCCAACACTATGTTGCCAATATAAGGAAAACCATTATCATCAAGGCTATCGATACTCCGGGTCTCACCTCGTGTTTTCTTTGGATTTGTATTATCGTTAGACTTTCACTTCTTGTCCAATAGTTTCTTGTTGTCAATATCAGACTTATGACTTCTTATATAATCCAATGAAAGCATCCCATGCTCTGAAGAATATGGCTCCTTATCCAAATGAAAATTGACTGCTACGATGGAATTTTGACCATTATACAGCTCTAGCTTCAGCTATATTCCATTCTAAACTCATGATAATCTATGTTTTGTAAGGCAGTCAGTGGTGAAAGGCCCAAAAGATGGTGTTTTCCATAATTTAGACCTAACAACAATGACATATCCAGTTCACTGTGAGTGTGTTTCCTCAAGCAAAAGGGAATGTAAAATCCTTCCAGAATTTAAAAATATTCATACTTCTCTTTGTTGTGTATCTTTCTATTTCAACCTATTCAAGCGACTTCTTGTGATGAGGATGGGTGTTTTAGCCCCTTTTCTTAGGTTGTGTTAGCATATGTGTGCCTTTTTGGTAGGGACTTTAGGTACCTGTGAAAATATTTGGTATTAGTGTTCTTGCCTATTGAATTTACATGTTTGTTTCTTTTTTATGTTCTTTGTTTTTGTCCTTGCCATATTAATTACATAATTTCTTGTTAATCTCCTGGAATCTCTTTTCATTCATTCATTCATTCATTCATTTTTATTTTTTTAGGCATCACATAAGATATTTAGACAAAGTTTTAAAACTCCCTAAATACAAAATAATAGATCATTGTGAAGGCAACGGTCCTCTGCGGTAGGTTGGTTCGGATGGAGGTCTAAATGCTTAAGGCCTGGGGGGTCTAGCTGGTGCTATGGCTTATGGCACTATTGGCAGCTGCTCCTCGCTCTATCTATTAAATTGGAACCCAGGTAATGTCGCTATCAAGGTTGTAGGATCTGTCTGATCACCTCTACTAGTCACTCTGATCCCTGGCCAACCTCAGTGAAGGCTCTAAAATGTTGCTAAAGATAATGCATCAGGTTGCTTCTCAGGTACCTATATATCTCCTCAGCTCCTCATCTATGTTTATCACAACCTGTTTACCTTTAGGGACTTCTATCTTAATACGAGTGCCCTGCTCCCTGATTTGGGTAAGAGACTCATCGACTACCTACAGGGTTGCCTTGAATCTCTATCCTGTAGTCAATAGATCAGCCCTAATGAGTTGATACCTGGTGTTTGATAGGCAATTGGGGATGAGTTGGCAGCTATGGTGATCCATCTAAAAGGTCCTCTTGGTGCCCTTACGACTCATATAGCTCATTTTCCTGATCTTTTTACTAAGGTAGCTATGCCAGAAGTGCCTGTGGTGCTATTGGTTCCTCTTGTGGTGGCTGGATGAGCTCATCTCCCTTTGCGGGTGCATCTGGCATTATAGGGTCTAGACCATATCTCTGTCTAGTATCAAGAATAGTCAATAGCCTTTACTACCCCTCTAACCCCTCAATAGGCTACACCATCTTTATGGTGAGAATAGCTTGTAAGTCGATATATATGCCTTCTGGAATTGGGTCGCCAAATATGCTCTCATATGCCACCAGTGATAGCAACAGACAATTAATGATGCCTTTCATGTAGATTTGTTTGGTGGACTGAGTGGATACCCCAACTAATAAGGTGATAATCTCATGGGTGATGTCAATATGCCTATGCTTCTACATCCCCTAAAGGTTAGTGATGTTGGCGGAGTTCCTGACCCTAGATTCCTTGTGCATCCCACATAGGAGGTGGATAGCACACTCTAAATGTATCTATAAATCTAGGTGGCCAATATAGTACTCTTTGTTATATCTAACTGATATTTGACCCCTAGGAGTGTCATTACTCTCCATTTAACCTAATTCATGATCCTCTCGGGCGTGACCACATCAGGTCCAATCGGGAGGCCTATGGCCTGGGTGACTTTACGATATGCGATAGTGTGATAAATTCCCAATGCCCAGAATTGGATCACGTCCTCCTCTGTATTTGATCTCTAAAAGCCATTGTACTGCAGTGTGGCCAAAACCTCTCTAGTGACATCAGGGTAGGTCCGAAAAGTTAAAGCGAAGAACTCTATCCACCCTACTCTAGCTAAGAGTCGATCTACCTCCTCTAGTAGCCCGACCTCCTATAGAAACTATCTAGACATGAAGAAGCTGGACCTAAACTGGACTCACAGCAGGGCTCAATATCTAGTAGCCTACTTGCATGTCATGTATGTTAGTGCAGGCCAAGGTGGGGTAGCACGTGCGGTTCTCCAAGGCATCTTGCAATAAAAGATTACATGTTAATTTATGTGACTGACTTGGGTCATAAGTAAACTAATGTGTTAAAATTTTTCAAAATTTTAGCAGCATGCCAACTAAAATGGAGACAATCGACCTATATAAAAATGCATACTAGGCACCAGATACAACGAACAACATCCTAAGCCCATTATATGGCGATCTAGCAGGCATGCACGATAAATGAGGTATAATATATATTTTATGTTTTACAAAAATTTAAATAAAATTTTGGTTGTATTTCAGCTAGGGAATATGCCTGCCTCCTACACAAAAATTAAATTTAAAGCAATGCATAGGCCATTATTTGCTGCCAAGCAACATAGCCCAGCTACTCAACCACATTTGTCTTATATTATTCTGGTGCAATTTAGTTCTAAGCACAACATGCTTTTAAAAGAATAAAATGAAGAGTATTTATGTTAGTTGCTAAAAATTTACAAATTTTCATGCTCATACATAATGCTTTTTTTTATAACTATAATGTCATGCAAAAGGTTTTTCAAATTAATGTACAATTCTAGAGGCATTGTTCATTTCTAAACTAAAAGATAGCATATTTATCTAAACTATCCTACTGCTAAGGTCTAAAAATATTCACAAAGGGTCTAAATATAATTAAACTAGCAAAATAAACAACTAAAATATGGGGAGAAGTCCAAAGGGGTACTTACTTGTAGAATAAGTGAGGGACAAAAGAAAGTATGGAAGAAAAGGGAAAAAGACTGCTCCCTAAAGTGTGCGTAGCTTCCTTATGAATTTCCACACAAATGGCACAAAAAAGCGAACAAGAAATGGAGGAGAACACCTAAGAAAATTAAAAAGAGAGCTCAAGAAATGTAAATGGCAGTTGTTGAAGAAGTAGGGAAGAAGAAGAATAATAATAAGAAGAAGAAGAAGCAGAAGAAAGGTTTTTATTTTTAAAATTTTGAGCGAGGGACAGGCTAGCGATAGACAGGAGTATAAGACATCCCGACCCTTGCTTCTGCTTGACAATTTTGTACTTTTTCTTTTCTGTTTCAACTTTTATTTCTATTTACACTATTTACATAAAAAACCCTTTATATGTTATTATTTACATACTACCCAACTATTTTATTTGCATTATTTATTTACATTATTTATATAGCCAACTATTTTATTTACATTATTTATATACATGCACCTATTTATTTATACATATTTATTAGAAATCAAGATACTTCTTGAAATTTATTGTGCTTCTTGAATTTTTTGACTTTTCATGTCCTAAACCTCTTGAAATCATTATCTTGATCATGGAACTTTTGGATCTCCTACAAAAATGAAAACAAAAGAAAATGCAATAGTATGTATATGCAATGCATGAGACATGCAAAAAAATATATTTTGATCATTCCAGAGGTGACAGACAGGCTAGCTGTAGGTTGATCCTCGAGGGACGAGCATCCGTCGTTGCTTTTCTATAAATAGTGCCCATCATTCTTGGTCTTTATGCCATTGACTTCCCCCCTTCTCAAGGAAACTTCTATCAAGTTTTCGTCGTCTCTTTCCTTTCTCTACTCATTTATTTTTTTTGGTTAATTTTCTTTTTAGTTATTTATTTTCCTCCATTATTTTTTTTCACTTAGAATATTTGAAAATTTCTATTACTATGACTTTCAAACTTGCAAAATTACACCGATTGTTGGATGGCCCAAAAACCAAGGTGGACTCTCTTTTGGCTTCGTACTCCAGTCTAAGATTTATGAGGAGAGTATCTCTAGATAGGGACCTACTACTTATTGTTGCTTGGTATTAGGACCCTAGGTTCCATGTGTTTAGGTTCACACACTAGGAATTATACCCTTTGTTGGAGTAGTTTGCTGCGATAGTTGATGCTAGGTTTAAGCTCAATACCGGGCCATGCCTGCCTTCTTTTATTTCTAAATACCCTAGGAAAGTGGTTTGTGCCTTGGGCATCCTTCCTTCTAAGGCTAGGGGTTTGGTACCTTATGGGAAGAGATTCTCACTGAAGCCATTGATTGACGTGTTGGCTGGCCAACTTTGATGATGCACCCATTTTCTACTTTAGTGTGATACTGCTATGCTATTTTTCTTGATGCTTGCTGATGCACACTGATGGCCCTACGACTGGAGATTATGGGTTATTTAGTGTTGTGGATGATATGCTCCGGGGGTACAATCCATACCCCCTGGTTCTAGCAGAGACTATCATTGGCTTGGATATTGTTCATCACAACTCTTGCTCTAAGTTCATTGGCAGGCCCATACTGCTCTAATTATGTCCTTAATTTTAAAGGTTGCATGCCCCTTGTGGGTTTTCATACTAGCTTTTCTTATTGGAAAATGTATCCTTTCAGATTTTCACGTATTTCCTTGCCTTATTTTTCCCTGAAATGAATCCAACTCACTCCAGTAGCTCTCTCTCTCTCTTTTTTTAGGTATGGCTTTGTGAGAAGTTAAAGTTAGAATCTCCCCCTTAAGTCAGGGCTACAAGCACCAAGGCCATGAGATATGTCATCCTCAATCATCTGCAATGCGAGTTTTTGATAGTTCAAGACAAAGTTTATTGGTTGAGCCATTTGATAGATGATGATATTATGTTTAGTGCACTTGGCTGCCTATCACCTCAGTGGTTCAAGATGGATCATTCGGATGTATCCCTCTATGTAAATTGCACCATGCTACTTTCTATGTTACAGCTCAATGTGCTTGCCAATTTAGGGATTGCCAGGTCATCGTTAAGGTGCCTATTAGGCTTTTGAGGTGGTAGACATGTCCATATTTTTCTATTAGAGTATTATCAAAGGATTTAGACTCGACTCCCTATGAGGAACTCTATTCCCCGAGATTGGCATTTACAACTTTACCACTTTTTCCTCCTACAAGCAATGGGTCACTAGTCCAGTAATTGACAGTAAGTTATCTTATCTTAGACACCTAGATGGGGAGAGAGATGTGACACAGATAGACTATATTAGATACTATAATATATTGTGTTTTTTGCTTTTATTAAACTTTTTAAACTTGAACATGCGAAAAGAATATGCTACTTTAAGCTACATTGATGATATTATGAATATATGCATGCCATTTCTTTTTGATTTTAGTACACATGATCAACATTTGATATTACCCCAATAACACATATTATTCAATCTTAAAATAAAGCTTTAAAAGAATCATAACTCCTGTCATCAATCAACCCTCTCAGGTTTTCTTGATTGATTATTTTCTCTCAGCCTCTAATTTTTCCCTAGGATGCCTTTTTTTGGTTCTTACCTTGACAAGGCACCCATTTTTAGAAAGGCCATCATTTTTTTCAATTTTTGATCCACGAGACTTTTATTCTCTTCTTTTCTCCTTTTAGTCTTAGCTATAAAACCTCTTCAATTTGTCTATGTTTATTGGCTCTCTGAACTCATTGCCATCATTGTCTGATAAAATAGCAGCTCCCTTAAATAATAGCTTTTTAAGCACAAAAGTCCTTCCCATATGGGCTTAAACTTGCCTCAAATATCTGAAATTACTAGCCTCATCTATTTGAACATTAGATGTCCCTCTTTCAAAGGATACTTCTTAACCTTCTTCCGAATGAATGAGCTAACCTCTTCTAATAGACCTAATTGTGATAATATGCCCTTATTCTATCCCCATCTAGTAGGTTGAGCTGGGATAGCCTCTGTTTAGCCCATTCTACTTTCAGTATCTCAGCTTGTAAAACTACCCTCAGAGATTGATGCTTAACATCTACTAGCAATATTGCTTCTATCCCATGGACTAAAAAAATGGAGTAGCCCTTGTTGAAGTTCTGGTTGTGGTCCTATAACCCCATAATGCAAAGGGTAGCTTATCAGTTCAATCTTTATGAGTTCGAACCATTTTGGCCAGAATCCTTTTGACATTCTTGTTAGCCATCTCGACTGCTCCATTAGCTTGGGTCTATAAGGAAAAGACTTATGATGTTGAACTCCATACCTAATGAGCATCTTCTTGGTTTCACTGGAGAATTGTAACCCATTATCAGACACTATATGGTGTGGCAAGCCATATCTGTATGTCAAACTTTTTTCAATAAACTTTGCCATGTCCCTTAGATCTATATTTTTGAAAGATTTTGCTTCTATCCACTTGGTAAAGTAGTTAATGTACACTACAATAAACCTATGTCCATTCATAGCAAGGGGATAGATCATGCCCTTGATGTTTGTGCCTTATACAGTGAATGGCCATTATGATGTGAGGTTGTATAACTCAGAAATAGGTAAATGCCTCAAGTCTGCATACTGTTGGCATTGCTTAGAATAATCAATGTCCATTGTGAGCCAAAAGAATCCTTGATGCATAATCTTTTTAGCAAAAGCTAAACCATTCATATGGGCTCCACACACTTCTGCATGCACTTTTTCCATGACCTTTCTTGCTTCTTTTTCATCTAGACACCTTAATTGGATTCCATCAAGCTATCTCTTGTAGAGTACTCCTCCTCCAATAATGAATTATATAGATAGCTTGCAAATCATCCTTTGGTCCTTTTTAGTAGCTTCTTCAAGGAATACTGACCTTTCCAAATAGTTTTGGATGTCATAGTACCAAGGTTTTCCATTATCCACTTTGACATCCACAATTTGCTCATCCGTAAAGCAAAGCTTGTTAGAACTCGAAATCAGTATGGGCTTCATACTCACCCCTTTCAGATTATCCCACACTAGTACCAAAGTGGCTAAAGCATTTGCTAGTTGGTTCTCTTCTCTAAGCACATACCTAAAAGTACAAAGCTCAAATTGGCTGCTCAAAGCTTTTAGACACTTAAGATAGGGCAATAATCATTCTTCCTTTACCGACCATTCACCTTTTACTTGGTAGACTACTAAAGATGAGTCTTTAAACACTTATGCGGATTTTTCCCCCATAGCTAACAAGGCTTCCAACCTGAAGATACAGGCTTTATATTTGGCTTCATTGGTCGTGGCCTTATACCTCAATTTCTTAGCTAGTGGCATTTTCTCTCTTTTTGGGGTGACCAAGATTACACCTACTTCAGCTCCTTTATTATTCATAGCCCCATCGAAGTACATTTGCCAACCCTGCACTTTTATAGCTACAACGTGCTCTTTAAAAAATTCGTAAGTTATCTCCTTTCCTTCTAAAGGTTGATCAACTAAGAACTCTACTACTGCTCTCCTTTTAATGGTTTTTCTAGTGATGTATTTTATATCAAACTCTTGTAGGAGAATTAACTATCTTCCCATTTTCCCTAAGAGTGAAGGTACGATGTGCACCGAAAGCCACTGCTCATTTCGGTTCTATTCTCGAAGGCCCGCTTTTAAGGTCCAAGAAAACTAGCCATTTCATAATAAGAAAGGTCAATCCTAATTTATTGCAGATGGTTAACCCATAAAAGGCATCTACTAGTGGGCCCAAAAAGGTAGGTGTTATGGAGTTGCCACACGATAGAACATCGAAAAGTTTATCTCGACCCTTTGATGCCCAGGCAAAGATAGGTGTTCGGGATATCACTCTTATTTGGCATTTTGGCTAAGTGTCAATTTATAATTAAGTTTTATAATTAATCTCCTCTCTTTTCTCACGTAATGCAAAAGTACAAGAATTAAGTAAACATCCTAAACAAATAAATAAAGCAGTAAAAGTAAATCTACTTAACTGTTACATAAGTAAATCATCCTAAAGAAAAGAATAAAGAAAGATAAATAAACATCATACATAAAATGGGGTATTCATTTTAGATTGGGAACACTGGTTCCCTCATTGCATGTTTCACAAGAAAAGCTCTTATTATTTGTGTGAATTTTTAGGGTAAGAAATCGGAAATTGGTCAATTTTTATTAAGAAAATCCCAATTTGATTAATAAAAAAGATTTTAAATGAAATTTGATTCAATGTGAAAAAATCATCCTTTTTAACTACCTATTACATCCCCAAAAATAACAATACATCAGAGATGAATAAATAAATCGACAAAGAAAATAGAATAAACAACCAAAAGAAACATAATGTATTAAAGACAAATGAGGTAACCTAAAGAGGAGGGTGATTAGTATGGGAGCACAACTTCCCATACAAATTCCATACATCCTCAGTGGCCATGAATAAATAATTTACTCAAAATAACAAATGAACAAATTAGTTAGCACCAATAAAAATACCCATATAACTTACACTTACAAAAAAATCATTACGGATACAATAGTATGCATAGAATAGCGAAAACATGCCAAATATTGTTCAAATACTGCATAAAAGAACATCAAAATAAAAGGCATGAAAAGAACCCTAATATGCACAAAAGAACCTAAGGAAAACTTCGAGGATGGCCAAAAGAAGACGAGGGACGACTATAAAAGAGGCAAGGGATGACTAGGGAAAGAGGCGAGGGATATCCCATCCTTCAAGTAAGGGACGACCATCCCTCATATCTTTTTCCCATCCCTCACTTAAAAAACATAATAGAATGTGCAGAATAAGAAGAAAAGATGCCAGAATTTATGCAAATAAGTATTTTAGCCCTAGATACACGATAATTAAGCACCAAATCAAGCTAAAACATGTCAAAACACTAAAACTTACATTCAATTAAATTAAAATCAAGGAATCACATCATTTTACATGTTAGATGGGAAGAACATCAAAACAACAATAATGGGGAAATCCTTAACAACCTCGACTCTAACTTGTAACACAAATCAGAAATGAGCCATATTCCAATAGCATAAGCATGTTATTCAGTTCTCAAAATTAGAATGTATCAATTTAACATCTAAATAAACATGTGATTGAATGAATAAATGGTAGAGAGAGAAAACATATATGAGCCTAGAATATTGCCCTCAAGAGATATTCTGACTCTATGATTTCTGAAGTCTAGATCTCTACTCTAGAATCGTGTTTTTTTGTTGTTTAAAGAAGTAACAAATTCGTTTGTGTGTTGAGTGCTAAAGGATTGCAAGAGGCACAAAGCTTTTTAGAGAGAGAAAGAAATTATTTTTCTTCCCTCTTCCAATAGCTTCTCCTTTTTTCCAAAGAATGACGATCTCCCTCTAAAAAAACCCTAATCTATTTGTTTTTATACCTAAGATAGAGTTTATTGAGTTAATGTCAAATATAAATGGTTCATAATCATGATTATACATATTGAAATAAAAAAAACATGACACAAGTAAAATTATTTATCTTATTAATATAATCAAAAGAGCAATCAATGTTCTCATTAAAAACTTTGGGAACATAAACAACATCAATAAAAGCATCTTCTTCAGTCTTGGCAACATCAGATGTCTCTTCAGGCTTGGCCTCTAGTGGATCCTCTATCTTCCTACTGCCTTTCAGCTGAACAAAAAGCAACTTTTCTGTCAAAAACTCTTTAGGCACTTGTCCCAAGCTAAATGGTGTAGAAGAATCTCTTAATCCTAGAAACCCTCAACTGGCTTGGTAATCCATTGCTCCCAGTCAAAGACATCATTAAAAAGATCAAATTCTAGCACTAGCTCACCCCTTATTAGCTGAGGCTCATTCTCTCTGCAATAAAGGCAAATACTTGAAGCTGGCACAAAGCTCTAGGAGACATAAGGAATCCCTTTCACTGCTTCTTTTCCTTTACCCTTATGACTGGGACCAGTAAAGCCTAACCCTTTTTTATCCTTCTACCTTTAGCATTTACAATAGTATGAGGCCCTTGGGAGTTCTTGCCTAAATCGACACCTGATAGGAAATTCATCATCTTCATCATGTTAACCACTTGTGGACAATCAACATAGGTACTCTCACCTTCTTCATCACTGATGGTAGACACATGGAACCCATTGAAAGGCTACTTGGCTATCTTAAGCATAAACACCTAATTCTCCCTTATAGCTTTAATAGTAACTACCTAACAATCAAGGGGGGGATCTTGATCATTTAATAAATTATGGAAAGCAGCTCACCTAACATGTGAAACTATGGCCTCCCTAACAGCATAGAGAGTTGGTTGGAATAGGCAACACTAGAAACTCAGCCTCGATCTCAATGGACCCTGTCTTTACTAAAGCTTTAAAGGTCCCAGCAACCTGTCTGTTGGAATTTTCATAAGCCAAGATGGTCAAATCAAACTTATTCAACATGTTTTCATTTTACCCAAAAGCTGAAATTGCCACTAAGTGATAAACATTAATGGAAGAACCATTGTCTACCATTACATAGGTCATGTGCTTGCCATTCACCTGGGCCTTGATATATAGAGGGCGGTTATGATTCATTTCTTTAGAAGGTAGGTCAGCATCAGAGTACACAACATTTTCTCTTGTCCCTCCCTTAACTAAATCCAATAGCTCAAAAGGCGAGACGGTGGTGACAATAGTGGATTCACTCAAGGCTTTCACTAATTTTTGACCATGCGAGGAAGACTGTCTTAGTAAATCCTGAATAGAAATATGTGCATTCATTTTCTTCAACCACTTAATTATCTAATTTTCCTCAACTTTCTTCTCCATTGGCATTGCAGTGGGGGTTGGCTACTGACCGGTGTTTAGTAAGTGTACTAGATCGGCAAGTAATATAGGAAAATATAGATTAAGACCTTAAATATCGTACCCAAGGGAAACTGTGTAAATACAACTAGTTTCAAATTTTAGAGTGAACATTGTGTGCAAAGAGTAAAAGAAATCCCAAGTTTTGTGATGTTGAAAGTTTAATAAACTAAAAACAGTACTTAACAATGAAAGAAATAAAGTTAAAATGATTAAGTAGAGATTTAAACAAAGCTAGTAATGTAATTTGGTAAAAATCAATAATAAAGACAACTTGTGCTAAAGAACTATCCACCTTAACTAATACTGCAATGAATTAATTTTAAAAGAACATAAGTGATTATTGAAAAACTAGATAAAGAAAGCCAGATATCTTAGTCAAGAATATCATTCTATGCATTAAACTTTCTTGCTAGGAATAATTTAATACTTATCACAAGAGTCCAGTTTTATACTCTTAAATATTCATTAAATCCTCTTTTAAGTAAACTTAAATCCAACCTATTCTTAGTTTAGCTTTTCTAAGTATTAATCCACTCTTATCAATATCTAATTATATCTAAATTAGAAAATAATCATGCATCAACACTAATGAACTAATCTAAGAACATACATATCATAGATCATACATTAATCAATTATTAACTATTAATCAAATAAATTAACAATCAATCTCAATACAATCAAAGATAAGAAGTTGCTAAAGAGCTAAGAAATAATCAACTTGCATTGAATTAAAGCTCAAAATAAGTCATTACAATAAAAGTATAAGGATTCAAGTATCCTTTAGCAAAAGTAAAGAATACTACTCACACGTCATATTAAAAACCGAACAACATAAATAAAGATGATACAAACTTATAGAATTAAGAAACCCCCTTGACAATTCTGTAGAACCCTCAAGCAAAGCTTCCAAACTCCAAGCTTTTGTATCTTGAAAATTTAAACTAAAGCTAATGTAAAACTAAGAATGAAAATTCATAATTAGGAATGGCTCCCCTAGTCTTAGTGTCTTTAGCCTTTTTTATAGCTTTCAAAAGGAGAATTTATGTGCCTTGAGACTTCTTAAACTGAAAGTGATTGACTAAATATGACATACACTCAAGAGAGTGGCCTTAATCACCTAGGAGAGTGCTTAAATGCTCAAATGAGTGCCTTTTTCACTCGAAAGAGTACTTTCCTTCTAGAGAAAATATGAAATTGCCTTGGGTGAGTGCTAAAAACACTCAGAAAAGTGTTAAATCACTTATTCGAGTCGTAAAATCACTCAGCCAAGTGTTTCTTGGCTGTCCTTCATGAATCAATAGCCAACTTTCCCCAATATTACAATTTTGTCCCTGAATTTCTTCTTTTTACATTTTAACCCCTTTTTCTATTCAATTTAGCCCTAAAAAAATACCAAAACGAACAATTAAACCAAAAAACACATAAATTAACTAATTAATCCTAAAATTTACTAAATTAAAACTAAATTAACTGAATTAAACACATAAAAACACACTAAAAATATAGTATAATTCACACTTATCAAATACCCCACACTTATTCTTTGCTCACTCCCGAGAAAATTTGAACAAACTAACTCCTCAAAATTATCAAACTTCAACAAAGAATTATGCAATTCAAAATTATGTTTAGCAATTAACAAGAGCACTCAATAAAATTCCAACTAGAATAAATTTAAATAAGACAATATGAGCTAGTTTCCTTATGTGTGTGTGCAAGACCAAAACATTTTAAGCACTTTTAAAAATCAAAATACCAATGCAAATTCATAGTCAAGTTTAAGAATTGATGTACACCTAAGTGTACATGTAGCTTTGCACTTGAAACTCTAAAAATACTATAGGCCTCTCCTTTAGCATCGGAACTTGAAAGTCATCTTCGCTAAAAAACTCAAAAATAAAACTTAGAATCACTTAGGTCTTTAAAGGTTGTAATGGGGTTAGGGTTTTGTTTATCAAAGAATGGACAATAGATAATCAAAAAGAATAGTCACTCTATGCTTGAATAGGGCATGTTTCAAAATGTCAATCTTCTAAGTCCAACCCTTTTTTTTCATACTTGCTTACTCAATCCTATACATTTTAAGAACTTTTTAGAAGTCATAACTTTTTTCCCTTGTAAACACCCCACACATAAGATTTTTCCATATACTGCAAACTTTATTGCATACTTCCTTTCTTTTTCTTTTTCTAATTTTTCTCTTTTTTTCCTTTTCTTTTATTAAATGAAGTAATATAGTACAAGGATGAAATAAAAAAAGTAGATCAATATTGTAACTTAACTTCATTTTAATCTTTGCTAACTATCTCAAATTATCTAACTATACCTTTCTTATAAGAAAATTCCCATTAATTCATCCAAACTCAAAGTGGCAACTCTTAACAGGGAAGGTAACAACTATTTAGGCTATATGGTAGTAACGAAATAGGTGTAACAAGAAAAATTAAAATGGCATGCTATTAGGCTCAAAATGGTTAACAAGGGATAAATATATCAAAATGGTAGGATATAAGCTAAGATATGGCTAAACAAAAAAAATATTGCCTAGATCACTTTTTAAGTTGTCTGAGTTGCTTCTATGCTTTAAAGGGTGATGAGAAAGGTTCTAGTATTTTAAAATTCCTTACTTAACTAAATGAATGCATTGGTTTTTCTTAAATTTTTAAAACTGGTCTTTTATGCTTAAAAAGTGAAAACTCACAAATATAAGTCAAGTTGAATGTTAAACTAGCCAAAATTTTATTAAAAAACTTCCTTGCCTTAGTGCTGAACAAAGAATTTTGACTAATGCACATTTTAAGTTCAAGTTTCATTAGTTCAATTTTTGAGAGTCAAACTGAGGCGAACTACGTTTAGTGTAAGCTAAATGAAAAAATTTAACTAACTAAATTCTTAGTGCAATCGACTACTAAAAGAAATATTAAACATAGGAACCGTAGTTAAAGTAATAAAACAAAAACAAGCTACAAAAACAATAAAAGATATTTCATGAATAAAAGAGGAGTGTGAGAATTTATCCATTTCCTAAACAAAATTGAGCTTGGGTAAGCTCTACCCCTTTCTCAAAATTTTGTTGTCCTTAGCAAATCACTGTGGTGGTAGAGGCAGTGGTGAAAATCTTTTCCAAAAGCTATGGATGAACCGCTCAAAATCCCGCCGCTGCTCATCAATGCTCTCCTACATTGTATCCATTCTACTACCCTTACATGTTATCCAATCGAATATTAATTCGGTTTTAAAAGGTCAATCACCTAGGGTGTGGCAGCATCTTCAGCTTGTGGTGCCTTTTAGTTCTTCTCTACTTCCTTAATTTCCTCATCTTGATGCTTATTGACCTAAATTCCATTCATGTGGAAATATTCCTCTCTAGTAGTCCAATGGTGATAAGGCTTAAGTGACAAGATCTTCATTTGCTTCAGCATTGAGTAATCTATATACTCGAGATCACCTTCAAGAGGATGTCCTAAATCTATATGGTGGACAACAGTTGCTAAACTAGTAGCAATCCATCCAATAGAAATGTCCTTGACAGTGTGAGGTTTCCTTTGTAACTCCTTAATCTTTTGAGCTATAGCTACTGCACCATTAATGAAGATTCCCTAAACCCTGCATCTTAATAAAATAATTTCCATTGAATTTACTGTACTCATTGTCATGGCACTAGATCAATTAGATCTCGAACAATTTCCCAATTCTCTTGTAAGGTAGCATTGGGTAATTCACCAATAACATTCTCCAGGAAGTCTAAATGTGCAGTGAACTAAGGAAAATCCATTGTGTAACCTTTCCTCCCTAACTTGAAATTTACTATACTAAGATCTCCCACCCCTTAAAGTAACACTCAAAGGAATAAAGAAATTTTCTTGTGAGGGAAAGATATATTTTTTGCCTCTTCTTAATGAAATCAGTCCAACTGATGTTGTTTATTATAGGTAGAATTTCATCCTATAGGCTTCCATTAGCTATATCTAAGTAAATGTCACTCAAGTATGCTAGCTTGACATAGGCACATGCACTAAAGTGTTCATGCAGTGAGTGTTTCCCCTTATCTACATATGATGGAATGTTCAAACCGAAAGAGCTTGATGCTTCAGCATGTCTAGCTTTCTTAAGAGGCACTACACAAGATAAAATATCTCAAATAAGTAACAATCATAATTGAAGTTTAGCAAGAATAGCATTTTATCATAATGTAGCATGTGGCAAATATAGAACAAAATATGACTAAGATTAACGGCTCAATACTACCCTTCAAACACATTAAATCACATTACCATCATAACCAAAGAATACTATGCATTGATATTAATGAACAATTAACAAGTGAGAATGGGCTAATGAAAGATGAGATTAAATGAACATGGCAAGCTAAGAAAATACAAGCTAAAAATGAAATTATTGTCATAGAAGCATTTTATCAAACACTTTGTGTGCACATTTTGCCTATGCTAAAGCAAGACCAATTTGAAATTCAAATTATACCAAAATTGAAAATATGCACTACTAGAATGCACACAACAAGATCACTAGATCAACAATGCAATATCAACACAATTTAAAGCTCAAATGCAAGTGGAAACCAACCCCAAATAAGCACAAAACTAAGGCAAAATAAGCAATCTAAACATGCAAAAGCATATACGAGAAACCAAAGATCATTTACTTGGATTGATTTGAACAACAAAGATGATAAATCATAGCTTGAATTAAGAGCACTTAGGAAAGTGAAATCTATGTAGTGGGTGAGTGAGAGAATATGTAAATAAATGTGTGCAAGAGTGAATGAAAAAATTGAGAGAGTGGGTTTTTAAAGAAGAGGCACTCGGGTGAGTGAAGAATCACTCGGCCGAGTGACAGGTCACAGTTCAAAGAGGGAAGAATGAAGCCAACACAAATAAACTATGTAAATGGACTAAAGAAGGAGCACTTGAAAGAATGGGAAATACCACTTGATAGAGTGATGGGAGGCTGGACTAAAAGGCTAGAAAAGTGCAAGAAACACTTAAGAGAGTGATTTTTTTTTACTCAGGAGAGCAATCAAGGACTAGGAGAGTGACCATAGTCACTCGATTGAGTGACTCAAGGCTGCCCTTTTTGCAAAACAAATTTTTTTTTCTCTGTCCGATTTCAACCATAACTCCTCTATTGAATATTGTTTGCACTATGCTCCCTTCCCATCTTATTTGAACCTTTAAATCTCTAAATCAACATCTCTTAGACAACATTAAATCATGTTTTTGCATTCACTCAATTAAATCACACCTAAACAAAGTTATGCTCAAACTCAAATCATAGCACATTATTCTTCCAACATGTGCTAACACTTACTCACTTTCAATTTTACCTTAAACAATAAATATCCCTTGCTCAATTCTTACTTAAAACAATGCCAAAGGCTTATTTAAGCCCTTATTCATATCAAAATCACAAATAATGGACTTAATAGATAAAACTCCCTTTTAATTCATGAATCAAAAACTAAATCAAATCAAACTAAAACAAATTAACACCAAAGTAATAAAAACACTTCAAAACATAAAGACAAAACAAAAAAACAAATAAAACAATAATTTAAAGCAAAGAAGTTAAAGAGCTTCGTTCTGAGTTTAAAAAGTCCTTAGTTAGACTTGTAACCCTTGTATCAGTCACGAAATACCATGGTTGCCTCAGCAACCTTTATTTTCCCAACTCGATACGGTTTTCCTTTATGCTTTTTCAATACTTTGAAAATTATTTCCTCCTCCAAACCTGTTAAAAGTGAAAACATAATTATTGGTTTTGCATTATTTTCTAAAAATACATATTTTAAATAAGAGGAAAGCATTTTAAGTTTAGGATTATTTTCTCCCTTAGGAGGGGACGATTCATCCTCCTTTGTTTCTTTCTCTTCATGTTATTTTTCTAACTCTTCTATCTGCTCTTTTCCTTCTTTTCAACTTCCTTCTTATTGTTTGGATGCATTAAACAATCTTAAAGCTCATTATCCAATAAAATTTCTTCTTTCTTTTCCTCCACACGTTCTTGAATACCATTTATGAAGTAAATGGACTCTTCAAAATCATAGAAAGGGTGTTTCATCACCGTATTTACATTAAAGATCATTTCTTCCTCATTGAACCTTAAAATAAATGTTTGTCCATGTACATCTATTAATGCCTTTACCGTGTTTAAAAATAACCTTCCGACTATCAATGGTACCTTTCAATCCTCTTCAATGCCTATAACTACAAAATGAACCAAAAATATAAAATTTCTCACTTTTACCAATAAGTCCTCAATAATACCCTTTGGTCTCTTTACCGATCTATCAGCCAACTGTAGCATCATTTGGTTTTCCTTGATATCACCTAAATTTAATTTCCTACAAATTAAATAAGGCATTAATTAATACTAACACCCAAATCATATAATACATGTCCAACAAAATTTTCTCCTAATTTGCATGGCAAAGTGAAACTACTAGGATCCTTTAATTTTTTAGGAATTTTGTTCATTAAAATTGCACTAAAATTTTTAAATAATTAAACTGTTCCTACACCCTTTAGCTTTTTCTTGTTAAAACATAACTCTTTCATAAACTTAGCATATTTAAGCATGTGCAATAAAGCTTTCGTAAATGGTAAATTTACATGCAACTTTTTAAACATGTCTAAAAATCTAGTTAACTGTTCATTATGCTTTTCCTTCCTAACTAGAGATGGATAAGGTAATTTAGATTCATCAAGCACAGTAGAAACAAGTTTTTCCTTACCTTTGCTTTTCTCAACAATAGGTGATGTCTCATCATTAAATTTAGGTATAGAAATACTTACCTTTGGTGTTGGTTCCACCAAATCTGAAGACTTTTTACTATTTTCAGCTTTCTTCACCTCTTTTTCACTTCTCAAAGTAATTAACTTGGCTTCTTTCTTTAGGTTCCTATCCATATTAGATGGAAAAGTGTCATGTGCCCTATTTGAGATAGAGTTAGCAAGTTTCCTTACTTGATTTTCTAAATTTCTAATTGAAGCATCTTGATTTCTCATCCAAATATCTCGTGATTTCCACCTAGGATTTTGATTATCCATAAATCTAATCTGGGCATTCATAAAGTTAGCAAACATTTCCTTAAAATTGGGTTTTCTATCTTGTGTGGGTTAAGGTCTAGCTTAAAAACTAAGGGGTTGATATGTGGATGGGTAGTGTGGTTGGGCTTGGTTAGGCAGGTGGTTGTTGCTATGAGAAACTATATTTTGATTAAAGGAGCCCTAGATTAATTACTAGATTTAGATGCATGGTTTCCCTCTCTCTATGAAAAATTAGGGTGATTTCTCCATTTAGGATTATAGGTATTGCTATAGGGGTTTAATGTATTTACTTCTTCCACTAATGTTTCTAGGCTCTCCTCACTTTTAAGTTCGGGTGCTATATGTGTCCCAGTATAAGTGTTACATGATTGAGATAAAGATGACACATTTTTAACTCGTAAACCACTTACCTGCTTTGTTAATGCATCTATTTGTGCCATTAGCATGGTTACCTCATCCACACTATGTACAACTTATTTTTTTGTGTGGTCCTTGCACTTACCCATTGAGCATCATTGGTGGCCATCTCATCCAGAAGTAGGAAAGCTTCTTCAGGGATTTTGTTCATGAAACTTTCATTTAAAGCTGCATCTAGTAGATTGATTCACATCTGCATAGAAAATAGACATTAATTAATGAGCAGCAAATTCATGATGTGGACAGCTCTTTAAGAGTTTCCTAAATCTTTCCTAAGCCACATGGAATGGTTCCTCATATAATTGATAGAAATTATGGATGTTATTCCTAATACTAGCTGTTTTGGTAGGAGGAAAGAAGCGGCATAAAATTTTTTCCTACATTTGTTGCCATGACTGAATTGATTGACTTGGTAGCATTTGCAACCAATCCCTTTCCTTACCAATGAGAGTAAAAGGCATTAACTTAAGCCTAATGGCATCCATAGACACATTCGGCATTTAAACTGTATCACTAATTTCTACAAAGATATCTAAATGTTGAGCAAGGTTCTCTATCTTTGATCCAGAAAATTGATTCTTTTAGACCATGGTGATGGTCGCAGGTTTTATCTCAAAATATTGATTATGAGGTATCCTAATGGTTTTATGATCCTTATTCCACCTAGAGATAGCATAGTCTCCAATGATTCTAAACCTAAACTGATCCCCTTAAACTTGGGCATGGTTAACTTGCCCTTCTATCCTAGGGTGTGGATCATTTATTGGTGGGTCATGGAGAGGGTGGTTATTAAGGTTGTTACCTTTTGCTCTTTCAAATTCATATTTATTTGCTTTAATCTCCTAATCCTGTGGAATGTCCTTTCAATTTCAGGGTCAATAGGCAAAATTGGAGCACCTCTTACCATAAACTATTGACACATGTAAAGAATAAAAGAATAAATTAAATGAAAGAATAGAGAAATGAGAAGAAAGACACACAAAATTCACTTCAAAATCTAAAAACAAATGCTAATTTTCCCCGGCAACGATGTTAAAAACATAACTGGTGTCTAGCAAGTATACTAGATCGGCTAGTAATATGGAAAAATATAGATTAAGACCCCAAATATTGTACCCAAGGGAAACTATACAAATACAACTTGTTTCAAATTTTAGAGTGAACACTGTGTGCAAGAGTAAAAAAACCCCAAGTTTTGAGTTGATGGAAGTTTAATGAACTAAAAACAGTACTTAACAACTAAAGCAATAAAGTTAAAATGATTAAGCAGAGATTTAAATGGAGAATTTAAATAAAGCAAGTACTGTGATTTGGTAAAAATCAATATTGAAGACAATTTCTGCCAAAGTACTATCCATCTTAACTAATATTGCAATGACTAAATTTCAAAAGAACACAAGTGATTATGGAAAAACTAGATAAAGAAAGCCATATATCTTAGTCAAGAATATCATTCTAAGCATTTAACTTTCTTGTTAGGAATAATTCAATACTTAGCATAAGAACCCAAATTTATCCTCCTAGATATTCATTAAATCCTCTTTCAAGTAAACTTAAATCCAACCTATACTTAGTTCAACTTTTTTAAGTATTAACCCACTCTTATAAATACATAATTATATCTTGATTAGAAAATAATCATGCATCAACACTAATGAACTAATATAAGAACATGCATATCATAGATAATACATTAATTAATCATTAACTATTAATAAAATAAATTAACAATCTATCTTAATACAATCAAAGATAAGAAGTTGCTCAAGAACTAAGAAATAATCAACTTGCATTGAATTAAAGCTCAAACTAAGTCCTTACAATAAAAATATAAGGATTAAAGTATCCTGTAGCAAAAATTAAGAAAACTACTTACAATTCATATTAAGAACTGAACAAAATAAATAAAGATGATACAAACTCATAGAATCAAGAAACTCCCTTGACAATTATGTAGAACCCTCAAACAAAGCTTCCAAACTCCAAGCTTTTGTGTCTTGAAAATTTAAACTAAAGCTAATGTAAAACTAAGAATGAAAATTCATAATTAGGAATGGCTCCCCTAGTCTTAATGTCTTCAACCTTTTTTATAGCCTTCAAAAGGATAATTTACATGCTTGAGACTTTCTAAATTGAGAGAGTTTGAGTTTTAATTAAACAAGAAGTCTTTTATCGACTAAATACGACATACACTTAGGAGAGTGGTCTTGATCGCCCGGAAGAGAGCTTAAATGCTCAGGTGAGTGCCCTCTTCACTCGGGAGTGTGCTTTCCTCCTGGAGAAAACATGAAATTATCTTGGGTGAGTGCCAAAAATACCCAAGAAAGTGTTAAATCACTCAGTCGAGTGGTAAAATCGCTCAGCCAAGTGCTTCTTGGTTGTCCTTCATAAATCAGAAGCCAGCTTTCCCCAACATTACAAATTTACCCTTGAATTTCTCCTTTTTACATTTTAACCCTTTTTCTCTTCAATTTAACCCTAAAAAACACCAAAACTAACAATTAAACCTAAAAATACATAAACTAAGTAATTAATGCTAAAATTAACTAATTTAAACACATAAAAATGCACTAAAAATATAGTATAATTCACACTTATCAATTGCCTTTCAATTTCTATGGCCACTCTCCCACTTCTTTTGACCGCCTTAACCTTGCTCTCTTCTTTTATCTCTTTTTTCACTTTCGATGGTTGAACTTCAAATATAAATGGGCACCAAAGCCCCTTTATCCTCACTCTCTATGGGGCTATCCCAACAATCAATCATTGAAATTGGCCAATTTTTTTCACTTGGCTCTATTACTTTAGGGGCAAAATGAGTAACGACCACGTACTCATTCCTGTATAGGTCTCTCATGATGTACCATTTAGGTAGTCTAGACCTAATCATAAACACTAGGGGTGGCACAACATTGTAACCTCCCTTCTTCTTTTTGTCTCTCTTCTCAGGATCTGAAATTTGCTTGCTATCTATCAAATCCTAAATTTTATTCCTCAAGGTGCTACAGTAGTTAGTCAAGTGCCCAATATGCTAATGGTATGCACAATGTTGATCCTCCCTATAATGAGGACACCCTTGACTTTTTGCAGGCCTTGAGGGTAGTGGTTAAAGCTTCCCTTCCTTGCTCAAATGATCTAATACCCAGGACAATGACTTACCTAAATTGGAATAATGTTTTTTACTAGCTTTTATAGTGGACACTTCTGCAGTCTTTCCAATTTTGTTCGACCCATTATTGTTCCCCACTACTTTGTTATAGCCAAAGTTACTCCTGACACCCTCATTGCTTGCACTTTTTGCTAGGTACTCTCCCTCAGCTTCTATGGCTGTGTCTTTCAATGACTCCTAGTCCTTTAGACCCTTTATTTTCAAGCCATCCCATAGATATGAGCTTGCATTCACGATGAATAACCTTATCTGATCAGCTGTGTCAAGCTTTCTCGTTATCTTTATTACTTTATTCCTCCACCTGGTGAGGTACTTATGAAAGGATTCATTATGCTTTTGCTAAAATAGCTCGAGGTCTTTTAGGGTAACCTCTATTCTAGTGTTACAGTCATACTGCATAAAGAACTCCTTAGTTAATAAATCCCAATCTTTTTTGGCATGCCTATATAGTCTCCCATCTAACTCATCCATTATCATTAAGGTGATAGCAACAGCTGAAGCTAACCTTTCTCTCAAAGAGGGCAACCTCCCAGTTTCCTCGATGACTCTTCCAATCTCATTTAAATGTTTGTTTTCCATGTTTGAGCCCGTTTCCTGACTACTTGTACTCAATTCTAAATTTACCTTTGAACCCAAATCTAAACCCAACTCTAAACTTGAACTAGACCCTAGTAGTACAAATGTTGGTCTTCGAACAAGATGACTATAAACCACCTAAATTGATCTATGATGGCTGCAAGGATCAAATGTTAGGGATGCTGTATGAGTATGGTATTACAAGATGCATGTATGCAATGAATGCTTTCATTAGGTGTTAATCACAACCACACACAAGCATAAAAATAGTCCTCCAACCTTATTACTCCTACACAGGTGGTTGTGCGATCTCTTTTCTAGGTGTGCTTAGCCCAGGGGACAACAGCGTACCTAATGGACGCGCATGGTGCACAACGAAAAAAACTCGGTAGCATAACCTCTCTAATTGAAAGCACGGGCGTATGGATTTTTACCATAATATATTTTGACTAACTCATACAGATTGGGTTGGGCCAGTCGGGGCATGGCAGCCTTTGATTGGTACTTTCCTAATTTTTTTGAGTTCGGTCTATACATAAAGGTGCACATAGCGAGCAAAAGTTATTATGGTTATACAACCTAGGGGAAGTTGTTATTGTAATTACATGGGCTTAAGTCAAAGGTGATGAAACTTTAAGGCTACCTAAGTATGGTCCCTGCCAACAGGTCTAGCTTATCACAAGTATAACAACCGATGGGTCACCATTTTTTATACCATTTGGTACTAAACTTGGGATAGTGGGTCCCCTTGATGCCTCCCTACATTGAGTGAATATAAAGCATGTTTTACGATAGCACCGGGGCTAAAAAAAGATGCCTAACTTAATTCTAAGGCTTTAAAATGAATGTAAAAAATGCAATTTAGAAAGGAGACATAATTAATTAATAAAACCCAATTATAAAGAACTTAACCAAGATACTTTTGGAAGCAAGGTCTCTTTAGTCTCCAGTTGAGTTGCCACTATGATACGCTCCAGAGCCATCGTTCATTTTTGGATTCATTCTCGGAAGCCTGTTTTTAGGGTCTGAGACCAGATGAGGCTCACTTTAACTCATAAATTGGCTACTTCACAATAAAAAAGGATTAACCCCAAATTTTTATTGGTATTCAACCTATGAAGACATCTACTAATGGGCTTAAAAAAGGTAGGTATCATGGAGTCACCATCCAATAGAATGTCGAAAAATGATTCTCGACCTTTTGATGCCCAAACAGAGATTGGTGTTTGGGACATCACTCTTATCAGACATCTTGGTTAGATGTTATTTTATAATTGAGCTGTATGTTTAATCTTCTCACTTCTCTCTCATAATACAAAGCATAAGAATTAATTAAACATCCCAAGCATTCAAAAAAAGTAATAAATAAATGAATAAATCGAACTACTTAAATTATTACAGAAAAAATCATTTAATAATTAAAGTATAATGATGTACATACATAAATTGAGGCATTCATGTTGATTGGGAACATTGGTTCCCTTATGCATATTTTACAAAAATGCTCATTTTATTCTTTTATTTGGTTTTGGATGAAAAATTGGACATTGGTCCAAATTTAAAAAAAAAAACCCAATTTATTAGCTAGAAATTGTTTTAAATATCTCTTTCTTTTTTAGCATGCATAAAAAGCCTTCTTTATTAGCTATTACATCCCAAAATAAAAATACATCCAAAAAACCAAAACAAATAAATGAACATAAAATAATGAAATAAATAATAACTAAATAAAAATAAGATAATAAATAAATAAAATGATGAGAGGAATGATTAAATGAAGTAACCGGATGGGTTAAGGGTGATGATCCAATCGGGAGCACAATTCTCGATGTATAAAACCTCATACAATCCTCCAAAGATGAAAAAATTTACATACTCACAAAAAACACCAAAAAGGCAAATAATTAAGCATCATACCAAATAAATAATAAAAAAATAGCAAAGATAACCATTTAATTGATTGTACAGTACAAAATGAAATTACATATACGATTAAATCATACAAAATAATGCACAAATGTCATACAAATCAAGTAAATCATGCAAATACCATAAAATACATAAAATACAAACAAAAATGCCTAAAAATTATCCACGAACGCCCCTAAAATGGTGACAGACACCTACAACTTTATGAGGGAAGGGACAAAAGGATGTCCTCGTGACATCCCATCTGTCGCTTTGATAGACAGGCATTTGTTGTGATGGAATATGACATGGCATATATATGATGATCACGCAGCAAAAAAATAATAAAATTGATCATACATACCACGCAATCCATAAAAAAGAATCGAAAACATGCAATTTTAGGGTTTTAAAACTTACAACTTTAGATGCACTTCAAGACTTGGTTCTAATGATGACCAGCAATTAGGATGAACTTATATGTTTCAGGTCTTGATCACCAATGCCAAAGAAACAGCTTTTACGTCACTCCTCTCTATGTTCACACATACAATTGCAATGAAGGCTTAAAATTGAGAGTGCTAGCTCTATGTGTAAATAACTGGCAATGGTAATGGATTGAAGCTACAAGATCTAATCTTGTACTTCCTTTAGGTTGCTATTGTTGCCCAAGAACACAACAGAATAAGAAAGAATCCTTTCCCCTTGTGTATTTTGGCCAAGAGTGTGTGAGAGAGAGAGAATCATGCCTAGGGTTTTTCTTTTGTTCAAAAAATATATATCATTTATTTTTGGTAAGTGTTAATTCCGAAATTTACTACCTAAAGATAGTAAATTCAGCCTCAATTACTTCCTAAAATCAAGTGACATATATTAATTCAAACTCTTTTGAATTTTAAATTCAAGTTAATTTGAAATAAACATAAGACATTTAATCAAAACAAATCACTTAATTTAGGGATATGGTTGCCGAAATTCCTATTGAATTTATTCTTGGATTTTTGGTCACCTTATATCCATTTAATTAATTTATTTTGATTTAAATGCCATTAGGATTTAATGCTCAATTAACTTAATTAATCCAAGATAATTAATTAATTGAAATCAATCCTATTGGGCCGAATTTATCTCTCTCATGGACCAAGGTCCAATAGCCATTTTAATACCCATTACATACATTAATTTCACTTTAATTAAAAGCCCAAATTAATGCCCAATCTTCAATTTAAATATTTTAAGCCCAATGCTTTGTGTGCGATCCTATAGGTCTATTTAATATTGGCAATGAATTAATTCAAAGGCTATATATATTCTCTAGCAAGATATTATAGCATTCCAAATTAAATGAAAATGCAAATGGCATTTAGTAACCTAATGCAATTTTGCATAGTCCCTTACCCTTAAATATCAGAATTAATATAAGGTATAGAACTAGTCATCCTTATATATATTAATTCCTTTCTTTATATTCTAGTGATACTGAACTCTCAGATAAATAATGATTACTCATTATTTCATCTTGGTATGGCCATACACTTCTCAGTTCACTGATCAAGTGGCCGATGATATTTTCTCTCTTATTGAGAGGGGTAATCCCTTCACTTCTCTCATGCTCTCTAACATGAATCAATGCATACCCAAGCATACCCATACTTGTCACTTTGTTACGAGCACATTAGGTGTATGTCAAAGTACACAGTAATTCATAAAGAGTTTCATAGAGATTTTAGGTCTAAGAACTCCGATGCAAAACTTGCATATGAGAAACACTCATGACTTATACCATGTAGTGTTCTCATGAATAGATCGAATCCAGATACCATGTTCCAAACATGTATCTATGATCTCTAATTGACACTCTTGTCCTTATGATCCGTAAGACAAAACTCAACTTATCAGAGAGAGCATACTAGCCTTAATTCATTTGTTATTCCTATAACAATGACTGACTAGGGATATTTGGAATGAAGTCTCTATTATTTCAAGGTCTTACAACCATATGCCTCACACATGATAACTTAAACTGAAACAACATTCTTAGATAGTTCTATCAATTGATATACATAGGAATACAATAGATAAAACAAATGCCTCATTTATTAACTAAAGTGTTTAATAACAATGCATTGGGGCTAGGGCTTACACTAACATGTTGATGCTTTTTCCTATTCATCACTTGTTGAATAGTACAAATCCTAAAGCATGCCAAAATAGTAGTATAACATTAAATCATGCACAAAACACACTAAAAACTTATTAAATTACAAGATTACAAAATAAAGGAAAAGCTTGAAGTTACAATAATGAAGGAATCTTTGCCTAATCATCCCTCTAAACATCCAAATTCAATCTAGATTCGTATTCACATCACACTTTAATCATGCAAATCACTCAAATATAAACACAATTATTTCAACAAACAACATATGGCTATGCATGGCAATTTTAGAGAGAGAAAATAAATATAGAGAGAGCCTAAAATATTATGCTTAAGAGATATTCTAACTATAAATTCATTGTAGTCTAGATCTCCACTCCAATTATACTCTTTATTTTCCAAAAAATCCAATGAATTTCATTGTGTATGTCATTTTTCAACAGATTGTTAGAAAATAATAACTTCTTAGAGAGAGAGAAATTGATTTTCTTCCTCTTTAAGGTTTTTTTTTCTGCCTTTAAAAGTGATTCCTCCCCCTTTTAAAACCTTAGAATTTTGCCTTTTATACCTAGTTTAGAAATAGAGTTGGATTCTAACTCCAACTTTCCAAATCTGGAGATATCTCCCTAGAAAATTCGAATTCAAATCTCTTAAAACATATCTCTTTTTTTTGAAATCAAGAAGCATGGGAAATCCAAAAAAAGACCCACAGACGGGCGTCCCTCATTGAGAGGTGCCCATCCCTTAAGAAAAATCCCAGAATTACCAAAATACTCCTAATCTGACCTAGACAGGAGAGAAAAGGCTAGGAATAACCGTGCTTCATATGATAGATGACCGTTTGTCACCTCTAAAGGCCAAAAATTAGGGTTTTCATGCACTTTTGTAAAAACACTTGAAAATTCATAAAATCTTTGAGAAAAATGTGAGCAATTCATAATTGGAGCTTGGATATTAGAACCTGCTGTCAGTAATATGCAAGTATACAATAGACATTGCCAAAGTCTTCAACACACTGAACCAATTCTTAATGAAACTTAATCTTGAGAAATGTGCTTTGGAGTATCTTTGGAAAATTTTTTAGGATTCTTAGTGTCTAGAAGAGGCATTGAGGCCAATCTAGAAAAAATCTAGGCTAGTTTGGATACGTAACTTCCAAGAAAAGTGAAGGAAATCCAAAAGCTAAAAGGAGAATTATAGTCGTGGGAAGGTTCATTTCCTCTTCAGTTAATTGATGTATCCCATTCTTTAAGAGATTAAGGAAGATCAAAGATTTTAATTGGGAAGAAGACTTCTAAAGAACATTTGATCAATTGAAGAGATTTCTTTTTAAGCCACCCCAACCTATCCTAAGAGAAAAAAATTTTCTTTATTTATCCATATCAAGTGAAGTAATTGCAATTATTTTGGTGAGAGAAAATGACAAATAGTAGAAGTTGATTTATTATGTAAGCCCGGTATTTAGAGGATTGAAACTTAAGAAAGGTTCAACTAAGCAATTGATCATCACCCTCATATGTACAACAAAGTTAAGGCAGTATATTAAACCTCAAACTTTTATTGAATGATCTAATTAGCCTTTTAGAAAGATACTTCAACTATTTGATATGGAAAAAAAGACTCATTTGAATTAAGTTGCAATCATTTAATATCAAATACGAGCCCTGATTAGCTACCAAAGCTCAAGCCTTAGTTAAATTTATCGCAAAAATCATAAGAGATGTTTAGCAGGAGAACAAATCAAAAAGTATTGCCTAAGAAATGACAATAGACAATACTTTCAATGAGCAAAAGGAAGGAATAAGGATAATAGTGAAAGGTCCCTTAAATATATTTGTATGAAGCATGAGATTCAAATAAATGTCAAAGCCTTTAATAATGTAGTATAATATAAAGCCCTACTGCAATGACTAAGACTGGTCAATTCTATCCGACTGTAAAATCTTAGAGTAAGGGGTGATTCCCAGTTGGTTACAAATCAATTTTTAGGAATTTTTAAAGACAAAGAAGAAAAAATAAAGAATACCTAGCTAAGGTAAAGATCTCCATCCAAGAAATGGAATCCATAGGGATGACTTTGACAATTGAAAAAGTCCCCAAGGAAGGTACAAAAGTTGCCGATCTACTTATAAAAATGTTAGTGACCGATTAGACCTTTGACTATGATGATGTTATGGTTGAAGAGCAAGCATTCCCAACCATAGAAGAAACTAAGATAATTGAGATTGATGAAGAAGATACTTGGATGATGCCAATTACTAAATGTTTCTGATCAGGTCCTTTTCCAAATAATAAAGCAAAAGCCAGGAAGACTACGAGAAAATTCTTGATTCATTCCCTTATCAATGATAATCAGTACAAAAAGTTATTTAACCATCCTCGGTTGAAATGCATTACCATAAAAGAAAGGGATTATATACTTAGGGAAATCTATAAAGGCATATGTGGAGCACACAAAGTAGGAAGGCTTATGTGTAGAAAGGTTCCATAGATAGGGGTAGTTTTGGTCCACTATATTCAAAGATACATAGGAAAAGAACAAAAGTTGCTCCTAATTTCAGATTTATGAATGCATAATTAGGTAGACAACATCAAAATAGTAGCCAATCAGCATATTGTGGCATTTTGATCAATGAGTTTGGGTATCTTGGCACCTTTTATACAAGGCAAAAGGTAAATGAAGTTCCTGGTAGTACCAGTAGACCATTTTCCAAAATGGATCAAAACAAAGGCAATGGAGAACACTAGAACAACTTGAGTTAAGAGCTTTGCTTGGAGAGAAATTGTTTGTAGATACGAATTTTCAAAAGCCGTCATCCTTAATAATGGAAAATAGTTTAACAACTCTATTTTTTTAGGACTTTTATGCCTACCTGAAGATACAACTAAGGTTCACTTCAGTCACCATCCACAAAGCAATAGGATGATCAAAGTTTCTAACAGAACCATCTTAAAAAGGTTAAAAGAAGATTAACAAAAGCTAATGGAAAGTGGATAGAAGAACCTAACAATGTCTTATGGTCCTATAGAACATCTCTTAGATTGGGAACAAGACCAACCCCCCCCCTTCCCCTTTCTCTCTAGTGTATGGATCAAAAGTAGTTATTCTAGTTCAAATTGGTGTGCCCTCATATAGAGCAAAATTTTTTTGTGAGCAAAATAATGAAAAAGAAACATCTTGACTTGTTGTAAGAACATAAAGAGGATGTTTATGCTAAGATAGTAGCATAAAGCAAAAGTAGCTCAATATTACAATGTCAAGGTAAAACCTAAAGCCTTTAAAGTTAGAGATCTAGTGCTCAAGAAAGCAATCATTTGGCATGGAAATTCAGGCGTACGAAACTCAAGCCTTATTTGGAACCTTAAAAAATTGAAAAGTTGCTAGTCTTAGTATCTACAAGTTAAAAACTTTAGAAAGACTTGGCATGTACAAGTTCTAAAAAATATCATATGTAATTTCATTACGTGAAATATGCTCAATCAACAAACATATCTAATTGAAGTATATGAATAATCATCATTCGCTCACTTATACATGCCTCTTTTCTATACAAGTGAGCATGGATCACTTAATCGGTCTATTAAAAATTTTATTAACTAATCCATTAATGTTGGTTAACCGCTATATTGGTTTCGATTATTAATTTGATTTTTTATATCAATTTATCGGTTAACCACTAAAAAATTTCTACTTATAAATTTAATAAATTATACAATTTGTAATATTATTTTTAATAGTTAAAAATGCTTTAGAAATGAAAAAATACAAATTAAATATAATATCCATTAAAAGAATAAAAATAAAAATAAAATTTTCAGAATTAATTATAACAATTAAATATATTCAATATGAAACTAACAACATATGGCTAATTATGCACATACAATAAATAATAACAATAATAATAATAATAATAATAATAATAATAATAATAATAATAATTTTTATTTACTAAAAATATGTATTATAATAATATTTTAAAAAATTATATATCATAATATTTATGAATTACAAAAATGTTGAAAAATATAACTATAAAATTTAAAATATAATTTATAAAATGTATATAGATCAGTTAACCATTACTCAACGGTTAACCATCGGTTTTTAAAAATAAAAATCGTAAACCTAAATTTTCAATTCAATTAACCTAAAAATCGGTTTGATTTCGAATCGATTTTTCAGTTAACAAAAATTTCAATTTTTTTTGCTCACCCCTACATTTATAGGTATTGCTATGATCATCATTCAATAACATCTTATGCAATTTTGTGACACAAATAGTTACTTTTTAATAAAATAAGAAATTTAGATTGTTATTTAAAGATTATGTGTGAAATTATTAATGCTCAATTAGGAAAAGCTTACAAAGAGTTAGTCCATTAACCATAACTTTCTACAAATTAACCTAATTATTTACAAGAAATCATAATATTTCTTAAGTTATACTTTAACTCAAAACAAGGTAACTTGGCACAAGAATACTTAATGAGGCATATCTTAAAATAAAATAATCATAAATAAGAGGGAATAAAAGTCAATTAGATTGATGATAAAAATATCACAAGGAATTTAAATTATTTTAAAAAAATAATTCACAAAAACCAAAAAAAAAGTGGCTAATCCTCCACATTAATGAGCTTCGATCCATAACCCTTGGACACTTGATCTCTTTTTGCCCCATCTTGCTGATATTTGTGACCTGCTCGGTCTAATAAGCTTGATTGGGAATCATCTCATTATTAGATTCACCTATGTCATCCTTAAGAAGGGAAGGGAAGAAAGATTAGACAAAAAAGATATATCTGTATTAGGAAACCTCTTAGCATGCATTAAACAAATGCACACAAATAGCTCACCTTGAGCCGCACCAAGTTCATCCAAGATCCTTTAACTCTTTCACAATTGAGAATGGATAAACCTTTGCTACTTTTCCATCTTCTTTTGAGAAGACTCAAGACGTTTAACTCTAGTCTTGAGCTCTAACTTTTCAAATTGGGGACATGCAACTACAACTTTATGATTAGCCTTTTAGCAATCTTTTTGGCATTTAAAGCATCAATATTGCCCATTTGACATGCACTAGAGCCCACTCGTATTCGGTTGGGTTCTCAGAGGGCTGCTTTTAGGGTCCAAGATCAGGTCGAGGCTCATTATATCTCATAAATTGGCCACTTTACAATAGAGAGGGTTTTAAGCCCAATCTATTGTTGATGGTCAACCCATAAAGGGGTTTAAAGTGGGCTCAAAGAGGTGGGTATCATAGAGCACCATCCAATAGAATGTTGGGAAATGATTCTTAACCATTTGATGCCCAAACAGAGAATAGTATTCAGGACATCACTCTTAATTCGCATCTTGGTTAGGTGTTTTTCTCATAATCAAGTTTTTATCATTAGTCCACTACATCCCTTATCACATGATGCATTGCAACAAAAATAAGCACTCTAAGCACTCAAGGAAAGCGATAAATAAAAGCCTACTTAAATTATTACATAAGCAAATGTCCTTAAGGAAAAGAATAACATATAAAATGACATAGCATACATAAAATAGAGAATTAATTGAACTTTGAGAACATTTGATTCCCGCATACATGATTTTTTACAGAAAGATAGAGAGCCTTTGCTTGATGTTAATGAAAACGTAGGATGAATGATCCCAATTTTTAAGAAAATGAGACTCTTTTTATGGTGTGATTTTGGATTAAAATTAGACATTGGTCCATTTTATTAGAAAAATCTAATTAATCAGTAAAAAATGATTTTAATTGAATTTTTCATTTAACGTGCAAAAATTATTTTATTACTAACTCTTACATCCCCAAAAATAAAAGACATCCAAAATAAACAAGATACCAAAATTAAATAAACAAAGCAATATTGAATAAAAAAAGATAAAGAAACTAAATGCAAAATAAAAAATAAAGTGAACATAAACCAATCGAGGGTATAATTCCCAATGCATAATTACCTTCGAAAGCTCCAAAAATGCATAAAATAAATTGCTTACACAACATAAAAAATCAATTAATTAGCATATTAAAAGGAAATGATGTGACACCCTACGTTCACTTATAATTCCGTACATTATGAAATATTGTTTGGCTAATGGCTAAGCTTAACTTTTATTTCTTAAATTCATTTTAATGTCGCAAAGTTACTATTCATTTGGTAAAAATTTTGGCAGTAGAACGACTTGTAAACTATGCTACCCAAACCTACAAATTTGTAAAATAACACTCCTAAAAGGCAACCTCTACCTCAAATACTCCAATCACAATCATAGCACTTCTAAATTCAGCCACAAACCATCATCAAAAACAATCACATAATCAACATCTACACAACCATCGTATAATATAAGTATACTATTATCTAGCATTCGTTACACAATACATTACATGCCAGTTCTTAAAAAGTATAATACATAATACATCTAAGTTCCACGCCCACAAAAGTGTTACATGTACATGTCACTTCTCTTCTCCATCACCGAGTCTTTAATTACCTGTCCCTACACGCAGTCAAACAAACAATGCGCTAAGCAACGTTGTTGCCTAGTGGTTGATACAACTATACAAAATTTCATCTAATAAAACTATGTTAAGTAAATTATCATTTTACCCTTACTTGACACTTATTGTTAATTAATTTAAAAATTATTCTCTTAATACCTTAAATTACCATTTAATCCTTCCCTTACTTTTTTTTCATTTAATCTCATATAATTCTTACTTAAGTGGAAAATTATCATTATGTCCTTAAACTTCCCTTTTAACATATATGACTTTATTTAACTCCTATTTAATCATTTTTGCTTTATTTGACTTTTATTCTACTTTAAGTCTAAAATTTACGTTTTGATCCTCATACTTACTAATATATTGGTAAATTACACTTTGGTCCCTAAACCTTTCTTTTCTCATTAATTATACCAAAGTCACACAAATGTTGCTATTTTTTTTGGTTTCCTTTTGTTCTTATCCCATTCTAATTCCAAAATTTACAATTTACTCCTTATACTTTTTCATGTGATGGAAAATTATAGTTTGATCCCTTAACTTTTTCTTATTTATGATTTTGACTATTTTAATACTTTTAACCATATTATAATGCCAATTTACTATTTTACCCCTTGTTTTCTTGCGTAATTATCTTTTTTCCCTTTTTAAACCAGTTGATATCATATTTCATCTTTTTCATTATTTTATCACACAAATGACATCTTTGGCACATAATTTATCACCTAATCCTCATTTTCTTACGTATTTACATTTTTACCCTTTTCTAAACTATTATATTACACTTTTCATTTTATTTATTACTTATTCACATTTATGATATCTTTCATGTATAATTTACCATTTAGTCCTCATTTCTTTACGTATTTATAATTTTCACCCCTTGTTGACCAATTAATTACATTTTCCACACTATTTACTATTTAATCACACATATGACGTCTTTTATGGGAAATTTACTATTTAGTCCACATTCCTTGCATAATTATATTTTTGTCCCTAATATATGATGTCAAGTGACTACTTGAGCATAGCCAACCCTCAATGGAAAATTTAATCTCATAGTGCTACCGCAGTATATGGATCCTTATGGCTAGCCATTATATCGTATAATCCTGAATTGCCCACTGTACACTAAAGGCAATTATTTTACTTCACATTATGCTATATTTTCACATATGTTCTCATGTCATTCACATTACATTACATCACATGACATACTTTCTCATTTTTCATTTATTTGTTCATCATTATCATACATAAAATCATAATAAACATGTTGGATGTCATTCAAACTTGATGAAACATACTATATTCCTTATGTACATCATTCAATCATGCATAATGCAGCAACATACATCATAGTTTCTCATGTAATATCATATATCACATGGTTCCATAATCATTTCTAGCTTTTTCATGCAATTACATATTCAATTTGCACTTATATTCCTTTAGTATCCAAATGAACATCATTGCGTTAACTATACATACATTATGTGCATATACGTTTCAAGGCTTTAATTATGCTATTTAGGTTCTTTTACCATTCAAAACCCCAATTTAAGTCAATTATCCAATTAATCTTATAATTATCGTTAATTAATCCTAAGGGTACCATTCGACTTTAACATGCTTTCACACCTACATTGTGATTTCTCATTCTTTCTCATGCTATGTGTATCCTTAAGATTATTTTAAGCATTCGTATATTGATATACATTCAATTTGCATTAATAACCCTTTATTACCTAATTGATCACTACTATGTTACATTTATGTATCTTATGTACACATGGAATTAAATGTTCCAAATATTCATACTAGGTTTCTTAATCACAATAATGTTTAAATTATATTCAATTTTCCATGAAGTAGCCAAAAATCACATACTCACTTAAAGTATATCATTTTGTTCATTAATACAAAACTATGTCCATATGTTATTTTTAGTTCTAATAATTCATATTATGCTCATTCATGATTATATTATGTATTTCATGTTTAATATCCAAATAATCACCAAGTTATCATATGTTACTTCATATGACACCATTCGACCAAGGTAGGTTTAACCATTCTTTGCTTGATTTCCTCTTTAATTCTTACTTATTTCATGTTATTACATCTTTTTACTATGCTATCTCAATTTATTTCACATTTCTACTTAGGTTCACATAGTTACATACTGTAAATTTTAGGTTAAATTCAAAGAAACAAATGAAATTACGTGTAGTTTTATATCCACTAACCTCAAAGTAGCTTGAAATCACTTATTTCTCATTTTTCTCATTTTTCTCCTTTTTGCTCTTTTCTTCTTTTTGGAAATCCCCTTTAGGCCAAATTTAGGGAGGAGAAATTTGTGAGTTTATGCTATGAATTTCAACATAAAATTACTCAACAATAATACTCACCAGGAATTGTGTCCCCTACCTAAAGAATTTGTTGAGATTGTTGGTGTGAGATTTACACCTGTTACCCAACCTTGTCTGCTTTCTATTATCCTTGACTATCCCAGAGAGGTAACTCGAGGGAGGACATTTTCATTAGAGTAGTTGACTGATGTCTTGGCTGATTTTGATGATGTGCCTACATTTCATACTTACGTGATCCTATTCTGTTGTCTTGCTCAATGCTTGTTAGTGTGCTCAAATGACGTGACCGAAGACTATGGATTGTTTAGTGTTATGGATGGTGTGCATAGAGATGCAATCCATTTCCTTTAGTTTTGGCAGAGGCATTTTTTAGTTTAGATGTTGTTCGTGCTGACCTCTTGCTCACTTTACTCCTTTAATATTCCAAGTATGTATTATTTTAAATGTAGTGCACCCCTTGTGGATTTTTACACTAGCTTTTCTTATTGGAAAATGCATCCTTTCAAATTTTTACGTATTTCTATGTCTTATTTTTGTTTAAGATGAACTCAACTCACCCCAACGACTTTTTCTTTCTTTTTTTTCTTTTTCTTTTCTCTTTTTTTTCTTTCTTTTTTTAGGTGTGGCTACATGAGAAGTCGAAGCTACTGTCGGAGCTATGGGCACTTATCCCATGAGGCATTATAACCTTAAGCAATGCGAGTTTTATTCAATCCATGAGATAATTGTTTGGCTGGCTTATTCAGTGGATGATGACATCAGTTTTAGGTGCCCTTGGTACCCATTTCTTCTGTAGTCCGATAAGGACCTTCTGGATATGTCCTTTTATGTGGATTACATCAAGCCACCTTTTACATCACTATATACTGTGCTCGATAGTACAATGATTGTTAGGATATTGTCAGGTGCCCATTGGGTTTTCATGGTGGTACACTCTCTACCCCTTATCTAATAGGCTACTATCGAAAGATCTAGGCCTAACTTCCTACAAGGACTTCATCCTTAAGATTGGTACCTTAACTTTACTATTCCTATTACATACAAGTAGTAGGTTATAAGTCTAGCGGTTAAAAATAAGACATTTCATCTTAGACGTCTAGAAGGAGAGAGCAATATGATACATATAGACTAGATCAGATATTATCATCGATTATGTTTTTTTATTATGAACTTTTTAAATTTTGAACACATGAAAAGAAAAGGACTACTTTTGGATATATTGGATACATACGTGACTTTTCATTCTAATTTTAGTACACATGATCATTATTTAACATTATCTTAATGACATATATCTCTTAATCTCAAAATGAAATTTTAAAAACATCAAAACCCCTATCATCAATTAGCCCTCTCGAATTTTCTTAATTAATTATTTTCTCTTTGCTCCTAATTTTTGTTCAAGATGTCTTTTTTTTATTTTTGCACTAATAGGGTGCCTGATTTTAGTGAGCTTGTTGTTTTTTAAATTTTTGAACTGCAGGGCTATTATTCTCTTTTTTTCTCTTTTGAGTCTTAGCCATAGAACCTCTTTAATCTATCGACATTTACTGACTCCCTAAACTCATTACCATTATTATCAATCAAAATAACAACTCTTTTGGATAATAACTTTTTCAACAAGAAAGGTCTTTCCTAAGTGGGCTTAAACTTGCCCCAAATGTTTGGAATCATAGGTCTTATCTGTTTCAACACTAGGTTCCCTTCCTTCAAAGGATGTTTTTTAACCTTCTTTCTAAATGAACAAGCTAGTCTCTTTTGGTAAATTTGGTTTCAATAGTAAGCCCGCATCCTATCCCATTTAACAAGTTAAGCTACAGCAACCTCGACCCAGCCCATTATGTCTCTAGCAACATAGCTTCTGGTCTATACACCAAGGAAAACAAAGTAGCTCTTGTTGAAGTTCTGGCTATAGTCCTAAAGCCCCATAATGCAAAAGGTAGCTTATTGGTCCAATTTTTATATGTTCAAACTATCTTGGCTAAAATCCATTTAATGTTCTTATTAGCCACCCAAATTACCTCATTTGCTTGAAATCGATAGGGAGATGACTATGATGTTGAATGCCATACTTTTTTCAAATCTGCTTGGTTTCCCCAAAAAACTACAATCCATTGCCTAACATTATATGGTGAGGTAGACAGTATCTATACATCAAGTTCCTTTCAATGAACTTGGCCATATCCTTAGTGTCTATCTTCTTAAAGGATTCAGCCTCTACCCACTTGGTAAAGTAATCTATGGCAACTATAATGAATCTGTGCCCATTCAAGGATGGCAAATGAATCATGCCTATAATGTCTATACCTCATGCGGTGAACGGCCAAGGCAATAGAAGGTCACATAACTCAAAAACTGGCAAGTGTTTTAAATTTTTATACTGTGGCATAATTGACATTGTTTGACATACTTAGAGCAATCAGTGTCTATTGTAAGCCAGAAGAATCCTTGATGCATGATTTTTTTTCCTAAGCTAATCCATTCATATGAGTTCCACATACTCCTACATGTACATCTTCCATCACTTTCTTAACCTCTTTCTCATTCACACACCTCAGTTGGATACCATCAGGTTGTCTCTCATAAAGCACTCCACCTACAATAATGAATTGAGTTGACAGGTTGTGGATCATCCTTTGGTCTTTTTTCAATGGCTTCCTCTGGAAATACTAACCTTTCTAAATAATTTTGAATATCATAGTACCAGGGTTTCCCATCGTCCACCTCAATGTCTATTATTTGTTCAGCTTTGAAGTATGGCTTGTCAAAAATTGAGATCAACACCAGTTTCATCCTTACTCCTTTTAGGTTATCCCACATCAATACTAAGGTGGCCAAGGCATCTACTAATTGATTCTTTTTTAGGCATTTACCCAAAAGTGCAAACCTTAAATTGATTACTCAATGCCTTCAAACACTTAATGTAAGGCAATAACTATTTTTCCTTTACTAACCATTCTCTTTTCACTTAATAGATTACCAAAGATGAATCTCTGAATGCTTCTTTAGATTTTACCCCCATAGCCAGTAAAGCCTCTAACCCGAAGATGCAGGCTTCATACTTCGCTTCATTATTTATGGCTTTATACCTTAGTTTCTTAGCTAAAAGCAACTTCTTTACCTTTGAGGTTACTAGAATCACTCCCACTCTAGCTCCTTTGTTATTCATAGCTCCATCAAAGTAAATTTGCCAACCCTGAATTATTATAGCCGTAATATTCTCATCAAAAAACCCATTGGTTGTCTCTTTTCCTTTTAATGGCTGATCAACTAGGAATTCTGCTACGGCTCTTCGTTTAATGGTTTTCCTAGTGATGTATTCGATGTTCAATTCCTGTAGAAGAATTAGCCACCTACCCATCTTCCTTGGGAGTGAAGGTGCTTCCTATAAATACCAAAAAAAAAAAGATTTTGTCTACCCACCACTTCTACTCTGTAGGAATGGATATAATGTCTTAGTTTCTTTGAAGCCCAAATGACTATCAAATAGATCTTTTCGACTTTTATGTACTTAATCTCACATGGAAGAAACTTATTGTTGAGATAGTAAACCTTGTACTCAATTTTGAAGTCAACCTCTTAAGCCATCATAGCCTCTACTGAACTATCCTCTATGGCTAGATACCAGATAAAAGACTTGTCCACCTAGGGTGGTCTCAATACTAGTGAATGCAAAAGGTATTTTATAATGGTGTCAAATGCCTTTTAACAACCTTTATTCCAAACAATTGGTTGATCCTTTTTAAGTAGTTTGAATATTGGTTCACAAATTGAAGTTAACTTAGTTATAAATCTGCTTATGTACTAAATACTGCCTAGAAATCCTCTGCCCTCCTTTTCTTTCTAAGGCATAAGCATCTCTCTAATGGTCTTCACTTTGTTAGGATCTATCTTTATTCCTTTCTAGCTCACTACATGCCCTAAAAGCTTACCTGAAGTAACTTTAAATATGCACTTCTTCAGGTTAAGGTAAAGATTATACTTGTCAATCCTTTGAAAGAATTTCTCTAAGGCCTCAAAGTAGCCTTTTTGAGTGGCCAAATTGATCATCATATCATCCATGTATACCTCCACCTCTTTGTAGATCAAGTCATCTAATATCCTAATTGTCATCCTCTGATAGATGGCACCTGCATTCTTAAGTCCAAAAGGCATAACCTAATAGGCATAGGTAACCCATTCGGTGATAAAGGCCATCTTAATCTTGTCCATAACTTTGTTCATAATTTAATTGTACTTTGCATAACCATCTATAAAGCTATACATGGCACGAATGGCTGCACTATCTACCAAAACATCTATGTGAGGCAAGAGGAAATCTTCATTAAAGAAAGATTTGTTTAAATCCCTACAGTCTACACAGACTCTAACTCTTCCATGCTTCTTTGTTATAGGGACTACATTTGCGAACCACGTCAGGTATTGGACCTTTATTGGGAACTTAGCCTTTATCTATTTCCTTACTTCATCTTTAACCTTTTTAGCCCACTTTAGCCTAAGTCTCCTAAGCTTCTATTTGACTAGTTTATATCCCAGATAGGTTAGGATGGCATGTTTGGCTATCTCTCGATCTATTCCTGACATGTCTTTATAGGCCCAGGCAAAGGTTCTTCGTATTATTTCAATATTCTCTCAAAATTTTCTTTTTCTTTAGGAGTTATGTCTAAAGCTAAAAAGATTTCTTTTGGGTTTTCTTTTATTCTGAGATTAAATGAACATCTATTTATTGATTTGATGTCAAATATGAATGATTCATTATCATGATTATGCATATTAAAATCAGGGAAAACATCACATAAGTAAGCAAAATTTTTCATCTTATTAATATAATCAAAAGAGAAATCATTATTCTTATCAAAAAGTTATAGAACATTAAGAATGTCAATGAAAATATCGTCTTCAATCTTAGCAGCATCAGATGCCTCTCTAACTTTCGGGGTTGGTTTAGGTGGACCTTTAACTTCAATCTTTTCTTTGTCAATCTTCTGAACAGTAAGCATCTTCTCAGTTATGATCTCTTAAGGCACTTATTTATCCCATGCTGAATGATACATAAGAATCTCCATGTCCAAGAAACCTTCAATTGGCTTAATGATCCCATGTTCCCAATCGAAGACATCATTAAATAACTTAAAACTAGGCATTATCTTGTCTCCCACCAATCAAGGCTTATTTTCTCCAAAGTAAAGGTATACCACTAATGTTCACACAAAGCTCTTAGAAATGTGAGGAATCTCCTTTGCTGCTTCTTTTCCTTTACCTTTTTGACTAGGACCAGTATAACCTAACCCTTTTTTGTCCTTCTGCCCCTTAGTAGTGATGGTAGTCTACACTCCATAAGAATTCTTACCCAAACTAGCACAAGGAAAGAAATGCATTTTCTTTAACATATTGATTACCTACATGAAATCAGCGAAACCACCTTCATCTTCTTTATCATTAATCATAAACAAATGGAATTCACTAAAAGGCTGTGTGGCTATTTTCAGTAAAGATACCTAGATTTCTCTCACAACTTTGGTGGTCACTATTTAGCCATCATGAGGTATCTCGATCATTTGATGTAGTATGAAAGGTACTCCACTTAACTTGTGGAACCATGGCCTTCCAAATAGTAAAAAAAAATATTGGTAGGCATAGGTAACACTACAAACTCAGCTTCGGCCTCAATTGGCCCTGTCTTCACTATAGCCTTGAAGGTCCCAACAGCTTGCCTTTTTGAATTGTCATAGGTAAAAATAGTCAAACTCAACTTGTTTAGCATACTTTCATTCAGCCCAAAAGTAGGAATTACAACTAAAGGACACATTGATAGATGACCCACATCCACCATTATGCACGCTGTGTGCTTTTTATTTAGCTGAGCTTTGATGTAGAGAGGATGATTATGGTTTCTTCATTCAACAGGCATACCAACATCATAATACTGGATATTCTCTCTCATTCCTCGTTTGAATAAATCCAGCAATTTAGAAGGTGAAATGGTAGTGGCAACAGTAGACTCACTTAAATCTTCCGTTAATTTCAACTTATGTGATAGAGACTGCCTCAATAAATCCCAAATAGAGATCTGGGCCTGTGTCTTCTTTAGCTATTTTATTATCTGGTTTTCTTCAATCTCCTTTTCTATGGGTACATAAGCTAGAGCTGGTGGCTTCTCAATTTCCAAGGCCATCATTCTACCTCTAATGACCACCTTTACTTTCTGATCTTCCTTCACTTATTCTTCATCTTTACTAGCTGAACTCTAAATATCAATGGGAACTATAGCCCTATCATCTCCACTCTTAGTGGGAGATTCCCAATAATCAATAATTAAAATTGGTCAATTTTCTTTACCTCGCTTTGTTACTATAGGGGTGGAATGAGTAACGACCACATATTTATTCCCATACAGGTCTCTCATGACATACCACTCAGGCATATAAGACCCAATCATGAACATTGGAGGTGGCATGACATTGTACCCTCCCTTCTTCTTCTTCATCTCTCTTTCCAAGATCTAAAATCTGTTTGCTGTCTATCAAATCCTAAATATTATTTCTTAAGGGCTGACAATAACCAATGAGATGCCCAGTATGCTGGTGATAGGCACAATACTGATCCTTTCTAGAGTGGGGTAACCCTTAACTCTTAGTAGGTTTCAAAGGCAATGGCTGAAGCTTCCCTTTATTATATAGCCGATCCAAAACCCAAGATAATGACTTCTTGAGATTAGAATAATGCCTCTGGTTAACCTCCATAATGGATACTTTAGCAATCTTTCCACTTTTATTCGCTCCACTACTATTTTTAACTGTCTTGTTATTGCTAAAATTCCACTTTTCACCATCAGTATTGGCCATTTTGGCCAAATATTCACCCTCATCCTCTATGGGTATACCCTTTAAAAACTCTTAATCTTTTAAACCCTTCATCTTTTAGCCATCCCTCAAGTGGAGACTTGCATTTCAAATGAAAAGCCTAATCTGGTCAGTTGTATCAGGATTTCTCTTCATCTCCATTACTCAGTTTCTTTACCTCATCAAGTACTTATGAAAAGATTTGTCATGCTTTTGTTGGATCCATTCGAGGTCTTTCAAAGTAACCTCTATCCTCATACTGCAGTAGTATTATTTAAGGAACTCTTTCGTCAGCTAGTCCCAGTCCTCCTTGGTGCGCCTATCAAACCTATGATACCAGTCAATAGTGGCCTGTTAAGCTCAGACAAAAATATTCCACCTTTTGCTTCTTGATCAAGGTGATTCCTTTTTATGATCAGTGTATATTACTTAACATGTGTAGAGGGATCCGAGGTACCATTAAATCTTGGTAGATCAAGCATCTTAAACCTTTGGGGTAGCAGTTTATCCCTATCTAAGTCTCTATCCTCTAGATTCATCCCCCTTCCTATAGATAACAATCTAAACATGGCTTTAACCTTTTCTTCCATTTTCTTAAAGGTTATATCCTTAGCACTAGGGCCCCTACTTCTCACATTTATCATAAGAGGAACATGAACCTCATCCTTTTTCTTAATATAATCATTTTTAGCTCATGCCTCCTTTAGTGGAACTCGAGGTGCAGTAGCATCTACCATGGTAACATCCCCAACATGTGTTGGCTCCATTGTGTTGTGAATAGGTGCTGCCAATTAAGTTCTAGTGTTTGGTGTTTAAGAAGCCATCAGTCCACTAACCATGGCTATCAACCTATCTTAAAAATCTTAAAACCTCTTATTTAGCCTCCAATCTAGTTCATCCTTTGTTATTGAAGGCCCTAAAACAGAAGCGGCCAACCTTTTTTTAAAGATGTAAGCCTTGCTGCCTCATCTATAACTCTCCCAGTCTCATTCGTTTGCTCGTCATCCATCTCTAATTCTATTTCCTAACTGGTTCCTAAAACCCAATTTAAACTCAACTTTGAAATGACCTCTAATTCCAACCTTAAACTTTATTTTGGTCTTAACCCTGGCAACTCAGATGTTGATCCCCAGACAAGGCAATTATCTGACCCTCTGAACCACCTAATTGAATCTATGATAGCTGTAAGAATCACATTAAGAGTGATGCATGATGAATAATGCATGAACATGGTATGTACCTAATGCATTAATGCAATGAATGATTTTGTTAGGTGTCAATCGCAATCACATACAAGTACAGACAAAGCCTTCTAACCTTATTACTCCTACACAAAAGGTTATGAAGTCTCTTCCCTAGGTGGGCTTAGCCTATGGGTTAATAGGGTACTCGATGGATGCTTATAGGGTATGGCAAAAAAACCAATAGTATAACCTCTCTTAATTGAAAGTGGAGGCATATGGGTTTTGACTATTATGTATTTTAACTAATCTATAAAAATCGAGATGGGCCTATCGAGACATGGTGGCCTTTGATTGGTACCCTCCTAATTTGTTAGAGTTGGGTCAATATATAAAGGTCCACATAGCAAGCAAAAGTTATTATGGTTATACAACCTAGGGAAAGTAGCTATTGTCATTACATGGGCTATAGTCAAGGTGATGAAACTATATAGCTACCCCCTGCCAATAGGTCTAGCTCATCACAAGCATAATGACTGATGAGTTACTATTTTATATGCCACTTGGTACTAGACTTGGGCTTATGGGTCTTCTTAACATCTCCTCACATTGAGTGAATGTAGGGCATGTTTTAGGATAGCATCAAGGCTAGAAAGGGATGCCTAATTTAATTCTAAAGCTCTAGCATGTATGCCAAAAGTACAATTTCAAAAGGAGATAGGACTAATTAAGAAGAACTTAATTATAAGGAACTTAACCAAGATACTTTTGGGAGCAAGGTCTCTTTAGTCTCCAGTGGAGTCACAATTATGATATGAGCTAAAGCCAGCTCGTATTCGGTTAGGTTCTCGGAGGCCCGCTTTTAGGATCCAAGATCTGGTCGAGGCTCATTATATCTCATAAATTGGCCACTTTACAATAGAGAGGGTTTTAAGCACAATCTATTATTAATGTTCAACCTATGAAGGCATCTAAAGTGGGCTCAAAGAGATAGGTATCATAGAGTCACAACCCAGAATGTTGGCAAATAATTCTCAACCTTTTGATGCCCAAATAAAGAACGGTGTTCAGGACATCACTCGTAGTTTGCATCTTGGTTAGGTGTTTTTCTTATAATTAAGTTTTTATCATTAGTCCACTACCTCTCTTCTCACATGATGTATTGCAACAAAAATAAACATTTCAAACACATATGAAAAGCGATAAATAAAAACCTACTTAAATTATTACATAAGCAAATCGTCTTCAAGGAAAAGAATAACATATAAAATGACATAGCATACATAAAACGGGAAATTAATTGAACCTTGGGAACATTTGGTTCATCATATGTGGTGTTAATGAAAACGCGAGATAAATGATGCCAATTTTTAAGAAAATGAGACTATCTTTTATTGTGTGATCTTGGGTTAAAATTGGACATTGGTCTATTTTAGGTTTATTTTATTAGGAAAAATCTAATTAATTAGTAGAAAATGATTTTAAGTGATTTTTTCATTTAATGTGCAAAAATCATTTTATTACTAACTATTACATCCCCAAAAATAAAAGACATCCAAAATAAACAAGATACCAAAATTAAATAAACAAAACATCATTGATAAAAAAAATGATAAAGAAACTAAATACAAAATAAAAAAAGGAGAAAATGAATCAGTTGGGGGCACGATTCCAGATGCATAATCACTCTTCGAAAGCTCCAAAAATGCATAAAATAAATTAGTTGCACAACATAAAAAAATCAATTAATTAGCATATTAGAAGGAAATTAACACTAAAATAAATTAAAATGTTAGGCAGAATAACCATGCCAAAAATGTAAACTTACATACATAATTAAAAATCCACACATAAAGACACATAAATAAATTAAGTATAAATACTTAGAAAAAGACTCAAATAAGGATTAAAAAAAAAGATAAGAAAAATACATTAAAATAAGCATAAATCCAGCCATGGACACCTCTGGCAACTAACAGATGCCCCAGGCCATAAGAGGGAAGGGACAAGGAGAAAGCATCGTGACTTCCCATCTGTCACATTGACAGATGGGTGTCTGTGATGCCTTCTTCCCATCTATCACTCAAAAACAGATATAAAAAACAAGTTTTTAAACAACAAATGTGAGAGATCTAAATAAATCTTAAGCATAAAATTTTAAGGTCTTAAATCATGCCAAATCTAAGCATAATTCCTAAATCATGCCATGCTTTTAATTAAATAATAACAACAAACAACATGTGAACAAAATTTTAACACAAGAAATAAAGCATGAATTCATGGAGGAGAATAAACCTTAACATGTTATTCAAACACATAAAACAACTCTAGATCATCATGGCATATCAAAATTAAATAGATTTGAATAGGATAGTACAAAGGCATGCATTACCATATCATAAACATATTTACACAAATGGGATGATGCTTTAGAAAGTGAAAATTTGGCCTAGGATATTTCCCTCAAGATATTCTATTCTATAAGTTTAGAAACATCAATCTTTGCTTTGATCCTCGATATTTGTATTTAGAAAACAAAGAGATTTTTCGTGTGTCTTTTATTGAATGAAATTTGCATTGAACTTTAGTTTCCAAAAGAAGAGATTTGATTTCTCTCTCTCCAAAACTCTATTCCTTTTAACAAAAAAATCATTCCCCTAAAAAAATCCTAATTTTGGCCTTCTATAGCTAGAGAGGAGTTAGAGGTTCACTCTAACTCCAATTCTCTAGATATGACAGGATTAAATCCCTTAAAATCCAAAATCAAATTAAATCTCCTCTTAACTTGGATTTTTTTAAAACTAAAAAATGTGAAAATTTTAGAAATACCCCTACAGACGAGTGTCTATCATGGACAGACAGCTGCCCTAACATGATTCCTCAAAAATGCCATTGATTTGACCTAGATTAGAGGAAAGTGGCCATAGACAACCATCCCTCTCATGACGAACATTCATATGTCATGGCTGAAGGTTAAAGTCAAGGTTTTCTTGATACTTTATCAAAATGTTTCCCAAAAAACACTTATAAAACCATAAAGTTTTTATGAAAATGCAAAAATTGAGGTTAGAGCTTTAAGATTCATGCTCTTCGTTAAAAATATATTTTTTCCTCATTATCAAGCAACCTTGATCTTGGCTGACCCAAGTCACAATGTCTATAGCCTGTAATGTCTTTCAACTTATTCTGAGTAGATTTACTGATGCATAATTTGTAGCCATATGCTTAGCCTTCTAAGTAGCCTGCACATTTGAAAATTAAAAAAAAAAAGAAATAAGAGAAAAATGTTAGTAAACTTATAAGAAAAAGGACCTATAAAGCTCGGTGTTCTTTGTGTTTAGAGAGATTGGCACCTAAGGATCATTTATATCCTTATCCAATTGCAATCGTCGACCTAAGTACTCTACCCCATAGGGATTGTGAATGCTGACTTAATCTCTGAAGTGTTGTATCAAGACCTACTTCAAAGGTTGTTTGGGAAGTATATTGACCCTCTATTATGGCAAAAGATTGAATGGATGAGAAGGATAGACAATCTAAACAGAGGCAGATGATGTCATTGACCTTCCCCATACATAGACTATAGTAATAGGGATAACATTCTCTATTAGTGATCGAATAGAAGTTTCAGAAGTGCTTAGCCTTTTAATAGCAATTTTAGGATGTTAAGCTGCAACTTTCCTCTTAGCCTCTTTGGCCACTTTGGCAGTAGCATTAACTTCAGCTTTCTTTAAAGCCTCAACAACCTTTTTAGCAACTATCTCCTCCAGCCTTTTAAAAAGATCTCTAGCCATATCTCCCATAAAATGATCAAGCAACTCCAATTTTATATATATATATAAAGAATCATCCTCCACCTCTTAGCCTCTGGACGTAAAAGATCAGCCATAATGCTTAATAAGAGGTTAGAGTCAAATATACCTCTATTTGACTTTATAGCTAACAAAAGCATCTCTATGTCTTTTTGGAACATAGGAAAATTAAAAGCCAAATCAATGATGTGTTGCTTTTATAGATCAAACCAAATTCATAACAATCCCTTACTTGGATTCAACTAAAAAAGTATTTCTCTTTAAAGCCTTTCAGTAAGGAAAGGAACTTAAAAATTATCTTATTCTTCCAACTTTTGAAATAGAAAAAATCTTTTTGAGTCATCCTTATTAGAAATGAAACAAAAACTACTAAACAATTAAAAAGAGGGGCAATATCATATTATCAACATAAAACCTTAAAACAAGCTATAGCTCTTTAATCGTTTAAATTTAATTGATTGAGAGAAACATCATAAGCCTCCAATATTACCTAATAAAAACCAATGAATGGTAGCCTCAAACTAGACTCTAAGCTCCTGTTGTGGTTGATGAAAAATTTGCCATTAGTAAAAGGACTATCTTTAATAGCTATGGATGAAGGACATGGAAGGCTATAGTAGCTAATCGAAAAGTTAAAATTTTTTTTCAAAAAGATGTAACATTGTTTGATCTTATTCTCGAATGTTTAGGAATTATCATCCTCCTAGAATATTCATCTAAAAAACTAGCAGTTATACCTTTAAACATAATGATCCAAAAGAGCTACAACAAAGAACTCTTATCCTAAGGAGTAAATAAACTATTGGCTTATCAAATAGAAAGGGGTCTCCAAAAGAAAATGATGATGAAAAAGATAAAAGGAGATGAAGTATCCTACACTGTAAAAAGAAAAAATAAGAAGTTTATATGTATATAGGAAATTTTGGACATTAAAATCCAAATTTACCTCTACAAACTTATGACATGTGGAAAAGCAATTAAAATTTTCTACAAAAATCAAAGCGACTTATGAAATTTCAAAATCTAAAAATAAAATCTTAGGCCCTGTTTACTTATAGAAAACAGGGCCTGTTTTCTAGAACATTTTTCTATAGAAAATAGGAAATAGAAAATCATGTTCACTTGATGTAATTTTTTCAAATTAAAAACAAAATACAACTTTTCTAATTTTTTAAAATATAAAAGGATTCGGAGAACTATATTTTATGTTCTCCAAAGTTTCCCTTTTCTATAAAAAACAAGCCTTATTTTCCAGAAATGATGCTCTTCGTATCCCATCTCATACTTTATTCGAATCCTACCTCATGCTTTATCTACTTTTTTCTTCTACACCTGTTGTATACTCTACTTAAGACAAAATTTGATTTTGATTTCTCCTAATTTATCTCAACCAAGTTGGATTGCTAAAATTAAAATAAAATTTGAAATGATTTCCTTGATTCGATTCGTGATTTCCTCTATTTATACTATGTTCATAACCTTTTGGAGTCAATTTCAATTGAAATAGAGGTTATTCATAGCAAAGATGTTCAGGTTTGTTTTCCCTTCTTTCTTCTTCTTAATGTAATCTTATTGTGAGCAACTACTAATATTCAGTTGGGTAGCAGTGTATTAGCCATTTTTTAGCTAAATTTTCATATTAGAATCAAACTATATGAAAATTGTTTGTATCTTTTGGGTTTTCTATTTGATTGTTTGTTTGGATTGGGGACTTATTAAGCCTTTCGATGTCTGCCTATATAGGAACTTAAAGCCAACAATGATCTTTGTTTAAGCTAACCTTTTATGCTCTTTTGTTGCTGATGTTTGTTTTGATATCAAATGTTGCTAATCTGGTCTATGCTCAGTCTTGAGGTTGTAATTGATGGCTCTCTATTTTTCTATATTGGCTTTATAAATGATTTTTACAATATCTTGCTTGTTCCTTCATTATTAACCTTATATTTTTAAAGGCACTAATTGTGCATGTTGCTGCTGTCATGTAGACTGCTATTTCTGAATTTGCAATCTATTTTTTAAGAGGACTTTAAGGCAACTGAGATTGAGGTATTAGACTTCATTCTCTCTTTTTTTTTAGTTAAAATTACATACTCTAAATTTAGTGGTTGTAAAGTGCATCACTTCATTGGACTAGCTCTTTTTGGGGATTTTTCTTTATTAAAAGTTAGTGTCCATTTTGCCTACTCAAGTAATTTGATTTAGCCTCTCTTGACGGCATGAAGGTTTTTTAATTTTGTGCTTTTTTCTATTAGAGGGGTTGGATGTTGAATCCATGACCTCACATGCAAATACTTGAATGATGTCTTAGAATAAGTTCAGTATCTCAAGCAGAAGAGTTTCTTAAGAAGTACCATTTGTTTGTCCTCACATGCAAATACCTTAATGAAGTTTTAGATTATTGAATTGGTTCACATGAATTCCTTCTGGTAAGAGTGCCTTAATAGTGCTAAAATTTGCTTTGATCTAGCTTCGCCATCTCTAGATCTAATGGCAATTACTCTTTCTATTTTTATTTATGTGCTTGTCAGATTTATCAACTTGCTGAGGACTTAGCTTGAGCTTTTGTAGATAGAGCAGTATTGCTGAACATTATGAAGGTTGAGGCAACTGGATCTTCAGGTCCATTGAACGTTAATAGAAACCTCTTCCTTGTACATTCATTTTGTATCTTTTTAATGATTTAGTTTTTTAGAGTCTCAAATTTTTTCTTTTAACAGTTTATTTTTTCTAAGAATCACTAAAAAGCAAAGCTCGTGCTTATATGTGGCAGTGCCAAAAGTAATATCATATAATCTTAACTCCCATGAATTCATGTAAGGGTGAAACATGGATAAGAACATCTTTGTTATAATCTTAACCCTCTTATGTTGTTGGTAGTTATTGAGATTTAGTTTAATAGCATGTACTAGTCTTTGCCTTACTAATAGTTTCCATTAATGCAAAATCTATCACCAAGGATGTGTTGCTGTGTTTTGATGAATAGCTAAAATATGACTGCATTGCCGAGTGATATACATCTAATTGAGTTGACTGTAAACTTCTTTAATTCTAAATTGGATGGAACTAATTGATTGTTTAGAGCTGCATCTTTGACTTTAATGTTGTAATGCAATGTTTCTTTGATTTTGCTTTTCATTTTTCTCAGCTCGATGATTTATTTTTTGTAAATTCTTTCTCTATTACTTGGAGTTATCTTTATTGCACTTGCTTTGAAAATTCTTGAAATCGACTATGCATTTCTCACCATGGCGAAATTGAAGTGTATGCATTACTATTACTATTTTGTTGTCTACTCTTATATTCTTGTTCATCACAAATATTTTTTTCTTTTTTTTTCCTTTTTGGCTGTAGAAAGTTTCCTATTGGTTAGTTTATATTTTAGCACAATTTCCCTTTTTTCTAACTTTATTATTTCTTATAAAAGGCCTTTTCTTTTTACTTTTTTTCTCTTTTGGCAGGGAATTTATCTAGTGAAATTTTCCTGGTTGCTGGTACAGCGGTATGAATTTCTATTATTTCACTTGCACTTTCATTAGAAGTATAATTAGTTTTTTCTAAATTGAATACGTAGGTAGCTGTTGGGATATTAGCAATTCCTATTGTTCAAGGATCTAGCTTTTTGGCCTCTGTAGTGTTCTGTATTCTTTGTTGGATTTATATGGTAATGCTTCCAATCTTCTCTAAATCTCATCTTATTTAGTCATGCTAATTCGATAATTCTCGTCAAGTTCATATTTTGAATTATCTTTGCCTTCAATTTATAACATTTTAAAGGTAGAATGAACTATGGCATAAAAATCCTTTGTATGGCATAAAAAGAAGTTGGCTTTGATAAACATCATAACATTTATGTTGCATGAGGCTCTACAAGGATACATAGATAAAAACTCATTCTACTAGCCATGCGATACACAAAAATTGAATTAACATTATTGACATGTTCGTAATGTTGATGGCATCTCATTAATCATTCTCATTCTCACATGGCAAGTCCAGTGAGTTTTTTTGGTAAGATATCACATAAATATCAAAGTATTAACAAGTCAAATTGAACAATGTCTTTGGAAAATCTAAGCAGCACTTAGCTTTGCTTGTTTCTGTGGATATAAGAATATACTCTCTGCTAGTTTGTTCTCTATTCTTCTATTTGGCTTTAAATTAGTAAACTGCAGTTATAAAAAAATTCTAGATCTTTCCTTTTGTTCAATTGACTAAAATCAAATCAACGACACTGAAACATTTATGACCATTAAAAAATCCTTTATGTTTTTCGTGGGTTTCTCTTTTCACCAAATATTGTTACTTGTCAGATGAATTTTTCTTCTTGTATCTTTTATATCATAATTTGCATTGATATTCACTGCAACTATTCCAAAGTTATTAGTTTGCTTATCGATATTCTTGTTTGCAACATAGACCTTAGGATGCATGGTCATAAAAGCTTGGCTTCATCTTAGGAATAAGAATGCTAACAAGTAGATTAAAAAATTATTATGGTTAATTACATAAACTAAAGAATGGACAATAGATAATTTGGATCTAGATGCAATAAATTGGACTTTTATGTAGGCACTTCTAACAAAGTTTGTATTAGAGATAGTTGATTCTAGTAGGGCATGCTCTCGCAATTACATTGGCATCACATGGCTGGTAGAATGAGTTTTCATTTGTGTATCCTTATAGAACCTCATGCAATGTAAATTTTCTAATGTTTATCCAACTTCATAAACTTAACTTCTCTATCTTATGTAAATTTCATTTCATGAATTGGTTAAGTACTTGCCAAATGTTATTGATTAGCAAGTTAGGTGATAATTTATAGAACTAATAGCATCACACAAATTTTGAAAAGCGTAAGGTTTAGGCTTTTGTTGGGTCAATACATCTAAAGACCTTATTTGTCTTACAGTAAAGGTTGTTGCATCCTTTTGGTTATGCCACTGTTAGGTCTGAGCATTAATTTTGCATTCTAATATGTAATAATTCAATAGCTTTGCAAAAAAGCTAATACCTGCTGCTTAATTATCCCTTTACTCTGCATTTCATTTTGTTATCTTCTTAATAGTAATGAAGCATTTGCTACATTCCTAGAGACTTATGGGGAGAATTTATTCACAAACTTTCAATAAATAACGTTATATTAGTGGAATTAATCATTTCTTGTTTGGGACAACCGGTTAGTATCTACAGCTATTCAGTTTTTTTTTTGTATGTGAATTATGTTGTGTAATATTTAAGTTGATTTTTCTCATTACATTTCTTGTTATTTTTTTTATTGTCAAGTATGTGCTTAAAAAAATTTAAAATTTTAATATACAACATGTAATGGAAATTTTGGTATATATAGATAATTAGATGGGGGGAAAGAATAGAAATGGTGAACAATCAAAAGATTGGTCTAATAGTAATAAACTTGCTTTTTTAAATATTGTATACGAAAGAGTTAAAAATGATCCAAATGGAATGCCATCTTTTAAACCATCTGATTGGAAAGAAATGGATGACGAATTATTTATAGTAGTGGGAGAAAGATATCGTATTGAAAAAAAATAAAGAGAAAATACAATCGTCTTCAAATGAAGCATTGAAAATTTACTGAATTATTGGAGCATACCGAGATAACTTATGATTTGTATTCAAACACCGTATTTGTTACTAAAGACATTTGGCAAATGTTTAGCAAGGTAAAGATATTATTAATTTAATTTTTTTATTATTACTATTTTACATTAAGGTACATATTACAAATATCAACATTTAAATTGTTTTTCCTCAATTAAATTACAGAAGCACAAGAATTTCAAATCATTTAAGAAAAATGGATGCAAGCATTACGATCTATTGGGTCAAATTTTTAGTAAATCTACTACTACTGGACATCTGCACCATGCTTCTACACAAGTACCTTATAATTCAGATAATGAGCATCAAATTGAAGAAGAATTTCTTCAAAGGGAAATTCACCATGGATCATATAGGAAAAATGGTGCTTCTAGTTTAAAAGATAAGTAAGTTCCTATGGATTACATTCCTTGCTCAAATAGAGCTAAGAAAGAAACAAAATTTGAAAAATTGGATTCATGTTTGGAAATGTAGGCTACTTGTTTAAGTGCTAGAGCTGAAAAGGAATTAGCAAAAGCCAAAAGATATAAATTAGAAAGTAATCAAGTTACAAGTATTGAAGTTGATCCATATACTATAGAGGCATGTATAAATATTTTGGAAGAAATAAAAGATATTTCTAGTGCTTCCTATAACAAAGCACTAAAAAAGTTTGTCTTTCTAGAATGGAGAAAAATGTTTGTCTTGATGCACAACAATAGAAGAAGATATTGGATTGAAAGTTTATGTAAATAAAAATTCAACGTTTTTTTAATTATATTATGTCTTATGGCTTGATTTATTAATCTAAATTTTTTGAATATATATATATAAGTTTGTTTTTATTTTTATTTGTTTATTTTATTTTTTCTTTAAATTTGATAAGCTTTTTTTTTTAAATTGATGCAAGATTTATGGATCAAAATTTGCATCAAAATCAAGTATTAGTGTATTCAACAAGTAGTGATAGTTATAGTAGTGATGAGGATGAAGATATTTTAGATTTACTTTTAGTTAGATTTTTTATGTCTTGGGATTTTATAGGAAGGGTTCCTTGTAGAACTTCAATACTTAGTGAAAAAAATTACATTATTGAAGTTGTTGTAGGAAATCCAACTAGGTTTTATGAAGGATTTAGTATGGCACCACATATGTTTAGAAATTTATGTGAAAATTTGAAATTGATAGGTTTGTTAAGAGATAAAAGGGATGTTAGCATGGAAGAAGGAGTAGCGATGGGTTTGTTAGTTTTATGTCATAATCTTCGTCAAAAGGTTATAGCAGAATGGTATCAAAATTCACTTGCTACTGTTCATAAATGGTACAAGATGGTAATTAAAGCATCGGCTACTTTAGGTACTCACTAGCTTGATCAAACATGTGAATAAATTTCCTATGCAGCCAGAAATTCAAAGGAATTTGAGATGGTATCCAAATTTTGAGGTAAAATAATATATTATTACAATATTATAATTTTGTTATTTTATAGCATATAATAACGTTGCATATATATAATATCAACTGTAAGTTAAATATTCTACTTTTGTCTGGTTAAGAAATGCATAGGTGTAATATATGGTACTCATGTGGTAGCTTGGTCACCGACTTCTAAACAAAAGACCTTTTGTGGTAGAAAGGCAACACTTGTGACTCAAAATGTTATGGCCATATATTCTCATGACATGTTATTTACATTCGTGTACACTAAATTGGAAGGGATAGCAAATGATTCTAGAGTATTTCTTGATGCATTAACAAGACAAAAAAAATAATTTTCCCCTTCCAAGTGGTGGTAAGAGTTTTTGTTATCATTTCTCTCTTAATATTACACTACAAAAAAAATTTGATTTTACTGACGGACACAATATCGGTCACTAAAAAGAAGATATTACCGACGGATTAGCTACCGAATCACAAATGTGTCAGTAAAAATAAAAAAATTGCAAAATGCCAACGTTTTTAGCTACCAAAATGAAAAACGGTCGGTAAATTTGACGGAAAATAGTGGCACCATTTTGTAGCGACGGTTTAGCGACTAATAAACTTCGTCGGTAAGGATATCAATATTTTTATTATGTACCGGCGTAAATTCTGTCGGTAAATAATGGCAACATATTTTTGCACATTATTTACCAACGAAATAGCGACGGAATATGGGAAATGGACATATGAATTGTTGCGACGGTTATTTCCGTCGGTAATCCGTTGCTATTATTTTTATTATATTTAAATAAATGTTTAATTTTTTTTATAAAATATCATTTTTTCCAAATAAAGGCTAGACTAGATTTTTTTTCATTTTAATTATATATATTTTTTATGAAAATAATTAATATATTTTAGTTATACTCCTATTGTTTTATTATATATACAAAATACTTTATGAATATTTAAATAAAAATTTGTTATATTTTGATGTGATAAGTTCGATCCATAGGACTTGTATTTTTTATTATTTAAATTTAAACCGATCAATATATAAATGAATTTATGTTATCCTAAATATTTTAGGTCAAATTTAAGAATAATCTACAATAATTTTTTTTATAAAATCAAATTTAATTTTATTTTTAACTTAAATTTTTTTATTATTATTATGGATAGAGGAGAGAGGGAGCAGATCCGGGGAGGTGTAACATCCTGGATTTCGGGAAAAAAAAAAGAAGAAAAAACATCATGATGTTTAAAAAATAAAAATAAAAATAAAAAGAACAAGTAAAGTATAATAATTAATAATAATTAAAAAAAGATAAGGAAAGATGAGAGAATGGGATACATTAAACGAAATAAAAGAAAAAAAACAGATAGATGAAGGAGAGAGGCAAGGGAGCTGAGAACGACGACTGACCGCCCGACACTGACGATAGCCCGATACGGTCTCCACCGTGCAGGCCAACCGTCGTCTCCTCTCCGATAAACATACTGTTTGTTTTTGTTTCCCTTTTTCTTTATTTTTTTAAAACCCCGACTTCCCTTTGTGATTCCGATCAACAACAACGAAATTAAAAACATCAAAAATTCAAATTCATAATAATCTAAAAATTATTATAGAAATATTTTTAAAAAATGAAAAAATATGTAAACTTAAAAATACAAAAATTAAAATTAAGAGAACAGAAAAAGCATCGGGCCATTATGGGCCCAAACTCTAACCGCTAAGCACAGTCTACTTTGAAAACACTAACATCCCACCGCTATATATAAATAGTTTAACATCAAATGCGGTTGGATTTTTCTCCGCTTACCCCCCAAATCGCTAGGTAGCAGCTGCAGCTAGGGAAGAAATGGTACGCTCTGTCTTTCAAATCCTACTTATTGTACATTTAAATGCAGAATGGCTAGCTTTTTGATTGATAATTAGATGTGTGTTGCATTTGTTAGGGGAAAGGTACTGGAAGTTTTGGTAAGCGAAGGAATAAAACACACACTCTTGGTGTGCGATGCGGTCGGCGGAGCTTTCACCTCTAGAAGAATCGTTGCGGTGCTTGTGCATATCCTGCCGCCTGCGTCGGAAAATGTAAGTGCTATTGCTATTTACTTAGCAGCAAAATGTTTCTCGCTTTTAGCTGCTTGATTTGGTTTAGTAGATAATGTGATTAGAAACTGGAGCTTATACTCTGAGACAATTGTTTCTGTCTCAATAGATCATGGTTTGTTTGATTAGTAGATGTTGATTAAAATTACCGACGGAAACACCGTCGCTACCATTCCAATAATTTTAATATTATACTAAATATATTAGCCGACAAATTTATCGACGAAAAAATCTGTCGCTGTTTATACTAAAATAAATTTATAATTTATTCATTAAATTTTACCGACGGTTCACCGACACAATTTTCTGTCGCTAAATGGTCAATGCGACAAAACATACGACGAATTTTAAATAAAACTACCAATGGAATTTTTTATAAATCTGTCAGTAATATTTACTGACGGATTTTTCTGCTGTACCTACAAGCGTTTTACCGACAGATTCATTCCGTCGGTAAAATAATAATAAACAGTCGATAAGGTCATTTTCCGTCGATAAAATCACTAATCCGTCGGTAAAATGCATTTTTTTGTAGTGTTAATTTATGTTATTATCATTTAATTAATATAGATATTAATTTATAGATTATTATTATGTCGTGGATATTAGTTATCCCAATATGCCAGAATTTTTGGTTTCATATCATGGTAAAAGATATCATTTAAATGAATTTCTTAGAGGAGGAAGAATTACAAGAAAATATAAGTTAATTAACCAGAGACATTCATTTTTACCTAATGTGATAGAAAGGACATTTGGATTGTTAAAAGCTAGATTTTCAATTTTAAAATCAATACCAAACTATCCTTTACGTCGACAAAAACTTATTCCCATTACATATCGCACATTGCACAATTTCATTAGAATGGAAAATAGAGCCTATCAACTGTTTACATTATATGGTAAAGAAAATTTAATAATGTCTGAAGAAGTCACTGTTGGGGTACAACAAGAGGATATTAATATTGAGTTATCCCAACAAATGCAAATAAAAATAGTTAGAGAGGCAATTGTTGATCAATTGTGGAACGATTATAATAATAATAGAAATTAGAAATTGATTGTATTTTTTATGTTACTATCATAATTTTTTTAATTCAATATTCATTAATTTATAAATATTAAATTTAATTGAATCATCTTAATAAATTTATAATTTAATCATATATACGTATTATTTCAATTTTAAAAAATAGAGTATACATATTTTTTAATAATATATAATTTAATTTTTTAATTTAGAAAATATTTTTTTATTTTTAATAAATCAAGATATTTTCTCATTTTTTTATTTTCTGTTTTCATGAAAATAATTTTTCATTTGTTGATAGGTGAATGCATTTTCTAAATTTTTTATATAAAATAAAAAATAAAAAACTGTTTTATACAAGTAAATGCATTATTATGTTATAAAAAAATATAGGATTATTTGTCAAGAAAGCCCGATCTAAAGGCCTAAGGCCCAATGAGGCATGGCCCAAAACTTGAAGCTCAGATGCACTTGTTTAGTTAGAAGACTACTTGATCTACCCTTAAGTCCCTCAAGCCTCAAACTTCGCTTGACAGATTGCTAGACAGCGCTGTAGCTGCTAGTACAGCCTACATTTGCATTTGATTGCCATCACCTTAACACGCAACATACAAGACACTATAAATAGTCCCTCCATTTTAATAGGTAAACCACTTATAGCGTTTGAGACCTTTTCTGTTTACATTTTATCTCTTTTGACTGCATTTGTAGGTTTTCAGCTAATTGTAACTTGCAACCCAACATGATCGGACTCTTTCCTAGTCAGCCCCTCTTAATTCAATCTTCTGGAGATTATCATGTAGAATTTTTTTTATTCAATTTGTTCCTGGGTTCTATTGATTAAGGTCTTGGTGTGGATATGCATAAGGTCTTCACATTATCCATTTTTTTTTTTTAAACAAGTATTAGCCTTCAAATATGTTTTAGATCTATCTAATTTTAAACATTTAAAACAAATTTTAAACTCATATACATTTACTTTTTATTTGTTTTATTTTTCATTACATTTTAAATTAGAAAATGACTTGAATCAATCATATAAATAACTGAAATTAAGTCTGACAAAATCCAATAAAAAATTTTATTGTTCACCTTCAAGTATAATTGATTTTTCAATTTTGATTCCTCTATAATTTTAAGTTTAGACCCCGTAAACCTTTTCACGTTGCATTCACCCAATGAATTAAAGAAACAAGCATTTTAACCAATTGTGGTTGGTGTGAGTGGTAAGGCACTCTCATCCCTTAAGTGAGGTCAGGGGTTCGATCCCCCTCACGTACGGAGCAACACATTGGCCAGCACACTACCCCTTAATTGGGCCGACACGGTGCGAACGAGGATTAGTCTGGGTGTGGTACGGGCTTAAAGGTGCCTTCCATAGTTGGAGCCCATCCAGGATACCCCGTGCATTTCGCATAAAAAAAAAAAAAGAAACAAGCATTTTATAATTTGCACTTTGTGCAAACAAAATTCCATTATTCATAACAAATGAAAACGTAAGTCAAATTAAATTATTAAATAGATATAATTTTTTTTAACACCATATTTTTCTTTTAACAAAGCAATACACGTGTACCGCAAGATGCCAACTAGTTAGTCATAAAATTTTACTCAGTGAGATCTTTATTTTCTCTAATTGATGATTTAAATTGAAAAATTGCAATGCTTATATTAATGTAATATTAAATTTTATATTTAGAGTTGGAAATATATTTAATTAAATAGATAATTATATAAATATAAATAATAAACAAATAATATTAATTGGATTTGGAATGTATACTAGGAATTAGACTTGATAAACCAGTCCGGTTAGACAGATTTGAATTTGGATCATTTCATATCAACTTTTCTAATAATCATTTTTTCGTGTCAATGACTTTTCAAGTGAGTTCGGTCAAGTTTCAGTTCACAACTAGGACTGAAAAATCAGACAAAAATCAAAACAGTTCTAATCAAATCGAAAATCGAACCGAATAAAAAATAATTTAATTTATTTGATTCGGTTTTGAAATAAAATTCAGTTATATCACTTCGATTTTTCATATTCAAATACCACTAAAATCAAACCGACATAACTATTAATAAAATTATGTCATTTTAATGTTGAAATTTAGAGACCAATGCCAAACAAATAAGGCAATGGGATGAGAGTAATGAGTAATAGAAAAGAGAAGAAAAAGTCGAGACGTTAGAAATTTGATACACACATATATAATATAATATTAAACAATAATTTATAAATAAATATGATAAAATAAAATTTAAATGAAAAAAATTTGAATCACAAGTTCAGGTCAAATTGTGCAGGTTGCAGATATTTTCCAACAGATCTTTTGTATTCTGAATTTGAAATTAATTCGACTTTAAATTTTTTGGATCATTCAGATTTATTTCAAATTCGAGTTATATTTCTCAAAGGTTTTGAGTCGAAACGAAAATTGCTAGATTACGAGGAATAAAGAAAATAATTATTTATTTTCATCATAGTTTTGCGTGGTTTTTGGGTGCTGCTGCTCCCCTTCTTCCAAAAAAACCAACGTGGATTCTTCTCTTTTATTTTTTTTTCCTTTCATATTTTGTCAAAAAAAAAATATTCCAATAAATTACTTTTAATCTTTTCTATTATTGTAAATAACTGCAAGATTTTTTTTATATAGACTATTTAACTACATTCTAATAATAATTTAAAATAAAATTTCTTAATTTCACTATCTTAAAACTTTTTTTAAAAAATATCCATTAAAAATTTGATGCATTTTTTTCTATGATATATTTCTTTAGCAAGTAGGTGAAAACTTAAAATTTAGTAATTGCCATCATAACAATCAAAAAATACTTAATAACTTGGATATACATATTCAAATCTGATTAAAATAATAAACATTAAAGATATATATACAGTACTCTCTCCGTTCTTGTTTAATAGATATGTTTTAAGGATAAGTGATATTTTATTTAATAGACATTTTTAAGGGAGTAAATGCAGTATTAATTTTATTTTTTCAATTTTATCCTTGTCTTGAAAATTCCAACTCATTTAACTCACTCTTAATTCATCTTCTCCTCTTTCTTTTCCCAATATTCACCTCTTCAAAATGTGTAGTATAAACTTAATTATTAAAGATTCTTTTCATAGATTTAAGAAAAAAAAATAAAGAAGAAAACTCTACTAGTTTAGATTCCGAATCAAAAATCACATCTAATGAAAAAAAAAAGAAAAAAATGTTAGATTTTAATTTGAGTAAACTTCCACCTCATAATTTTGATTTGAATAAATTACCCGATGGAGTAGATAAAGTTCTTGAGAAAAAAGAAATTCAACAAGTATTGGAAGAGAAAACTAAGTAAGCAATGAAAGATATGTTAAAAATTTATCTTCCAAACTTTAGTCTCGTCATCAGCGGCACCTCCACAAGAACACCATCTCCTCCACCTCTATCGTCGCTTCCTCTATGATATCACAAGGACACCATTTCTCTCCATCTTTGTCATCAACATCCGATTGTTATATGAAACGCCAGTTTGGGGAAGAAATGACTGTTTGATCGAAGTACAAAAAAAAATGTGAAAAGGGCAGAGTGTGTAGTATGAGAAGAAGAAAATGTGAAAAATGCATATGTTTGCAATGTTAGAAAAAGGAAGCATGAAAAAAGTATAGTAGAGTGTGGAAAAAGTAAATTGGGAGAGTTACACTCCAATACAAAAGGAAAAGTGAGACAGACTTTTTTTTGTTGAATAGAATAGTAGTTCACCAAAAGGCAACTTTTTTTAAGTCACAAGAACAAAAGTTAAATATTTTATGCAAATTACTACTAGTTATAGCAGAATTATTTTAATAGAAACAAAATATTTTATCATAAAGATATTCCAAAATAAGATTGAGATCAACATTGAGATCCAGTAATTGAAGTTGTGCTTCTTATTTTACATTATCAACTTCAACTTCATATTGCATTACACTCACATTTAAATCTATTTCTAAAGGCATTTGCTAAGTTTCTATATTAATTATTGAATTTGATGAGTTAAATTTATTTATTAAATGTTATATATCTAAGAATTAGATATATTTACTTCTTTATTTGTCTAAACCAGTAAGTGCTTTAATTGACTAGTTAGAGACCATCTGAATTGGTATAAACTACAACCTTCAATCTCTTGCATGCCATTAGCTATTATAAATTTGGGTAAATTAATTTTAGTAGAGCTATGTAAAATTGGCTATCTTCTATCTGAAATGTGAATTGTTATTATTATTATTATTATTATTATTATTATTATTATTATTATTATTATTATTATTATTATATATACACACACACACATTGACATTGAAAAACTGAAAGTAATTTTGTAAATAATCAATAATATTTTAGTGACAGAAGAGTGGCGAAAAATTCGTCGCATTTTTTTATAATATTGGTTGAATTTACCAATGGAATTGTGATTCTATTGCTATTTTGACCAAATTCACCGAACCTTACATTGGTTGGAATTAGCAACGGAATTCAAATTTCGTTGCTAAATTTGATTTCTGTTGCTAAAAATAGCAATTATGAAATTTGCAACTGATTTTCCGTTGCTAATTTTAATTAGCAACGGAAAATCAACAATTTACGTTGCTATTTAAGAATTTTTTTGTTGTGAATATGTTATGGATAATTTAACTTTTAACGGAAAACTTAATCCATCTTGTTTGTAGATTGCCCACCTATTTTTCACATGACCACAACTTCCATTTAAAAAGACACCAACCTCCAAATGAGAGGCCAATTAATGTTAATAAAAGGGTATTTTGTAATTTCTCCTAAATTATATATGGTAGATTGGCATCTATATGGTAATAATACACTACAAGAAAATCTGGAAATAGCAATGGAATTGATTTTGTTGCTAATTTAGTAACGGAATTTGATTTTTGTTGCTAATTAGCAATGAAAATTCAATTTTGTTGCTAAATTTGGTTGAATTATTTATGTTTAGTAACGGAATAAAAAATGGTGGTGTTTCGTTGCTAAAAAGAGAAAAATTTTAGTGCCAAAATATAGCCACTAAAAATAGCAATGGAAATCTATGATCGTTGCTAAATATGGTGGCATTGGATGGCGGAAAAATTTTGGAACGAAATTTAGCAACGAAAACTTAATTTCGTTGCTATTTTAGCAACAAAAATCAACGGAAAATATATTTCGTTGCTATTTTGCAATCGAAATTAAATTTTGTTGCAATTTAGTAACGAAAATTTAAGTCCGTTGCTATTTAGAAACCGAATTAATATTTCGTTGGTATTGTGGTCATAAAGAGGTGAAAAAAATTTTAGTCCAAAAATAGCAACGAAAATTAATTCCGTTGCTAAAATAGCAACGGAAAATATATTCCGTTGCTATTTAGCAACGAAAATTAAATTTTGTTGCTATTTAGTAACCAAATTAATATTCCGTTGGTATTTTGGTCCCAAAGAGGCGAAAAAAATTCGGTCCAAAAATAGCAATGAAATTATTTAGCAACCGAATTGAATATCCATTGCTAAATTAGCAACCGAATTGAATTTCGTTGCTAAAATTAAGGGTATTAATGTAATTTTCTTATTTGTTACCCTAGGTATAAATTAGCCCCCATCTCTTCTCTTCTCTTCATCTTTGCCAACAACTTTGAATGCTGCCTTTCAACAATGGTAATTCCCTCTCTCTCTCTCCTCTTCATCTTCATCTTATTTGTTGCTATTTCGCATTGTCGGTGCTGTGATTAGTTGGATTAGTTACGCAGCTGTTTGTTGAATTTTAGTTGTATTTTCGCTTTTGTTGTTGATTTCTTGCTTATCTAGGCTAATTGCAAATGATTAGGTCTAGTAAAGTATTTTGATATTTGTTCGTTTTGATTTCATTTTCAGGTATTACATTTTCATTATTTTTCTATATCTTTAGAGGACTCAGCTGTCCTTTTACGACTATGCAGTGGATAAGCCTACGAGTGTCGCTCTAATATTCTAATTTATGTCGAGATGTTATAGAGACTCTGTGTCTTGTTTATAGAAGCCCCTATCAATTTTGCTAATACAACTTACCTCAAAGACAGGTTGGCTTATGCATCTTTCAGCTAAACAGATGCCTTAAATATATTTCATTATAAATTTTACTATGCCCTAGAAATGATGTATGTTTTTCAATGTTCTTCAGCTAGGAGTGCAATTGACACAACTGGAGTCTCACTCTTTAAGGATTTGAAGAAAGTGATGGAAAATAGGGGAATTGAGGCAAGTACTTGAATCCGATTGTTTAGTTAAAGTAATGGTTTAACCATTAATTAAATTGATAATAATTAGTTAATTTTTAATTTGTGATAGCTTGCGTTGGTGAATCCTCTTAGGGAAGTAGTTGAGAAGCTAGAAAGAGCTTTTTCTACATAGTGTAGACCTTTTTCCATGTTTTTCTCTTTTTTATGAAGGCTTAGCATTTTGGTCTTTGCACCACCATAACTTGAGTTTGAAATAGAGATATTTTCTTTCTACATTATATGCTTTGGGTCATTTTTAATTCATACTCATGAATCCTCTTCAGCATAAGTGGAGTCTCACTCTTTAAGGATTTGGTGCAGGGCCTGATTGTTAGCTCTGGTAAAGAGTCCCTTCAGCACTTCAAGAAGCCTTGGGCTCATGATCATGAACCTGTCATGGGGCTTTTGGATGCAGTGAAGGTTCATTTTCTCCATATCTGTCTCTTCTTCACAAAAACAAACTCCAATGTTATTTGGCCTAATCATATTGTCATTTGCATGCAGAAACCGGTAATTCTTACTCTCTCCAATCCTACTTCACAATCCGAGTGCACTGCAGAAGAAGCTTATACATGGAGTGAGGTAAAACTATCTTTTATCCCCTCAAATATTGCATACAATATCTCATACCGTGCATATAAAACTGCTCCAATATGGATACACTTAAAAAAAAATATCAAACTGTGCCTTCATCTTGATTACGATCCTTTTCAACCTGCAGGGTCATGCTATTTATGCTCATGGAAGTCCATAAGAAAATATAATTCTCTACATGTTCTATTTGATATTGTAGCAACTCAAAAGGTCAGGGAAATCTAATTCTCTTAATTGATGATTATATATATATATATAATTAATTGATGATTACATGTATACATATATATATAATTAATTTTAAGACAATTGATGACTACTTTTTTGAGGAGTGGTGTTATCCCTAGTCAAGTAGATATCTTTAATTTTTATTAATTTATTATGTTGTCGTTTTTTGCTGTGCTTCTGTTGTTGGTGCAGTTCTATTTCAGTCTTTTTATTGATTTAAGTTTTGCATTTAACAGATTGGGATAATTACACCCTACGAGGGGCAGAGAGCATATATTGTGAACTATATGTCAAGGAATGGTTCCTTTAGACAGCAGCTGTACAAAAAAATGAAGGTGATATATAGATTTGATTTTTTGGAAGTAGATTTTGTTCAATCTTTGGTTGCAATTGTGTTTTTTTATATATTTGCTGCAGGTTGCAAGTGTTGATTCATTTCAGGGAAGGGAAAAAGATTATATAATTATATCTTGTGTTAGGAGTAATGAAAATCAGGTTTGTTTACCAGAGCTACTTGTTTAGAAAGATGAAAAATAGAAAAGTACAAAAAGGTTCTGATTGTTGAGAGTCCTGGTATCTATGTGTGCACATACGTGTTGTTGTGCATGTGTTGTCTCAATTCCACCTTGTTGCTATCTGGCATCACAACTTTCTTGAAGACATACCTTTTGTTTCTCTATTTTATGTTTGTTTTGTTATATAGTTATGATTAACTTGACATAATTCATTAAGACATTGTTTATCAAGAAGAAAAAAATCATAATCGATCATAGATGCATTATAGGTAGGGTCTAGTGCACTTGACTATACTTAACTTTAAACTATTTAGGTTTGAGAATACAGATCTCAGCATTTCACCTGGTCCATTCTAGACTATATTATCATTTAATGAAGCATAAAATTGAAGTTCTTGCTTTCTTGAACTTGATCATGACAAATGCATTTGATTAAAAGAAAGCTAGAATTGATTTATGGTTAACTTTGATATTCTAGAATTTTGTGGCGTGCATTTTGTTGGTATGCCCAAAATTTTATTCTTATTTTAGCACCTAGATTGGATGATTTAGCTCTTGCAGTATGATGTTACATCTGTTAAGCGTGCGGGTGTAATTATCAATTTTTGTGTTTGTCATCCCAAAAGTAATTCTTCTATTGCTTTCATTATTATTATTATTGAATTTAATCAATGTTAATTCTATGGGAGGCTTAGAAATTCTAAGGCTATATTTATGTACTTTAATTTATTTTTTTTTCAAATGACTCTATTGTGAAATGCATTGAAACTCGACTTGTGGATATCTTTACATAGGGTATCGGATTTCTCAACGATCCTCGGAGGCTTAATGTTGCTTTGATGCATGCTAGGTATGGGATTGTTATCCTAGGAAACCCAAAAGTTCTGAGCAAACAACCTTTATGGAATAGCTTACTAACACACTACAAGGTATGTGTTTATTATTTGTTGTATTGGGGTGTTTCACGAAGTTTCCTTCCCTTGAACTTGTCACAAAATGATTAAACTTCAAGTTGTCACTTCAGAAAATAATATGATATTCCAAAATGCTTCTTTATAGAATTTCATTTTTCTAATTTTGCGTTCTTTTTTACAAGCAAAATTTTTAATTATGGCTATAAAAATTATTAAAAAAAAATAAATTCAAAATGGATGATACCTTCAATGGAGTATCAGTTATTAAACTAATTTCCTGTAGTTTAATTTAGCAAATCTAGTTAGTATCCAGTCCATTATTCACATATATTTAAATAATAAATCCAAGTCCGGTCCATTACATAGTACTTTGGTCCAAACTAATTGAATTTATTTAATTATTGTTAAAAACTTTAGTGATGGAATAGCGACGAATTCCGTCACAATTATTTAATAATGCTAGCTGAATTTAGCAACGAAAACTTCAATTCAGTTGCTAAAATAGCAATGGAAATTGATTTCGGTTGCTACAAATAGCAACAAAATTTTATTTTCAGTTGCTAAAAATAGCAACGGAAATTTTATTCGGTTGCTAATATAGCAACGGATTGAAATCCGTTGCTAAATTTATCAATGGAAAATAATATCCGTTGCTAAAAATACCAACCGTCAAATATGTAACCAAATGTTCTGTTACTATTTTCCGTTACTAATTTTTATTAGCAACGGAAATCCAACAAATTCGGTTGCTATTTGCTAATTTTCTTGTAGTGATAATAATAATAAAAAATGCAAATTAAAATTTGAAGTCATCATATAAACAAATCTGGTTTAAAGTCGATATTATCGCTTTAACATCTGAAATATGATTTTCCTTTCCATTTGTTCTCTAATTATTAGTTTAAAAAACGAATATATATCGTTCGACTGGCAAACAACTTGATTTTTTCAAATGAGATCTGAAATTTAATTATTTATTTCATGTGTAGAGCATATATAGCTGGAAAAGCCACTCGAATTATAAGTGTGATAGTATCCAACTCTGAATCAATGGATCTCGTAATTTAAAAAAAAAAATAAACTAAATACCAAAGTATTATTGAAAAAAACAAAAAAGCAAACATATTTAAAACGTGTCGCGCGGTGACATTAAATTGGGATTGAAAGGAAAATGCAGAAAGACAAAACATAAACTTGTGTCTCTTTTTCAGTGATTTGTTATGGAAGTATAATATAGTTTCCTGTTTTTTCACTCCAAAGACCAAAACTCCTAAACCAACCCCCTTCGAGTGAGAAGAAGAGTCATTTTCCATTTAGAAGTTATGTATTATCATAATCCTAAATAAATGAAAAAAAAAAATCTCTTGTATGCCACATTAAAAAACTTCATGTGTAGGCAAAGCTATGTTACACCAAACTCCTATACTTCTCTTCAATATTTTTCCTGCGTAGTCTTATTAAACTAAAAATTATTCAACATATCAAGTTTTAACCTCACTAAATTAAAGTTAAAAAAGAAAAAGATAATTAGTGTTAATGTGGTGCACAGTGATTGGGTGCATCGTGTATTACGCAATGCTCAATCGGTTGATGAAAGCAATCAACATGCTTTAGTCAACCAATTAGACGGTACATAACGTGAACACATTATATATATATATATATATTTGTGTGTGTGTGTGTGTGTATATATATATATATATATATATAATGTTCAATTGAAAAAGCTGCACAACTCTAAATCTAAACGTTTAAAATTGTAGCAAATAATAAATGCATTCAAAATCAAAATATGCCAATATGGCTTTCAAATTAGTGGATGCTGTCAAAGGGAGTAATGATGCTACATGTAAAAAGGGAAGAGACTTAGAATGGCGGGAGTTTACTATGTATCGTAGGCCTTTAAGTGGTGTTTGAATTATGAAACTGCATAAATCACTTACGAACCTCTAAAACTTTTTCAGTTTTTGCAATCAAATTATATCCTTGGTGGATGAAAAATGTAAAATTAAATAATATGTTCCGTTTTACGTAATATACCTCAATTTCAATTTGATATATCGTTGTTAATAAACTTGTCAATTTAAGATTAAAATACTCGAGTATAAAATGGTGATTAAGTTAAAATTGACAAAAAAAAAAAATACATAAGATTACATCAAATTGAGGTGCAGATGCTGATAATAAAGGTATGCCAAATGGAATGTATAATTTAATTTTATGTTTTTTTTATTAAAGATTTAATGTGTAAAAAAATGAAAAGCTTATAAAATAAATATTTAAAAATTTAATAGCAAAAACTAAAAAAAAAAAATCGGAAGCGTTTTGCTTTATGAAAATGATTTAACTTGAAAATTAAGAAGTGCAATGGAATTAATTTAAGAATTAGAGGCTAGAGAGTATATTTATTTTTTTTAATTCTTATTTCATATTTTATTTCGTAAAGTTTGCTAACGTCAATTTCTAGAAAAGAAAAAATAGAGGTTCAAGATTTTATAAATTATCTTGTCATATCGAAAAGGAAATTATATATTGTTTTAAAGCATATCATGTGTAAATTTATGATAAAATAATTTCAGAAAAAATATTTTAAAAATTAAAGTAATATTGTAAAACAATAATTTCTTTTGACTGAACTGCAGTATAAATCCGGTGAACGTAAATTAAATCGAGTGCGGAAATTGAAGCGGAGATTGTTTATTAATTGATGACTTTGTTCTATAGTCTCTTTCCTTGTTCTCAACTTCCCTCCTTGAATGGGAAGCCAAAGCAGAAACCATAAAAACAAAGCCTGAAAATTGTAAGTCTCATGTCTCTTTCTCCTTAACAACCATTCCTTTAATTTCCCTCTCTCCAATATTAAACAAACACAAAAGCAAATATTTGAACATGTAAAATAGAACTTGTATAGCCTAATTGCTAAGCAAGTTTAGGTAAGTGAAAGCAACCTTAAACTCCAATCATATCCTTCCTTTTACAGCCAATATCTTGCCTTCCTTGAATTTTCACTCAGTCATCCAAAACCGAAACCAAGAAACAACAGCAACTGTTTTCAAGTTTTGGAATTCCTTAATTAATTAAAACAAAATGCAGCTTCATATATCTCCAAGCCTGAGGCATGTGACAGTGCTTCCAGGGAAAGGTTTTAGGGAACTCATAAAGGTTAAGGTTGGAGGAAAAAGGGTTTCTTATCGAATGCTTTTCTATTCTCTTCTCTTCCTCACTTTTCTTCTTCGTTTCATCTTCGTCTTGTCTACCGTTGACACCATTGACGGAGAAACCAGGTGTTCCACTTTAGGTACGTTCCTTATTTTCAGTTCTTTTTCTCTTTTATTATAACTACTTCCATATCCGTCGTTTTGAAACTTTATTTTTTTTGTCTTAGAATATCTATTATTTTGAGAAATTTTTTAAAAAATTAATCTGTTTTCATTTTTACTTTCATTAATTATTTATTCAATTTTCTAAATTTTTTTTTTCATTATATCTCTCTGCTCAATAAAGAGTATTTTCATCAAATTATCCAAAAATAAAGCTGTTACTCCCTTCATTTTGCTCAACGCGACAATTTTTGAAAGCTTTTTTTTTCACTTAAAGTTACAATTTTCAAATTTCAACAAATATTAATTATGTATTTTTCTATTTTAATTTTATGTATGAAAAAAAAGAAATAATTAATAATTAAAATATATAATTATACGAAATGAATATAAAATTAATGTTAATTAATTAGTTTTTTTTTAAAACTGTGGTATTGAGTGAAATAAAAAAAATATTTTTTCCGTTATTTTTTATCTGTCATTTTTAAATAAAATTTAAATTCTATTTATCTGTCACTTTTAGACTTTCGATGTAATTTAATTTATTTTTTTAATTTATTTTTTAATAAAATCAAAACCAATCAGATTTGATAATTTCATCTTAATCACGTAATTTAATATTAAATTTAATTTTATTTATTATTTATTAATTCTAATAAAAATAATAAAAGTGATCGATAAAAAAATGGAGGGAATAATTAATTTTAATTAGTTTGAGTGCATGAGCCTAAATATTGTGAGATGGATGAAGTAAAATTTACTAAGTTTAGCAATGTGATTTATTATGATAACTTTTTTTTTTTATGTTTGGATTGCTGTGTCTGAAAGTAAAATTTAGTTTTAAATGAATGAATTATAAAAAAAAAAAAAAAAAGCTATAAAATTCTTTTAAGATGCCATAGGTTGATAAGGTTGCTTAGAAGAGTTAAAAACATTGTTGAAGGACTGATTAAGCGAATCTAAGTTTGGTTTAAAAATGAAAAACATGTTTGTCCTGCCTCGAATATGCCGTCTGCCAAATAAAAACAAAAACATTGGTTTTGCTGGTGATTATCCCTTTGGATATTCTAACCAATAGTTTTGTGAAACGTGGAGTAAATAAGACTGCTAGATTTGTGATTAGGAGTTGATTAGTTTTGCTTGATTAGTTTTGCTTAATTAGTGTGCAAAAGTGCAAGTAGGACTGACATATCCCACCAACCACATATGTTTAGGGTGCAGACGCGTTCTTCAAAACCATAATTGGCCAATTAACATGTCATCCCTCTCTAAATTTACTTGCTCAAGCACTTGAATCACCTGCCAATCTTCGGAGCCTGTGCCACCAAACATTGATGTAATCACCACAACAACAATTATTTTTTATTTATATATTTAAGATCAGTAACATTTTCGTTGTAACACCCTCAACTAATCCCATATTTTTGGTATTACGAAAATTTAAGTGTGTTTAAATATAATTTGTATGGATTATAATTGATTTTTCATTCAATTCATATAAAGTTTTAAATGAATTGAATTGGTGAATTTATAATTGAATTGTAAATTATATTTTTTATATTACGTTGGTCAGTTTATGACTGAATTACATGGATTACATGAATTGTTTATAATATATTATAAACATATAAATTATAAATTATTCATATTTATATTTTTTTAAGTATAAAATATTAATTTTATTTTTATAAAATTAAATTTTGGAGTGTTTATGTCGTCTGTACAATGAACATTAGTTTAATTTTCAAACACAACTAATAATTAACCGTCTCTTTTAAAAACGACAAATTAATAAAAAAATATAAAGAAATAAATGAATTTCTTAATATGTATGAAAAAAAAAGTGGACACTTATTTATAAACAGAAAAAGTAAATTTAAATTTTTAAGCAACAATATATATTATTGGTTATGAACTCATTCATAAAGCTTCGATTCTATGCACAATTAATATTATTCCACTCGTTTACAGATAAGTAGACATTTTTTTTATATTTTACTAAAAGTAAAAAAAATCATTAATTAATTTAGTATTTTATTAATTTGTCCTTCTAAAATAAGAAGTGATTAATGAACAAGTACCAGGGCATAATTGAAATAAAATGTTTGAATATATTTTATTTTCATTAAGTGGACAGGTATTTGTGAATGTAATATTATTTTACTTACTGTGATTGTTTCACCGTTAGGCTGCTTGGGGAAAAGACTAGGTCCAAGGATACTGGGAAGGAGGCTTGACTCAGCTGTAATCTCCTAAGCCTCTACTTCATTAACATTTCTTTTTTTTTTTTTTTTTCAACTCTCCATCATGAATTCTTATGTGGAGTGATAGTATGGTCAGTGCATGCATTTGAACTATTTTATCGGTGGTGCATGCGCGATTAAACGGTGCAAATACGTGCACAGCATATAACTTTTTTATGTGATATACAATTTTTAATAAAATATTATATTAATTAAACGATTTTTTGTTTTGTTTTTGGGTACGAACTTAAAAGGTTCCAGAAGTGATATACCAAGTACTACAAGAACCCCTTGGCGAAGAAGAATTAAAAGGAAGAACTGATGTTCCTCAAACATTGGAGGACTTCATGGCAGAAATGAAGGACAGCAGATTAGATGCAAAAACTTTTGCCCTTAAGCTTAGAGAAATGGTATCATTATCATACTCATTTAGTAAAAAGATTATAACTTTATTAATAATCGAGCTCAAGGAAATAGCATCATATTATGCCTATTTTATTTATCCGAAATATATATATAGAGAGAGAGCAAGAAACTAAAGTGATATCTTGTAATACTAAAATGCTTCTAACTTTATTTTAAATTAAAATATACTTATCGTTAACATGATATATTTTATCACACTTCAATATCACGTTAATATCACATGAGTACCGTTAATTCAAAATTAATATTAATTTGACTTGGGTATTTTAATACATTTTTATTAACTCAGTAACATTTTTATTCTAAACTTAATTACATGGACAATTTAGCATCGATCCTGAAAAATAACATCAAGATATTTTATTACCTTTTATCTTTATTTCTGAATAATACGATTCGATTCTGTTATACAAATTTTCAGGTGACCCTGCTTGAACAGAGAACTAGAACAGCCAAAATCCAAGAATATCTATACCGGCATGTGGCTTCAAGCAGCATACCAAAACAGCTTCACTGCCTTGCACTAAGGCTGGCCAATGAGCATTCAACGAACGCAGCGGCACGCCTGCAGCTCCCATCTCCGGAACTTGTACCCGCCCTCGTCGACAACTCTTACTTCCACTTCGTCCTGGCCTCTGATAATGTGCTGGCCGCCGCCGTAGTGGCTACCTCACTTGTCCAAAACGCACTGCGACCCCATAAGTTTGTTCTACATATTATAACAGATAGAAAAACTTATTCGCCAATGCAAGCATGGTTCTCTTTGCACCCTTTATCACCTGCCATAATTGAGGTTAAAGCACTGCATCATTTTGACTGGTTTACCAAGGGCAAAGTCCCAGTTTTGGAAGCCATGGAGAAGGATCAAAGAGTAAGGTCCCACTTTAGAGGAGGGTCATCAGCTATTGTTGCTAATAATTCTGAAAAGCCTCACATTATTGCTTCCAAGCTACAGGCTCTTAGTCCCAAGTATAATTCGGTTATGAATCATATCCGAATTCAACTTCCCGAGGTAATATTCAAAGCAATATATTATTTTATTTATTCTTTATACATGTAAAATCGGATTAATTACTTTCACGATCATAAAAGTTTTGAGATTTTAACATTGTGGTCATAATTGCTTTTTTTTTTTATCGGTGAAATTAATTTTTCATTAATATTATCAAAAATAATTTTTGCTGGAACGTATAATTTCAAGTTATTTTATTATTAGTGAGCTTGAAATTGTACAGTCCTGTAAAATTTTGATAATTTTGCAGTTGAACTTGTATCTTAATTATTAGAAAGGGACAAAAGATTTTTTTTTAACAAAATAATATCTCAATTTCATTATTTTTACATGAAAAGTAATTTTCATTGAAAAATATTTTAAATCTTATCAAAAATTTAATATGGCACATGCTACTTAAATTATAAACTTTCTATAATTAGATATAATTTCAGAGATCTTGAAAATGATTAAATTACAAAAAAAATGATAAATATTTTTGTTTACGGGTGCGCACAATTGCAGTTGTTTCCTAGTCTAAAGAAGGTGGTATTTCTAGACGATGACATAGTGGTGCAAACAGACCTTTCGCCGCTGTGGGATATCGACATGAATGGGAAGGTGAATGGGGCAGTGGAGACCTGTAGAGGAGAAGACAAATTTGTGATGTCTAAGACTTTGAAGAGCTACTTGAACTTCTCTCATCCTTTGATAGCTAACCATTTTGACCCCAACGAATGTGCTTGGGCTTATGGCGTGAATATTTTCGATTTACAAGCTTGGAGAAACACCAATGTCAGCCTCACCTACCATTATTGGCTTGAACAGGTAAGTTAATCTACGTATATATTTTATTTTAATTTGCATTCAGTTCAAATAGAAACTTAATATTCCTTTAATCAGTTAATTTATACTATTATATTGGCCAAACACAACTTAAATTTCCTGAACTTATCGAATTTTTGTTGTTATTTAATTATGAACACTTATTGTGTGACATTAAATCTCTTGATTTTTTTTTTCTCTCATTAAGTTACCCGTTGGATTAATGTGGAAAAAAATAGAAATTTAAAAGTTTAATATTGCAAAATAAATGTTTAAAAGTATTTTGGCATTATTTTAGAAGCGTATTTTGATCAATACGTATCTAACTATTATATGAAATTTACTTGCAGAATTTGAAATCAGACCTGAGCTTGTGGCAGCTAGGGACACTACCCCCAGGACTAATAGCATTTCATGGACATGTACATTTTATAGACCCATTCTGGCATATGCTTGGTTTGGGATACCAAGAAAATACAAGTTTGGCTGACGCTGAAACAGCCGGTGTTATCCATTTCAATGGCAGAGCAAAGCCCTGGCTAGACATAGCATTTCCTCAACTTCGCCCATTGTGGGCCAAGTACATCAATTTCTCTGACAAATTCATCAAGAGTTGCCATATCAGGGCTTCTTAGATCAAGAATTTTCAAAGGATTTATTTTAATGATAAGAAATTATATGATTGTATATGAAGAGAGAACAACAGAAAACCAAAGACCAAGGAATACAGAGTTCTTCCCAAATACAAAGGCCTTCTTCACCCTATGTAAAAATATAAAACAGCCTTAGCCGATTATTTCTTTTTTTTTTTAATTCTTTTTGAATTCTTCCTCTAATGGTATAAAAATCACAAATTTGATGCTTATTGATTGAACTCTTTGTCACACATGGGCCTCTAAGGGCAAACTTAAATTGTTCTTTCTCTAGTATAATTTACATAAGAAAAATTGAAAAAAGAAACCAACTTATCAGATTTTTTATATCTTCAATGATAGTGTGTGTATATATATATATATATATATATATATTGATGAATTTTACTATCATTTTAAGTTGATTTCACACGAAACTAATAAATTATGTGTTTCAATTCTTACGGTTCATCTAAATTGAGCTTAGCGTGAATGATGTCAAAAATATAAAAATCTAATATCAAACTTTTCAAAAATGTAGAAAAAGGTTAAAATTTAGAACGTATTTTTTCATAATTATATGATAAAAATAAAATAATATGATAATTGATAACAACGCAAAGACAAATTAAATTCCCATCACATATGATCATTAATAACAAACAAGAAATCACACTAAGAATATCAAATTTATTTGTTTCCAGTTACATTGGACACCAAATCTTTGAAGAACTTGGCAGATTTTATAATAGGTGAATTAACAGCCATCAAATTATACAAAACATTCTCAACTTCACCAATTGATGGCCTGTCCTTGAACCCTGAAACAAGTTTCAACTTCCCTTCCTCTCCAACAAGAACTGTCCATCTTTCACCACTAACAACCCCATCTCTCACACATTTAAAAACCACTCCCTTTCTCTTGCTCAAAACACCCCTAACCTCCAACCCCACAAATGAGTATATCACTTCAAAACATCCTACAAGCTTACCCAAATCACCAAATTCACTCTCCTCTTCATATCCCCATATTGGGTTGAATATCACTACTGGTTTTGGGTATAAGTTTTCAGTGATGTTCTTTATAGCTGCTAATTGTGAACTCTCTGGTGCTAAAAACACTGCTACTTCAGAAGAACCCAAGATTCTGCCATCACCGTTTATGAGTGAAGACATGTCACCATGTTCAACACTGTTTGATAGATTAGTATGAAATACTTCAATTGCAATGTTTCTTAATGTGGGATTTGGCCAAAGGATCAAAATCTTGACTTTTGAGCCTTTTCTTTTAATGGGTAGATCTTGAAAAACATCAAGAGCTAGCTGAGAGAGAGATGTTGGTGAGTCATCAATGATGGGAATTTCCACTGAGCCTTGGCTGCTTGAGTTTCTTGAGTTTGCCAACAAGTTTAGGGTTGTTTAGGGGCTTTTCTAGGGCAGTTGAGAGGCAGGTTTTGGCTTGAAGGATGGCTTCTTCTTTGGATGAAGGGAGGTTGGATGAAGAAAGGGAAGAGTTAATAGAAAGAGAGGTAATTTTTTGTTTGTGTAACCAGTGATCATTAGAGACTTGGGTACTATAACTTTTAGGGCATGGAAGAGATGAGAAATGGGTTTTGCGTTCCAGAAATTCAGTTGAAAGATTTTTAGGGTTGAAGGATTGAGCATGCAGTTTGAGAAGACTGGCAGCCATGAGAGGACTTTTGAACGAGATTGGAAGATATTTTGAGAAACAGGTGAGATAGGTACAAAAGCTCTAAAAGCAGATGAGATTGATAACATGGCAGATTCCATATAACCGCAAAATACTGACAGTGTGCTAGCCCACCCATGACTCTTTACTACCTCTCCACAATCTTTCAACCACTCAAGCAACGCCCCCTTCAGTGCTTATTTTATAACAATCAATTTTGGGGTAGAAATTGATCCAAACAGCCTTTTTTACTTAATTTTACATGCCTAACCACAAAATAGACTATAAAAGTACGTAACCGGTTATCGTACTCTTGGATTGAACAACAGTGCTTAAGTTGATCAAGAAGCATGAGCTCAGTTATTCCCAGCCATCTCAATGCATCCAGCACTGAGATGGCTGCTTAGCATGTCAAACCGTCAGACTCATGGCAGCAAGGTAGCAGCCCTAAACTGCATAATCGAAACATAGATTGCTAGATAAACTTATTAAAATTTACATTAGAGCAAAAGCAACTAAACACTGAATATCCAGATTGCAAAACACTCAAGTCACCCACAAATCCAGTTAGAAGACTCCATTAAAAACTAATACAGACGGGAACAATGACAAAATGAATACATTTGCTTGGTGCAAAATGTAAAACCAATGTTGCAAGGTTGCTCACTTAAGCAACAGGTGGACGGAGCACATGATCTTGGGAGGTATCCACTGCAGCTGGTGGCATGAACTGCCACATGGCAACTCCTGGATAGCCAATGAAAGGCACCAACTTGTTTCCAGGTGCTTGCCCTTGGGCAGCAAATGTAGCCGGGATTGCAGGAGAAGGCAAGAAGCTAGGTTGTGCATTAACAGCTTTCAGCTGCTGTTCCAACTTCTCTTTCTCAGCTTTCAGTCTCTGTTTCTCATCGCGAAGCTCATTCTTTTCAACCTACATACAAAATCATTACAAGGATTCACATTCCACTCCCGACATAATATTGAAAAAAAGAAAAAAGAAATGCAGATCCACTAGTTCACCTTCAATTCTTTGATCTTCTCTTGAAGACTTGAGTTTGAATCCTTCAGCTTCAGGGCTTCACCACGTAACTGAGTCACCATTCGAACAGCATCAACCAAAATGGCAGCCTTGTCTGTTTTTGGAGGTCTTCCAGGCTCCAAGATAGAGCCCAATTCCAAAAACCTAGCCATCAGAGTAAAAACAGAAGTAGGTGCATCAGTGGGAGAAAAAACAAATATAAAAAGAGGAGAGAAAGGGAAGTACTTGTCATTTAGCCTATCTCTCCGCTGCTTCTCCCTACAAGCTTTGGAGCTGGAAGCACTGCATGATTCAGATCGACCCCTACAGCAGGATGTATGATAGTAAGATGTTAACAGATACCACCCCAGCAGAAAATATAAAATAATCAGATGATCACAAAACGAATGTGTGACATTAAAGGCAACTAAGAGGAGGTAAGGACCAGGGTCAGAGAGGAGGATTTGTTAAAATCTAAAGTTGCATGATGACTCCTTATCAGTCACTGACTCACTGCCACTATTAATTAGGAAATCATCTTGAATGAGCTAGTGCAGTGGCAACTTTGACACAGAGCAATTTAATTATGGCCGTACCGTATAACTCTTTGCTGCGCAAAAGCACATTTAACAGTTCTCTCCAATATGTACTGACCTATCATGACCTAAGAAAGAAATTGACCATGAATACGTAGCATGCTTGCAAGAGATTGAAAATCTAAAAAAGAATAAAAATCTGCCAGAGTCCCAACTGCTAACTTGTGAAAGCATCCCGTCTTTGAGTCCAACCAGTTGTATCAAAGTCAAATTAAAGAGAATCAAAATTAACATATTCTGAGTCCCAGTTGCGAATACTTTCTAAACAAACAATATATGAGAAGAATAAAGTTACAAAGAATATCAATATTTAACTACCACATTGCCCCCAAAAAAGGCAAAGGAAAACGTTCCTCCATTATTACGCAGTAAAATGACATTACCTCTTATTGGAGCTGGATTCCTTCTGTGCATCAGTATCCCCAAATGATCCATCAATTTCCACACTAGAAAGATAATAAGATAAAAAAAATATTAGATTAAGAAAATTCCACCAAGAAAAAGAGAGGTTGAAAGCTTTGGTCCATATCATACGAGCACATGTAGAACTTTCAAACTATAAACACCCTATGTCATGTAACAATGAATGGCATGAAAGAAAAACTATTTGACCGTAAAAGTGAAACAGCACAAGCATGTATTGTAAGCAATGAGAAATGGGATCTCTTACTTATCTTTTATGAATGGAAACATGGATCACGACTTATCAAGAAAGCACTTAAAGTCATTCTTCAAAGTAGCATAAACTATAATAAAGATCATGAATAACGTCTTTGCCTCCATATTTCAATAAACTTAATAACTTCCACAAATCTGATACCTCTGCATAAAATTATAGAAAGGTTGCAATTCTAAACCCTATAATCTCACCATTCCCTTTTCAGAAAATATCCATAAAAAAGGGAATGAGATACCAACAGATACTTATCCTCTTAGTTAACGAGCAAGCTAAGACATACAAAACTATGAAAAAAACATCCCATTGAAAATAAGAAATGACTAAAGCAGTCATTAATGCAGCTTATATATATATATATATATATAAAACATTAATTATATTAAATGGTCTATTCATATGCCGGGTCTTAAACAGTAATATCCTTCCAACCACAGGTTAAGTTACATCTACTGCCACTGAAGTTTATACTAAAAACAAGCTGGTCACAACAAAAAATTTTGTATCATAAAAATAAATTAAATTTTAACCTTTTTTTTCACCTAATATCATAATGGCTCAACAAGAATCCAGTGTCAGATTGCTGACTTGGCACCCCACATAAGCATGAAACATACTAAAAAGAACTTTAAGTAATATTTTCTTTAGCTTTTCAAACATATCACATGCATATTTGCCCTAAAATGGCATGTTTCCTAAAAATATGGAGTGCCAAGTCAGCATCTGGCACCAAATTTTCAATTTTCTGGCCATTGTGATTTTATGAGAAAAAAATTAAAATGTTATTTTTATGGTACAAAAAAGTTCATTTATGACAGGCTCCTTACTAGTGGTAAAATTCAATGACCATACATGCAATATGAACAACACCCACCCACCTCACAGCTAGCAAGAACGAACTGAAATTATGCTCAGAATACACGCAAGGAATTAAGAACACCATTTGGTATTGTAAGCATAAGATAATAATAACTTTCATACATTACGTACAACTTAAAAACTTTCAATTATCTAAACCCAATTCTACCGGATTGACAAAATTTCACATATTGCTCCTTAAAACGAACCGCGTATTAGCAATAAAAGCAGAAATAAAAATAAAATAAAATAGAAGGCTAAGCTACTAATAAAACTTCCCAATTGAAGTTGAATCATAAAACTCAAATCCAAGCATCAAGCATGTTCTACAATTACTTAAGCTCATTTTCTGAAATTTGATTTCTAAAACCATAAAGCAGAAAAATGGTTAGTAACAGCAAATCTACACCGATTCTATACTAATCCTCGCGTTATAAGACGGGGAACAAAAATACATCATTTACTAACAACTGCAAATTACGATTAACATTAAGCAACTTCTTCAATCAACCATCAATTTAAATTAATTTATAAAAAAAAAAAAAAAGAAAAAACCCTTATTGAGAAATAGTCAAAGAGATTCTCAATTACCCGGCTGCATTAGATGAACCATTTAGGGTTTGTGGAGGCCACGAAAAGCCTGTAACAGGGCCAGAGAAATTCCCATCAGGAACAGGGATATCGTCGATCAATCCGTATTCAATCAGCCAATTCATGGTTTCTGGGGATACCATTTTCCAACGATAGAGGATTCAGGATATCGCCGGAAATTTTCCAGAAGAAATTTTCCCGGGAAACAAACAGCAGGGGTATGCGAAGGGTTAGAGTGCGTTCGGTAGCAGAGAGAAACAAAGAAATCGAAATGGGTTTTTTTATTTTTTGGGAAAAGGAGATGACATATTGGAAAATTGAGAAAGAGATAGTGAGAGGGCAAGCGTGTTTGGTGTAAAGTTTCGTCACCGTGCACTTCCTATGCATATTATAAACCAATGTTGTATAAATCCGAACGCACACACCACCGGAGAAAATAGAGAATAAGGGTTAAAACTTGCAAGTTTAATCGGAGCTGGATGAAAATTAAGCCGAAATTGAAAAAATAATTAATATATTTTAATTAATATCTTTAATAATAAAATGTTGGAAATACGAATATTCATAATAATATAATTTTTAATGAATTTTTTATTTTTTATTTATTACTCTTTTTTTTTTATCATTGTTGTTACTTTCACTATAATTTAAAAATAATAAATAAATTTTAATTTAATATTAAATTACATAATTAAAATTAAATTATGAAATCTAATTGATTCTAATTTTATTAAAAAAATAAATTAAAAAAGTAAATTAAATTATATTAAAAATTCAACATGACAGAGAAATAAAATTTGCATTTTACTTAAAAGTGATACATAAAAAAGAACAGAGAGAGTATATAACAAACGTAAGAACGCATCTAAAAATTATGTTTATCATTAAATACAATCTAGAAATATTAATTATGTAATAAAAAATAGAATATTATATTAACTTATTCAATTTATGTAATAAATGAATATAATGTTAGGTTTTAATTAGGAATGTAATTTTTATACATTTAAAAATGGATAAATTGAAAGCAATTAAATAAAAGTTATATGTATATATATTAGTGATAAAATTTGGCTTAGTTAAGTGGGTTTCAAGATGATGGCCTAGACAGGTAGTTATGCGAGTTTACGAGGATTTGGGACATTAGGGGTTAGTGCCTTGTAGGATAATTCTTGGGTTTAGTCTAATGCTGTAGCTTTTTGGGTGCGTGTTCAAAGTTGGGGAGCAGTCGGAATAGGAGGACCTTAATGTGACACCTAGGCAGCTAGGTTTAGACTAAATGTTATATCCACACCAGGATTAGAAGGGGATACTATTAGAATTAATGGTTTTTTAAAAAATATTTTCAAAAATTGACATGGATAAAAATATATTTGGAAAATTTGAGTGATTTCAAAATGGAACTTTTTTAAATATAGTGTATTTTTAAAATTTATTTGAAAAAATGAGGCTGTTTTCTGAGTAATTGAGGAAATGGGACTGGTTGTCCCATTCCCGCAACAAAATCTTGCGGAAGTGGAATGGTGTGGGGCCCATCAAGACAAGGGCAAAATTGAAGTGTGGGGCCCAGGTCATTCCCGCAACGGGAATAGGATAGTCAAAGGCTGGCGCTGGAGTGAAGTTCGAGAATATCGGAAGACCACCATTTTCACAACAGTCCACTGCGAAAATGAAATGGTCTCCTGCCACCCACTCAGCCCAATCACGTGCCTCATTTCCTCTCCCCATTCCCTCTTTAAATTGGTTTTGTCTGTGTGTGTTTTTTGCCTTCTTCGAAAGTTTTTCCATCTTCAGCGAAGCTCCATTTCCAAGCAGTCTCAACAATTTATTCCAGGTAAGTTTATTGTTATAAATATAATTATGTTAAAATTATATGTATATGTGTATTTATATTTAAAAATATAAGAAAAATATTACTAAAAATTAAGGTATGAAAATTATAAAATATGTTTATATATTAGTTGAATGTATTGTTAATAATAGATTTAATTTGTTATAAATTAGAATGTGTAGGAAGAAAATTAAGGTAAGTTATTTGTTGTAATTTTTTTAAATTTAAATATAATATTGCAAATTTTTGACAATAATTTTTATATGTTTATTATAATATTAACAATAGATATAGATAGAATGGGATAATAGTAGTAATATAAATTTTTATTTGAATATTTAAGGTAATAAAATTGAGTAAATAGATAGTATAATTAATTAAATAATTTAAATAGTATGATAAATTAATTATTTTATACGATATTTAAAATAGAAAATTATTGTTTAGTTAGTGTAAGTAGGTAAAAATAATATTTAAATTCTAGGATATGTTAAATAGTCATCAATTTGTTATAATTTTTAAAATTTCAAGATAAGTATTAATTATATTCTTTTGTGTCATAATTAAATATAGGATAAAAAAGTATGGATCCGTTTCAGAATCAACAATTTATAAATCCAGGACCCCGTATAGATGATCTCTTAACGTTAAAAGAGAAATATCGTGCTGATGCAGTTTGGAATAATGCGGTAATAATTTTCTTATTGAAATATATATTTTATTATATAAGTTTATATTTATTTAGTTATTTGTGATATATAATTTATATGTGTCAGTTATCATGTAATGTATTATTTGATCGGAGAGCTAGTGTAGAGTCCCACTATGTGAATATTGACGAAAGGATTATACCATATTTGAGGATGGCTGGATTTTACGGAGTGTCACAGTTAGGGGTAATGCATGTAGATATAAATTTAATGACTGCCCTTGTGGAGAGATGGAGGCCAGAGACGCACAGTTTTCACCTTGTTGTTGGTGAATCAACCATAACTTTGCAAGATGTTCAGATATTGACCGATTTACCAATTGAAGGTCGTCCGATAACTAGATCAGTCGGATATGACTGGAGAATTCTGTGCAACCAGCTTCTGGGACAAATTCCACCCGATGATGCTTTTAAAGGAAAATCAATAAAAATGACTTGGCTGTCGAGAACTTTTGATATTCTACCAGCTGATGCTACTGAATATCAAATTCAATGTCATGTGCGTGCTTGGCTTTTGCGTTGCATCGGTGGGTTATTGTGTCCATCTCAAGCTAATAATTATATACATTTAATGTGGCTACCCCTATTAGAGGATTTAAATGAGGTCGGCAATTACAGTTGGGGTTCAGCTTGTCTAGCATGGCTGTACAGGGAGCTTTGTCGTGGTACACGGCCAGATGCTTATGGGATTGGTGGATATCAACAGTTGTTGCAAATGTGGGCATGAAAAAGATTTCCCCAATTTCGTCCTCGTTTTATAAATGAAGCTATTATACTACAGAATATGTCATATGGTTATAGGTACAATAATTTTTATTAAAGTAATTAATTATTTATTAAGTATTAAATAAATAAATATATATATTGACACAGTCCGTTATTTTATATTAGATGGCGATCTCCTATTGATCTGAGCAATAATCATAGAAAAAATGTACACAGATTCCGTGTAGAATTAGACACTTAGCGTGCGGATCAGATAATTATCTGAGATAGTTAAAAATAAATTAAAAAAATTGTTGAGCATGTAGGAAAAGAAACCTTATTTATTAAATTAATTTTTCTTTTTTTTTTAGTTTGAATGGCAACCATACGACAATGTCATACATCTTTTGTCATCATATTATACCAATGGATAACAAAGTTGGAGATCAGTTGTGCCTTTGATATGTTTTAATATCATTGAGTGGCACCATCTAGATCATTGTCTTCATCAATTTGGCATGGATCAACACATTCCTAGTGCACCGTTAATTAATGATAGCTTGCATACAGTAACTTTGAGAGGGCTTACGCAAAATAATTGGAAAAATACATTTGCTAATTTCATATTCGAATGGAACAATCGACATGAAAGGGTTGTCAGTGCTCCTTTACTCAGTGCACCATTACATATAAGGTCACAATACATGCAATGGTACATACAACGAACTAGACAGTGGATAACCCCTGAAGGAGCATCACATATAGCAGCGGTATGTTTGATCAATTATAGTTTTATTGTATTTAATAATTATTATTTATTTTAATGATCCAGAATAATTTATTATATATTGATTAAACTTAATTAAATTATATGCAGGCTGATGGTGCTGAACATATTTATCATGGTGACATGGCATCGTCTTCATCTCACAGCGGTGATGTTCGAATGGTATTGGAAGGGATTTTAGGAGCAGTTGAAGCATATGATCGAATGGCAGTTGATTGCCCACGGCAACCTGTGCCATGTCCCGTACGAATTCCCACAATGTCTGTACCATTTGTAGATTTTCGACAGTCAAGATGGAGCAGAAGAGGCATGTCTGCTCGACGAACACCGGTGCCCTCAATTCCACCTATACAAGAAGTCAGCCAAGTCCTTGAGCCCATGTCATGGCCATATGAATATCAGGGAAGTTCAACTTCATTTGGTATGCCTAAATTTGGTGAACATTCATTTTATGATACAAAAGCAGGCCCTTCAAGACATTGTTGGGAATAACATATTGTTGCCATCAATTGAGCTTGCGACAAGCAGTGTCCGATGAAATTTTTCTGTCAAGAATGTTCCATCAATCAACAGAATTGGCTTGCAATGGTTAAACTCATCGATTGCAGGTTTAAAACTCCAAAATACCCTCTGAAATTGCTTTACATTTGGGATATGAGTATCTTGTAGCGCAAACTCATAAACTGTTCCTGAATTAAAACTTTGTAAAGCATATAAAAAAGCAGGCAACTTTTCGAAAGACTGCACATAGTTTCCAAATATGACCTCAAGTGCAATCATTTTTGCATATCAAGCCTTATAATATGAGACCTCATAATGAAATTGTTCCTTAATAGCAACAATTACCACTTCAATAGGTAGTGTTGGATTTTTACTTACCATCCCCATTATACTATTGCAAATAATCTGAGACCCCAGCTGCCTGTGACCTTTAGATAGGTTACCAGTCGAAAGGCATGAATGTTCTCCCTCATATTTTGTGATCATCCAACATTGAATTTTTTTCTTTTTTTATAGCTCTTAACTTCCATTGGCATCCAATATCAGCCTTCGCACATTGAACCACCCACTTTTTTGCTTTTGATTCAACAACTCTAAAGTCAACATTTCTTGAGATTGAATATTTTTTCACACATGACTTAACATCATCCTTACTATTGAATACCAAACCTTTTGACAACTCTGATGTACCATCCTACGTATCAAATTGGATCCCAACTAATAAGTCAACTTGTGCTGCATGAAAGTCAATTACTGTATAATATTCTGATGGAAAGGTAAAGATAGCTTCAGTTGCCATAGGACTAACATCATGCGTACTAGAAGACTCATTGCCCTCGCCAATATCAGAATCATCACTTTCCGAACTCAAGTTCGTTGTCACACCCTCTTCATCGTCATTTGGTGAGATGTAGTCATTATTAATAATTCCTTCATCAAAGAAATCCATGTCTGCCAAATCAATTGATGGTTAATTTCTGACATCTTAACCAAAATAAATTAAAAGAATGAACATTATTACCTGATATGGTAGGATTGTTGTCAGGAGTGCAATGTCCAAGTAAATCACCATCTCGTCGGCCAGTAGAGTGTCTTCTATGACTTGCCCCAGATTCTTGCCTATTTTCAACCGATTGTCGATGATAGTTTTGTTCTGTATTTTGACTCACCGGTTGAACAATGCTCCTATCAATCATGCGCCCCCATGATCTTGTGCCAAATATGGATTTGCTCAGAAAATCACTAACTCTACGACTGAATGACAGCCTTGGCTGAATTATAGGATGTTTAATACTTTCATCAACTACCTCGCTAACTGAAAACCTAGGATGATTCATTACCACATTATGGGGCTGTATATATGACCTTCTTGGCTGACTCATTGCATCAGGAACATGGCTATTTGACCGGCGCTTACGACCTTATCCTGAACTATCAGACACATCCCTAACAAGTAAGTCACCATCGCGTCGAATCACATGATGGTTAAGTCGACTCGGACTGATATCTTCTCGGTTGCTAACTAGTCGTTGTTGATCAATTTCATCCATATGTTGTACTTCATCTCCAATATACTGACAATCATTTGATTGAAAAAAAAATATCAATACCCTGTCCACTGTCTGATTGCCTCGGTTGAGTGGTGGCAACATCACTTTCAAATAATTGTTGAGCAATCTCAACATTTTTCATGTATAATGTATCATTTCTAACCTGATTACCAACTCCATACGTTACTATATTTGTTCCAACAGCCGTCTCGGTTACTTCAATAATTAACTCCATCACTGTGTAATCCGGGTATTCAGTCAATTTTTCATAAATCATTTCTATGCCATCATCACATAAATCCAATGACGTCCAACATAATGAACCTCAATTATATAATGGACTCTTGTATATAATTCTCGAAATCACGTGGTTTACACCTAAACCCAATTTAACATAAATTTTATGTTTTAATTCAGGAAGAATTGGTTTATTTCTGAGTCTCAATCTCTTGCCAATCGCATTTGAACCAGATATATCATACTGAAAACTTGCAACTCCATAATTTATTTGACCACCGGTGTGCAGATAAAATTCGGTATGCACTGACATCTTAAAATTAACTGTAATTTATAATAAACCTACATTAGTTTTTATTTAATTTTTTTAAAATTTTTATTGAATACTTATTAACTTATTATAAAAAATATATTTAATTTATGTGCTTCTATAAACATTTACAATCATTTGCGACAAAATTTTAAAATTATTTATAAATATTTATGGCACACTTTTTTTATTAATATTGTATATAACACATTTTTATTAAATTTCTCCCTTCTTAAAAATTACATTTTTTGTACTAACAAAATGATTTTTACATGTACTAATATCATGATCAAATAACCAAGTTTATTTTAAATTAATCTAAATATATATTGATTAAATATAAATAAATCAATACATTAAAATTAAAATAATACCTTTCTAAATTCTTCAATTTATATGCATTTCATTCCTTTGATAATTATTCCTGTTAGATATAAAAATGAATTTATATATTTCATTAATAAAATAAAATGAAATATAAATAAATCAATACATTAAAACTAAAATAACACCTTTCTAATTCCTTTGCTCCATCCCTTTCTAAATCCTTTGCTCCGCCCCTTATATTTGGTGAAAATGAAATGAGTGTCGGTGGGTGAATATGAAATGCTAGTCCGGGATATAGAATTGGGCCAACTATTTTCGTTGAGATTGGTTGCGGGAATCAAGCCTATTTTCGCTGAATTTCATTGCGGGAATAAGCCCAACTTTTCCATTCCCGTTAAGCTTTGCTATGGGAATGAGCTGAGGGCCCCACCAGCGTTAAGTCTCAATTATTTCCGAATCTGAAGCATAAAATGGGCCCCCACCATTCCACTTCCGCAAGAGTTTGTTGCGGGAATGGGACAACCAGCCCCATTTTTCCAATTACTTAGAAAACAGCCCTATTTTCCCAAATAAATTTTAAAAATACACCATATTTAAAAATGTCCCTTTCAAAATTGCCTATATACCATTATGGTTTTTGAGAGTGGAAGTATATTTTTATACTGAAATCATAATAAGTTGTTGAGATTTTCAATGTCTGTTAGAATTTTTGAATATTCTCATCATGAACTGATTGAAAAAAAAAAAAGCAGAACTATTCATAGACTAGAATTGCATTCACAATTTCATCATCAGTAAAAAAAATTACATATCAAATTTATTCTCTTGTTATCAATATGATAACATGTTTGAAATTGGTAAAGATTTATATTTGAATATTTATAATTTGATGTGTTTAAATTTATTTAAAATTATATTTACATTTTTTTTATTATAATAATTTACATATGTCAATTGATATATAAAATTAGTAAAGGAAAGAAAACCGCAAAAAGAATTAGCTATTGAAGTAAGTTATTTATCAAGTTTGGTGTATGTATTTTTTTTGCCATGTAGTTTTAGATAATTGTTGAAAATTATGAATAGGGTATGTTTTAGAGTTTTACTATTATATTATCTATATTGTATATAAAAGGGAGTAAAAGAAGATGGCTAGAAACTCAACTAGCAAAAACATGGAAGAAATCCGTTGTAGTTCATCTCTTGGGAAGGAATATCGGTTATAGAGTCCGGTACAATAGATTAGAGTCCCTTTGGTCCCCTAAAGGGCACTACAAAGTGGTAGACTTAGATAATCAATTCTTTTTTATTCAATTTAGTTTGACAGAGGACTATGTGAATGCTCTAATAGGTGGACCGTGGACTATCATGGGGCATTATCTAACCATCCAACCATGGCATCCAAGATTCTCTACAGACAATGACAGCCTGACTTCAGTTGTAGCTTGGGTGCATTTTCCTGATTTCCGGCTTCATTACTACCATAAGCAAGTTCTAAGACACATCAGAGCAAGCATTGGTAAAATGGTTAAAATAGATTATAACACTTGTGGTTCTAAGAGAGCTAAATTTGCTTACATAGCAATTGAACTGGATCTTACTAAACCTCTGGTCTCCCAGATTCAGATTAAAGATAAAATCATAAAAGTGGAGTATGAGGGCTTATATAAAATTTGTTTTCTCTGTGGTAAGTATGGGCACCTTAAGGAAGTTTGTCCCTAGAATTATGATCGAAATCTAGAAACTGAAGGAACTATTGTGAAAAATAATACTAGTATTGTAATAGAGGATATCTCCCACAATCCTTTCAAACATTCTGAACCCGGTTCGAACTTTAGACCATGAATGGTTGTCCAACATAGAGGTAGAAGGAATTTCAATGGTAACATAGGTTCAGCTTTGGGAACAAGTGCACCAATGGAACAGGTATAGGCTCACAATTTTGTCTTAAATGACCTTAATGTGGATGCTCATCCTCTTCCTTCTTCATATGCTAAAAACAGGGGCGTTACTAACGATCATCAAGTTAACGTCAGCAGACTGGTAAAGATTAGTTTGAACAACAAGAACTCTACTAGTATTAGTACAGCTCGCCCTATCTCGAACAACCAAACCAAGATGATTGTAAGGGATAATGCTCTATTTAGTAATACTGCTAACTCTCAATGGCAACAAGGTGTTGCTGGTGCTCAAGGACCCTTTACAATAGATTCTAATTGTAACATCCCTCATGATATCTTGGAAGACAAGGAGAATTATGATACTAATATGGCCAGTAGCATTGCAAATATAAGAATTAACTCAGCCAATAAAAAATAGACCTTCTTCGAGCTAAACAACCAGTCTAAAAATATGGTTTCAAATATTTTAGATGCAAATTCCCATAAAGCTATCTTAGTCCCTAATTTAGAATATTCCAAATCACATAAGCCCACCTCTATTAAATATAAAACACAACAACAAGGGACTAGAATTAAGAACTTCTCTATTGGAATTGGTAGACCACTAGATAAAAGGAAACTAAAAGGCATCTGGAAAGCTTCCTTCCCAAAAGGCAAAAAAAAAAAAAAGAACAAAGATGATGGGATTAGACTGAATGAGGGATCGAAGTTCCTAGCTGAGCTGGTTAACAATATTGGGCCTGATGAGATGGGTACTAGCTCCCTTCAAGCATTGACTCCAGTTCAAGAAATAAGAGATTCTCCTTTAAAACAGACCTGAGTTTTGGTTGGTGCTCTCATCTTATCATTTTACAGTTTTTTTTATGGATTTTAGAGTCATTTCTTAGAATTGGCAGGGTGTTGGCAGTACTGAGTTTCTTTAGAAACTTACAATCATGGAATTGTTTATGAGTTTGTTTTACAAAAGAAAAAAAAAACACATTCCAACTGTAAAGCAATTTCAAAGGGTTTTTTTAGAGTTTTAAACCCATCATCGATGGGTTGCCTCACTGCTAGCCAATTTTGTTGATCGAATGGAACATTCTCGACAGGAAAATTCCAATAAATAGTTCTGGTAGCCAACTTTATTGATGGTAACAATATGTTATTCCTAATTACATTTGCAGTTGTTGAGTTTGAGAAAAATTCAAATGGGCTTGGTTCATGACTTTAATTAGAAAGCACGTGACTTAATGTGTTGGCATCACATTTATATCTAACCAACACACTGGAATAATGGTAATGTTTTAAAATGAAAGAAGTGGTTGGAAGTAACCTATATCCTTTCATAGGATATGTTTGCGCCACTTTGTCAGCAACTACAATATGCATTATGGGAATCAAATAATAAAAGATTTTATTTATAAGAATAGTAAGCAAACACATATTCATTATTATTTTTCAAATATATTATTTATCAAGTCATGTTGTTTGGAGTTAAATATATTGTGAATCCATATCGATATAGGGAAAAACTTCTAAAAGCGTTAGTTCATGCAATGAAGGGATGAGATTAAACCAATGTTTTGAAACTCGAGTTAACTCGACTGGTCGAACCAATTGAACCACGACTCGATAAGTAAATTGGTTCGATTCAATATAAGACTCGAAACATTAAAAAACTCATTTTGGAAAAAAAAATCAGATTGGATCGGAACTCATAGAATCGACTCAAAATCCGATTCAATGTAAAAATTGTGTGCTTTCCTCAACCAACAATGCCGATCTTCCTTTGTTGGCCATTGGTAAGCAACTTCGACCAAGAAACATTGCCAATGGAAAGAGAAAAGTAACTCCAAAAAATTTTGGAGCAGAAACAGAAGAAGTAGAAGCAGTAGCAAATAGAAAGAGAAAAGCAATGCTGGCGGCAGGTAGTCGACGATAGAGACGACGACAATAAAATTGGGCATAAGAAGAAGAAGTTCTCACCTACAAATGCCAGTTGCTAGTGAAGAAACGATAGTGGCATCGAAGAGAGAGAAAACCCAATCTCAATTTCTATAATAAAGGAGAATGCTGCATTTTGGCCTTTTGGGCAACTATTGGGGTCCAAAAAAATGATGACCACTAAAAAAAATTGCTAATTAGCAACAAAAATTTCCGTCGCTAAAATAAATTAGCAATGCCACAATGAACTTTCGCTAAAAGTCCAATCGCGAATATATTAGCGAAGAAAATTAAAATCAATCGCTAATTTAGCGACGAAATAATTCTTTTCCATTGCTAATTTATATTCATAATTAGTCACTGAATTATAATAATAATATTTAGCGACTACATTTTCCGTCACTAATTATAAATTTACTGTAAAATTTAGCTATAAAATTTTTGTCACTAATATGGTCGCTAATTATTTCTTAGCAACGAATTTGCGAATTTGATGTATTTTAAAATTTTAATCATGTATACAATGATCTATCACTAAATTATTGCATAATTAAAACAAAAATCGCCTACTATTTACCATCCATGACTAGTTAAACCACATTACAGAACGCTCAGAAAAAATAAAATGAAAAATATAGCAGCATATATTCTTACAGTGGTGAGCCAAAAAACACGATATTTCACCTTAATTTTCCCAAGTAAACAATTTTCAATGACCGAACCATTCCAAAATCAAATCTTTAGATAAAATTGTGCACAATCTATCTACTCAAAATTCAGTACAAGCCAGCCCTTTAGTTTAATAAATGGTTTGATTCTTCAAGCATTGTCCAACTCACCACAACATCATCCACATATTTGTAAGCATCATCGATTAGAGAGGTAAATTCAAGATGCAGTTAAAACACATAAAAATAAGGTATCATTTCAAAGTACTCTCCAAGACTTATTTAACCATTGTTTTTCCTCCTCCTTGACAAGTCTAAAACTTTACTAAGTTGCAAATTCTCTAAGATACAACTTGATCTTAATCAATTTTAAGTTCATTAACTGTGAGATTAGAATATTACTTTTAAATAGAAGATTGACCCCATATGACAAGCAACAAAATGAAAGACAATATAATTTTTTTCCTGTTAAAAATACATGAATGAACTTCAATCCAAAAATATTAAAAGTAAAAAGAGAGGTAAATTCTAGAATAGAAATACACGAATATGACATTGGATTTGTTTAACTCACCAAATAACACACTAGTTTGACACAAGCTTTGAGACAAGATTCAAAATGCAGATGGCATGAATAATATCATTCTTCTAGCTTTTCTATATACATACCCACACACACGTATATATACCCAGAAGTATAGCTCTAATGATCACAAAAATAGTTTCATGACAAACTCCTAAAGCAATTTCAGACCTATCAATAACAAATAGAATTCAGACATTCTTGGCAAGCAGTGAAACAGAACAGAACTCATTCAAAAGACATTTATTATAGAATTCAGACATTCTTGGCAAGCAGTGAAATAGAAAGGAGATTATCTCTGCTAGCACTAACATGGGTAGCCTCATATGCATAACCTTGCCAAGAATGTGGAAGTTGCAGCCTCATGGATTATAGAAGTCAAACACTTTCATTTTTATTAAGCAGAAAAAAATTTTTAATAATATGGCATGTAATAATGAATGAACTCGGTAACAAACAATTGAATTTTGTGATCAGAATCTAGAACATTCCACAAGGCAAAATGTTCTAATTAGGTTAGAAATATTTTGTTTACGGTTGTTGACTTGGTGGCATCATCTTAGGCTCTATATTTTGACAAAATTGAAAATTCCCATCACCTGACTTTTAATTTAATGGATCTTACAATTGAAAAAGATGCCCACATGTTTTTTTCCTCTCATATATCTTTTTTTAAATCTTACTTGGACCGTCTTATGGTATTTTTGTTTGCCCGTATATAATTTAAATTCAAGTTGAATTCAACATTAAATCCCTATAATTAAATTTTTGTATTGTATAGATCACTGGCATTAGTCTCAAATTCAATAAGGTAGAATTAAATTCATGTTCTGTTAATTTCATATAAACCCAATTGTGACACCCACTTGACAAAAAGTTAAAAAAAAATTATATGGAGAATTAAGAAATATAATTAAACAACCAAAAGCAAATCACATTCAATTAAGTCATACATAAAACAAAGGTAGTGAGATTACCTTGGCCAAGGGGGCAAGGCAGTTGGTTGTGCAGCTTGCATTGGAAACAATGTAAAATTCTAGTTTGTATTCTTTCTCGTTTTTGCTTGGGGCAGATATAACAACCTTCTTAGCACCATCCTGAAAAATAAAAAATAAATAAATTCAAGGTCAAACCTTTACTCACCTAGATTCAGATCCAGAGATGCCCATTTCTACTAACCTAACAACTCACATGCCAAAGGAAATTCAAAGAGAAAAAAGAAAGCCAAAAACCATCTGATAGCTTAATTTGGAAAACAAGGATATAACTTGTTAGTTGAAATCAATAGGGACTATAAATTCCCATGATTCTTAACAAATCCATACTTAAACTAACAAAGAAAGCAATAGATCAAGACACAGACCTTCAAGTGAGCAGCAGCCTTTTCCTTGTCAGTGAAAACACCAATAGATTCAACAACAAATTTATCACCCATGGAATTTCCTCCGGGTTCCTACAATCACAAAACAAAATAAAAAAAAAAAAAAAACCTCATTCCCAACTTTCAATCCAAATAAAACCTCCTAATCAATAAACCTTAAGGTGGCTAACGAATTATTTACCTAACTCACCAAAGAGAAGAGTCTTCTCGTCCTTGACTTTCACATCAGTGTGCTTCCAGTGACCAAAACAAGCAGATTAGAACATTCCCCTATTTACGCACCCCCAATTGTATCAACAAATTTAGCATAATCAAAGTAGCAAATGCCAAATTTAGCATAATCAAAGTAGCAGATGCTAAATTGTGAAATGGGATATACAGCAAATCAAGTAACTAATTTGAAACAAAATAGGCCAAAAGCATGTGAACAATGAAAATTTGAAATTAACTTAAGTGCAGTAAACATTTGAGGAGAACAATTTATAATTAATTTAAACAACAAATTAAACCATTAAAATCGGCCAAACGTTAAATTGGTTCCATGAATTTTTAATCAATTTAAAACATGCCAACATGCAATAATTCCCATGAAATCCAACTTTATATCAATTTAAATAAGTCCAACGTGAAATGGTTGCCAATACTTTCAACTTTAAATTATCAAACATCTAGCATGCATGATTATTAAACAAAATTCATCAAAATAATTTCAACTCTATTGTACCAATTCTTCTAGAAAGCACATGTAAAGATTTAACATTAATTCAAACCATATTCAAATACATCAAATCTTGCTCTTAATTCTAATTAAAAAGAGATTTAAAGAAGAGAAAATTAAGAAAAATTTAGGAACATGCCATTCCTGCACTTGCTGAAACACACCAATTAATTCAATTGATTTTTTGAATCAATCAAAGCAAAAAAGAAATAATTTTTACACTCAATCTATAATTGAAAATCAATGTGCTTAACTTTAATGGGAAAACATGTGAAGTTTGTTTATATAATTTGGCCAATGGATATAATCTTTCAATTACATTTCAAACATAAATTAAACCCAAATAATAATTCAAATATAATAAATTAATGTACCTTTTTCCAGTTATCATCTCATTTGCCCATGTAATTTCTTGATTTATAAGATCAGAGGAGATGAACCCAAAACCTTTCAAAGTTTTTCCGTTACCAAGAGCAACCTCACTAGAATGAACTCTATCGGTTGAGGTAGCTGCAACAGTAAAAGCCTAAGGAGATCCATTAACAATAGAACCAGGACTGCATGTGAACTCTTAGTGCTCCTCCTTCTTCGAAGTTTAAAATCTGTCCATTTTCATTATAAAATGGCTTAAACCAATAATTTCATGAGAAAATATCAGCTCTCTACCAAATATATATATAAAAGTATTAAAGTGGAAAATGAAACTAATTATTCTCCTAGAAACTGCATGTGAACAATAAAAATGTGGATTTAACTTAAGTGCAGAATTTTTAATCAATTAAAAACAAATGCCCAAAGTGAATTGATTTTCAAGAATTCTAATCCATTAAAATATAATGCCCAGCGTGAATTGATTTTCAAAAAATCTAATCAATTTAAAATTGCCTAATGTGAAGTGGTTGCTATGATTCTTTAATCAATCAAAATATACCAATGTGAGTGGTTTTCCATCTAATAAAAATAATGCCCAACTTCAGTTGTTTGCCATGATTTTTTATCAATTTAAACAAATGCCCAACCATGAATTATTCTAAGAAACAAAAAATTGACCTCAACAGAGCTTCTACAAAAGATAATCCCTAGTTCCAACCAAAAAAGCTATCAAATCAAAAACAGCAAACTGACCTCAACAGAGCTTCTACATCAACTAAAAATCAATAAAGAAAAATGAAGCTGACACCATAGATTGAACCAAAATAAAAAAGATATAAAGCACTTTATAAAGCATATTACATGGAAAGATGTTAATCTTGCTTTTCAGTTTAACTGAAACCATTTAGCTGAAACATAACTATGCCTCTTTACTTGGACATCTAGGATCATCAACTTAAAATTTTAAAGAAAGCATACATAAGGCAGACAATATTTAGTAATTACCAAGAAAAACACACCTTTATAACCCTTGACCAGTAACATTTGCTGCTTCTTCTCCACGGCAACAAAAGACATGTTAGATCACTAATCCCGTCTTCGTACAAATGCTCACATAACTGTGAGTTCCCGCAACAAGCTCCAAGACCTTCATCATTAAATTGTCTTATAATTATGGTGTTACCAAAACCACTTCCAAATGCTCAAAAAGTCTCAACAACTACAATGCACTGATTACAAAATCCAAAAACACAATATAATAACAACTTCAAATGAACAGGCAACAAGCTGATAACTTTGAGCGTTAGGATGCATAAGAAAACGGAACTTTTGGTGCAAAAATGTTGCCATTAACAAACTCCATTCTAGAAATCAAGAAAATTAGTGAATACAACAACAAAAGCAAGTGTGAAAAGAGAGAGAGAGAGAGAGAGGTGTTAACTGAAGAATTGACATTGATATGGGCTTGAATGAGATGGCGAAAATGGGAGTAATCTTTGAGCCACTCATAATGTTCCTCTTTTGAGAATCGGTCATTCCTACAGAGGCAATTTCTACAATTACTTCAAAGGACAAAATCAAATCAAACTCAAAACCCACTCTATTATAATTATATTCTAAAAGTTTCACAGAAACAGAATTTTAATTACCAGTATTTAGGATCCAAGTATGCCAAAACAGAGAAGGGAGCTACCTCCTCCTTTTGGGTTGAAGTTTTCTTCATATCTACTTCACACTTCAAGGATGAACGGAAAGAAAATGAGATGAACAGTAATGAAGAGAGAGAGTAATGAATAGTAGACAAAACCAGGTCTGAGAACAGTAGACCCTTGCTTTCGATGCAGTGCCACAGCCTCTGCCTTCCGTAGTCGACCCCTGCTTCCGACGGAACGAACGCTGTGGAAGACCTCGCCGCTCGAGAGGTGCTGTTGACGATGGAAAAGCTCTCTACCGCCCTCACCACCGGACACTCGCTCATGGAAAAAATGTAAAGAAGATCATATGCCAGCTCGATTTGCCCCCGATTTTCCCCTCCTCAAATGGAGACAACTAGAAGTCTGCTTCTGGAACCCAAGGAATCGACTCCGCCTCCTCTAGCCTTTCTTCTTTCCCCGCTTTTCTTTCATTTGCTTTTTTCATTTCTTTTGACTAATAATTTTTTCTAGGTTTTTCTAAGGCCCCGAGAGAATATCACATCCTTATAAATTATGAATCTCTAGTACTCTAGCCAAAATAAATTTTCATATCTATAATTAAATAATTAAATATTTTACATTAATTTTATTCGAATAACTTTAAATAAATTTTATACAATTAAAATAATAAAATTTATATATAAATTATATTATATTATTTTTCCTTATTTGTTAAATTAAATAATTCCAAATATTAAAATTTCCTTATCATCTAGTCAAAATAAATAATTTTTTTTCTTTTTTTCTAATTTCACTTTTGTCAATAGGATTGAAGGGAGGAAATTTTTAAAAAAATAGTTTGATTTTTAACTGTTCAAATTAAAATTGTTTTTTCTGATTTTTTAAAATACTTATGTAGTTATAAATTAAAAATTAAATATTTTTATATGATATGATATTAAATTTGTCAAAATTTAATCCAATTTATATTCAAATTCAACATGCAAAAATTTAACTATAAATTGATTCGTATGACTTTAAAAAATTGGATTAAATTAGAAAACTTATTCATTTTGACTTGTATGAGCTTAAGTCTTGGATTGAACTATATTGTCTATCAATGTCTTTAGGGATGTGCAAAATCCGACTTTATCCAAATAAATTGAATAATTCAATCCGAATTAGATATTCAGATATAGTTATTATGATTATTTGGGTCAGGTAAAGTTTCATATACTTACAGACCAATGCTGGGGGGTGGAACGACGATGCGAGGCAGTCGGTGATGAGAGAGAACAGCGAGAGAAACCGTCGATGAGCTGCACCAATGACCAGTGATGGGGAGAGCAGCGGCCTCTCCTTTCCCTCACATTCTTGCTCCACTCTCTCTCTCTATTTAGGTCCCTTTTTCGGTTCTTTTTTTTAAAGGTTACTTTCTTTTATAAAATTTTGTGGCCACACAAATTCTCTTGGTCCCGAAATTTTCATCTCTTTTCGTTTTCTTTTTTTAATATTCAATAAATATCTCATTCCAAGCTTCTAGAATCTAAACGTCTTATTATTATTATTATTATTATTATTATTATTATTATTATCCAATAAGCAACTTAAATCTTATTATTATTTTAATTATTTTAATAATTACTATACATTTATTTGTTTTAAATCCTTTGTCATTAGTTCTTAAATTTTTGCTTTAAATTCAAATTATCACTTTAAAATTTTGAAATTATGCAAACAAATTAATCCTAAAACCAATATCAAAATATTGTATACCCGTATTAAAAGTGCTCTCGCACGATTTCAAATTTTTGGGACATTACAATTAAGTTTGAATAAAAATAATTTAATTATAGAACTAGACATTTCAATTATAAAAAACCAAAGTTAATTCAATTAATTAATTCTTATTCAATTAAATAATAAATTAAGCTTAAAATCATATACGCATTAAATTGAAACGGTGGAGAGAGGTGAGAGGAGAGAAAATATTATTTTTATATATAGGATAAATTTTTGAAATTGCTAAAATGACCCTACCAAATTTAATCATTTTATCCTTGTATTCAAGGATAATTTTGTAAATATATATAACTAAAATTTTTTAATAATTTAAAATTTGCTCAAAATTTTAACAAAATAAAAATAAATTATAAATTTTTCATAATCATTTTTAATGAAATAATAAACTTTATATTATTATTATATAAATATTTATATTTATTATTTCTCATAATATGACTATATAATAATTATAACAATTACTTTATTATTATTATTAAAATATATTTTTTTAAATAAATAAGTTTATATTTGGAGATAATTGATAAAGAAATCAATAGAATTTCTAATAATTTAATATTTGATTTAAATTTTATAAAATACAAATTAATTACAAATTTTTTTATTATTATTTTAAATAAAATAATAAATTTTATATTACTATTTTATAAATATTTATTTTTATTAATTTTTAACACGTAAATATATAATAATCGTAACAATTAGTTTATTATTATTATTATTATTAAAAATATAAATTTTTTAAATAAATAACTTTAGATTTTGGTATAATTGATAAAAAATCATTATTAACTTATAAAATAATTTATAATTTTCTGTTATAAAATAAAATATTCATTTCATATGGTTTATATTAAAATTACTCAAAATTATACATAAATCAAGTTAGTGAAATAAAAAAATTTATTTTTTAATTTATTTGCAACGCATTAGCGACAAAACAAAGTCGCTAATTGTATTACTATAACAAATTACTATTAGCGACAGAAAAAAATTTCCGTTGCTAAATATTCTGGAACTAATTTCATGAATAAAAATTTATAAAATTTAGCGACAGAAATATTTGTCGCTAAGTCGCAAAACATGTAGCATATACTTCCCGCCAATATTAGCGACCGTTTATTCATTCCGTCTCTATTTCATCGCAAAAAATATAAAATATCCTCACCACGACAGAATTGTAAAATAGTCGCAAATCCATCGCAAAATTTGCGACAAAAAAATTCCGTCGCTAATTGATAGTTTTTTTGTAGTGCACTTGTTTAAGAGGGGAGGTACTTATTTATGCAAAATTTCAGTTTAGTCCCTTGTCTCCGAACTCTTTAATTTTCTAATAGTTTTGGGGTTAATTTAATGAACCCAATCAATTCATTTTCCTCTTTAAGGACCTTTTTTTGCCAAACAAAATTATAAATGCTCCCTTGATTTTATTTAATCTAACTTGTCATTCTCATAACTTAAATAAGCTTAAAATTTAAATTAATAATTTATTGGATGTACCAATTTACTTATTAGTTTGGGTTTTCATATTTTTTTACTTGTGTTTTATGTATTGTTATTTTTTTTTGCCATTGTTATTTATGACTATTCTTTTCACAAACCAACCAAAGGAAAGGAAATGCATATGCATCACCATGTTAAATGAAATTATTTGAATGCAAGTTTTTGATATTATATGAACTTATTTAAATATTCACTATTTATGTTTGGTATTTGATTTTTATATTTGCAAACTTTGTTGGACTTAAAATTAATATTTTTATATTGATATTTGGTAATTAATAGGGTTTTAAATGTATTTTTACATCTCACATTTTTAATTTTTTATAAATAATTATATTTAAAAAAATAAAAACTCCAAATTGACCTGATCGAACTAGTTGACCCATGACCCAGTTGGCAAGTCGAGTCGACATTCGAGCCGAGTTTCAAAACATTGGATTAAACTGCTTGATCAAGATTCATACAATTAGGTGATGAAGGTGCCATTTGAGTGTTGGATATTATCTGAGAATGGTAGGTATCGATATGGCCATACCATAACAAACATTGCAAAGAGTGTCAATGGTGCTCTTAAAGGTGTTTGTATGATGCATGTTACCACGATCATTGATCATGTTTTTGGTGAGTTGGTAAATTTTACGATCAAAGAAAGGAGTTGTACATGATTAAAATGGCTGAAGGATTACAATTCACACAAAAATGCATTAAAGTTATGAGTAAGTGATGCGAAACCCCAAGGCTAAAGAACCCGAAACCCCTTAAATATACAATATAGCATTAATATAAACAAAATTAAATCCCCAACCCGAATGAACCTCCAATCAATAATTTGAATGAAAACGTATATAATTAGGTTGATTTAAAAAAAAAAGAACATAATTTGCCACAAGTAAAAACCTTAATAAGAATAAATTTCTTAATGCAAAAAAAGAAAACAAGCAATCTTCTTCAAGATGGAATTTTGGCAAAGCCACAAAATTGATAATCAAAATTTGTCTTTACAATGTTTAAAATAAGGTATTTATACCCTTTTAAGTTTAATCATAGGTCTCCCACCAAAATAACTAAAATCCATACTAATTAACTCTAAATACAACCCACAAGCCTAAAAGAAATAAATTAAATAAGCTCAAGCTAATCAAAGCCCAAGTCACTTAAATAAGCCTATTAAGCTAGATTAAGGTCTAACAAAACAAATCAAAACAAAACAAGCCCAACATAATAAAATAAGTCCTTTGGGCTACTCAAAGCTACTCTACTAGCTTAAAATAATTAATCGAGCCCATTTGAATCTTCTCTTATCTATTCGGCCCTATTGGGTTGGACATGGCATAATTCGGCCCCACTCTCTTTTGAATGTCTATAGCTTCCACAATTCAGCCCACGTATATTTTTAGTGCTTTCTTAAACTTCTTAGCTCATGACCTTGTAACTAGTCCATCTGGCAATGCTAGCTCATCCTTGAACTCATTCCTCTTTTGATGTTCCTTGGTTGTTGATAAGTGTGAATTATGTATAGTTTTTAGTATGTTTTAAGTATTGATATTTAGTTAATTTGGTTAAATTAGAGTTAAATTGTTAATTTGCATGTTTTTGAAGTTAATCCAAAGTTTTGGTGTTTTCAGGTTTAATTTGATAAAAAAAGGCTTAATTGCAAAAAGGCAAGAGATTAGGGGTCAAAACTGTAAAAGTGAAAAATTGATGTGAGAAAATAAGCGTGAAGTCCAAAAGGTTTTTACGTAACCATGTGAATAATGTGAAGAGAGAAAATCGTAGCCACGTGAAGGTTAATTAGTAAATGTTACATGGCCACGTGAGAATGAATGAAGATGAAGGCATGGTTGTGTGAGAATTAAGGCGTGACCACATGAAGAATAACAAAGGAGTTCACGTGGTCGTGTGTCCCTCTTGATGCATGATGCGTGCCCACGTGTGGATTAACAAAGAAATAGGCGTGGCCACGTGCAGGTTTCTCCCATTCGATGAAGGATTTTTCCAAGCTTCTCGTTTAAGAAGGATTTGCTTCCTATTTTATTTCTGGAGTTTGAGAAGGATTTTACTACTATTTTGGCCTATAAATAGGAGTCTGAAGCACCAAAGAAGGGGATCAGTCTTTCATTATGCAAATTATCAACATTAGTTCATTATTTTTAGTTTTTAGTTTTTGTTATTTTTATTATTTTCTTTAAAAGCTTGTTTTGATTTTAAGCATGTCTAGTGAGTAGTTTTCTTTTACTTTTGCTAAAGGATACTTGAATCCTTAACTTTTATTGTTATGACTTAAGCTTGTGCTTCAATCTAATGCAAGTTTGATTATTTCTTAGTGCTTAAACATAGTCTTATCTTTATTCAATGAAAATTGGTTGTTAACTTGATTAATCATTGGTTAGTAATTGGTTTTGAGTTGATTATTGATATGCATGTTCTTAGGTTAATTTATTTAGGTTGATGCATGATTATAATCTGAATAAGCTATAATTGTGTGTTAATCAAAGTAAATTAAGATTGAGAAAGGTGTAACTAAGAATAGGTGAAAGTTAAATTACTCGAAAAAGAATTTAATAGACATCTAGGAGAATTAATTTAGATCTTTATGCTAAGTGTTGAGTTTATCTGAATAAGAGAATTTTAATGCTTGGAATGATAATCTTGAGTAAAGTTATCTGGGTTTATTAATCTCAATTCTTCATAATCACTTGTGTGTTTTCTTTTGATTAAGTCATAATAATATTGGTTAAGGTGGATAGTCCTTTAGTGAAAGTTGTTTTTAATATTGATTTTTACCTTAATCACTTGCTTGTTTTTGTTTTATCTTTAATTATTTCAATTCTTTCAACTGCTTTATTTTATCTTTAGTTTAAAAAGTATGTTTTTAGTTTTTAATTTTAATCATCACTATTTTTGGGATTTATCTTCTTCCTTCTTCACACAAATTTGGTTTCAAAATTAAAATCACTTACACAAATACAAGTTTCCCTTGGGTTCGATATTTTGGGTCATAATTATATTTTCCTATATTACTTAGCGGATCTAGTACACTTGCTAGCATTCAGTCAAGTTTTTAGCGCCGTTGCCGGGGAATACATTGGCGTTTGTTTATTTATTTTGATTTTAAAGTGATTTTGTGTGTTCTTCTTTTCTTCACCTATTTTTTGATTTTTTTTTCATTTTTTTAGTGTTATTGGTTTATGGTGAGAAACAACCCCATTTTACCCGTAGACCCTGAGATTGAGAGGACATTCCATAGGATTATAAGGCTAAGAGGCAACATGAATGACCCTAAAATAGAACAACCTATGAATAATCCTCCACCACCTAGGATCGCAGAGCAAGAAATACCCCACCAAGCTCCTGGGAATGGGTATAGACCTAGGACTCTTAGGGATTATGCTATTCCTAAGTAGAATGAAGAACACAGAACCTTTAGGATTCCTCACCACTAGCCTTTTGAGATTAAACCCACTACCATCACAATGGTACAAAGAAACCAATTTTCGAGTTCGGACTTAGAGAATCCTACACAACATTTAGATATGTTCTTAGAAGTTAGTGACATTATGCAAATTCCTAATGTATCGACTGATGCAATTAGGCTAAAACTTTTTCCATTCACCCTCATAGAAAAAGCTAGGGATTGGCTACAAATGTTACCTAATCAATCTATCCATTCTTGGCAACAAATGCAAGAAAAATTCCTGTGCAAGTTTTTTCCACCTACTAAAACAGCCCTCATTAGAAAATAAATCAATGATTTCCAACAATTTTATGAGGAGCTATTCCATGAAGCATGGAAAAAATTTAGGAGACTTTTAAAAAGCTATCCACATCATAAGTTTCAAATTTATCAACTAATGCACATTTTTTATGTAGGTGCCAATCAATCAACAAGAACTTTGTTAGATGCAGCCTCAAACGGTAGCTTTATGAACCAAATTCCAGAAGATGCATTTTTGCTTCTTGATGAGATGGCTATAAATGATGCTCAATGGGCAACCTCTAGAGTAGCTCAAAAGAAATAGGGAGTTCATAATATTGATGAAATAGCTATGTTAAAAGCTCAAATGAAATTAATGAGAAAAGAGCATTTAAGAGAAATAAATGAGCTTAAAGTTAAGAATATTTTCATGTTATCTAACGAAGTTGATGCTTATGCAGGAATTCAAGGATCTCCAGGAATAAAGAATAATGAAGGAATAGTAGAAGAAGTAAATGTCTTGAACCCATATAGCAATACCTACAACCCAGGATGGGGGAACCATCCAAATTTTTCATGGAGGAAAGGTAATCAAGCTTCTTCTTCTAACCCTAATCCTAGACCTCCTGTAACACCCTTATCACTCTGACATAACGGAACAGTGCACAAATCGGTAAATTTTTTTTTGAAGTCGCTAATAAGGTTCATAATTCTAACAATAACCTATATGGTCGATGACCTATAACTGTCTAAAGTTACTATTCATTTAACAAAAATCCGGCAATATGACGGCTAGAAAACTAACTAACCCACCTAAAAAAAAGACAACACACTGCCTCTCAGAGGCACAACACGTCTATAATCTCAAATCATTCATTTACTTCACTTCACTTCAACAATTATTTTAAATACATATATATCATCTTATGCTTCCTCAAACATATATACAAAAATGTCAATATCCAGCTTTTACATAACCACACTAAAGTCTTATTTACATCTGCTGTAATAATACAATAATATCTCTTATATACATGCCAAAACATACAAAATACACAAAGCACTAATTTCTCTTTTCCAAGTATTGTGCATCATTGCTCCAACTCTTCCATACCTGCACGCAGAAAAACTCTACGCGCTGAGCACAAACATGTCCAGTGATGACTAACAATCCTATTACTTTCCTAAGTCTTTAAATACATGTCCAGGTATTTTAAACTCTTATGATCTGAGTAGATATAACATCTCTCACCATACAAGTAATGTCTCCACACTTTCAGTGCAAGAACAATGGCTGCTAACTCTAGATCATGGGTAGGGTAGTTCTTCTCATGTGTCTTCAACTGTCGGGATGCATATGCAATCACCTTATCTTCTTGCATCAAAACGCAACCTAACCCATTCCTAGATGCATCGCTATAGATCACAAAATCCTTACCCGATTCAGGTTGAGTAAGAATTGGGGCTTCAGTCAACATACTTTTAAGTCTTTCAAAGCATTCTTGACAAGCATCAGTCCACACAAATCTAGTATTCTTCTGTAGTAACTGGGTTAAAGGTATTGCAATAGTAGAAAATCCTTTGATGAATCTCCTGTAGTACCCGGTTAAACCCAGAAAACTCCTCACTTCAGTAACATTTTTGGATGGTTTCCATTGGAGAATCGCATCAATCTTCGAAGGATCCACTTTAATACCTTCTGCCGAGATCACATAACCCAGAAAAGACACCTCATTTAACCATAAGTCACATTTACTGAACTTAGTGTATAACTGTTTTTCCCTTAGGACTTGTAAAACAATCTTCAAATGCTTATCATGCTCTTCTGGCATCTTGGAGTAAACCAGAATGTCGTCAATAAAAACTACTACAAACTGGTCCAAATAAGGGTGGAAAATCCTATTCATCAAGTCCATAAAAGGCGGCTTGAGCATTTGTAAGTCCAAAAGGCATGACTAGAAACTCATAGTGGCCATACCTAGTGCGAAAAGCAGTCTTCAGCACATCTGCTTCTTTTACTCTCATCTGGTAATAGCCTGATCTCAAGTCAATTTTTGAGAAAACACCTGCTCCCATAAGCTGATCAAAAAAGTCTTCAATGCGAGGGAGAGGATACTTGTTCTTAATAGTAACTTTGTTCAATTGCCTATAATCAATGCACAACCTGAGCGTGCCATCTTTCTTCTTTACAAACAGGACTGGCGCTCCCCAGGGAGAAACACTGGGCCTAATAAATCCCTTATCCAACAATTCTTGTAACTGAATCTTCAATTCTTTTAACTCTGCAGGCACCATCCTATAGGGAGCAATGGAAATAGGTGCAGTACCTGGAGCAACATCAATGGAAAATTCTACCTCCCTGCCAGGTGGTAATCTTGGCAATTCATCAGGAAAGACATCCTAAAACTCTCTGATGGTAGGTACTTCTGACACCCTTGGACTGACTTTCTTTGCTTCCACCACATAACACAAGTAAGCTACACATCCTTTTCTAATCAGCTTTTTAGCAACAGTGGCAGATATCACATCAGACAAGAAATCAATTCTTTCACCTACCACTGTAATCTCTCGATCACCACTAAGCTTTAAAGTAACTCTCTTCCTCCTATAGTCGACAGTCGCTTGATGGGTGGATAACCAATCCATCCCCAAAATCACATCAAACTCGTGGAAAGGCAAAGTGATCAAGTTTGCCAGGAAGATATGTCCCTGGGCACTAATAGGACACTGTCTGTACACCCTATTTACCACCACACTATGCTCTAGAGGATTACTCACCAAGATATCCTGGTCCAAGCATGCCTCTGCCATCCCTTTACCCAGTGCTAAAGCAGTGCTAATGTAGGAGTGTGTGGAACCAGGATCAATCAATGCATGTATTGAATCAGACAGCAAGAAAAATTTACCTACTATCACATCTGGAGCATCCTCATCTTCACGTGCTCTGACAGCATAGGTCTGACCCGATGCTCTCCTCTGACCCTGTGATGTCTGTCCAATCGGTCTAGAGACTGATGTATGAGGGGCAGCTCCCCTACCCTGACCCCTAGGAGCTGAAGATCCTGTACCTGATATCGGTGAATTAACTGAGGTAGTCTGCATGACAGGACAGTCTCTGATCCGATGATCTCTGGACCCATATCTGAAATAAGCTCCTGTCAGAATTCTGCACTCTCCAGGGTGAAACTTACCACAGTGCTCACAAGCCGCTACAGAACCACTATCTTTGTCCCAAGGGGCACCACCCGCTGGAGCTCTGCCTCGAGATTGCACCTCCTTGATCTCGGCCCGTTGCTATTGGTGATTGTCCCTGAGATGCCTGAGATCCCTTTACCTTCTTCCCTTTACCACTAATCTACCATTGTTTTCTCTTTTGCTGAAATCGGGACTGTCTCTCAGCCTGCTCAGCTTGAGTCATCTCTAACTTTATGGTTGCTTCAACCATAGCATGTAAAGTAGGATACTTCTGAGCTCCAATGATCTGTCTGAGCTCGGTATGCAGGCCTCTCTCAAATCTGTAACACAATTTCTCTTCTGTAGCCTGGCCTTCATCCAGGTAAGCACTCAACTGCTCAAACTCCCGTTCATACTCTGTCACTGTCTTATTTCCCTGCTTTAATCTCCAGAAAGCCTCTTGCATAGTAGCTTTATACTCGAACCCAATATACTTCTTCTCAAACTGGTCCACAAAGTACTCCCAACTCAACTGATTTGCAGGGGTATGTCTTCTGATTGAATCCCACCAGATGAATGCAGGACCCTGAAGTAATGCTACAACGCCTTCAAACTTTTCTTCCAGTGGACTATGAGTTATCTCAAACAACCTTTTTATCTTATATAGCCATTCTTCAGCCACTGAAGGTGTCAATGGTTCTCTTCCAACAAAGTCTTCTGCCCCCAATCTCTTTAATTGTTCCAGAATAGGTCTCTGCCTAGGTGGGGCTAGCTGAACCTGTACTACTGTCGGCTGAGGCTACGCCGGAGCTGGAGCTGCCTGTAGTTGCTGCTGAATGTAGTCAGCCATCAAATCAAGAAAGTCTGGCTGAGGCAAAGGAGGCGGTGCCACAGGAGGAGGATTCTGTTATGGGGCCTCTTATCGCCCAATATTACTTGATGCCTTACCCCTGCTATCAGCTGACTGTTGTCCTTGATCAGTAGAAATCTTTTCACTATAAAACAAAAGGAGCAGATGCACATTAGTTCCAAAACACTCACTTCCCCAAACACAATTGGCATGTATATACAGACAAATCAATCTCTACCCATTCCGATCTTAGAACCGCCTAAACCTGCTCTGATACCAATAAAATTGTAACACCCTTATCACTCCGACATAACGGAACAGTGCAAAAATCGGTAAAATTTTTTTTGAAGTTGCTAATAAGGTTCATAATTCTAACAATAACCTATATGGTCGATGACCTACAACTATCTAAAGTTACTATTCATTTGACAAAAATCCGGCAATATGACGGCTAGAAAACTGACTAGCCCACCTGAAAAGCAGACAACACACAGCCTCTCAAAGGCACAACACTTCTATAATCTCAAATCATTTATCCACTTCACTTCAACAATTATTTTAAATACATATATATCATCTTATGCTTTCTCAAACATATATACAAACATGTCAATATCTAGCTTTTACATAACCACACTAAAGTCTTATTTACATCTGCTGTAATAATACAATAATATCTCTTATATACATGCCAAAACATACAAAATACACAAAGTACTAATTTCTCTTTTCTAAGCATTGTGCATCATTGCACCAACTCTTCCATACCTGCACGCAGAAAAACTCTACGCGCTGAGCACAAACATGCCCAGTGGTGACTAACAATCCTATTACTTTCCTAAGTCTTTAAATTTCTCATCAATATAATAGTTATTCAATTAAAATTTCTACTTACTACTAGGCACCTTTATTTAAAGAAATCACAAATAGGCAATTCAAATTTACTAATAACGACGCGTTCCTATTCATGTTTTTTCTAACTTTAACAGTTCTTTCAATTAAATCCCTAAATTTCCATTTATTTCCAATTTTGTCCTTTTTACTACTATATTTACCGAATTGCCATTATATTCATTTATTTTCAATTTTTAACGTAGAATATTACTTATAATTCATTCTTTTCTTCTTATTTTTAGTAATTTTATGTAATTACATGTAAAAATTTAATTTCAGTCCCTAAGTCCAAAAACTTCATTCTTAACACTGTTGAGGCACTAGATTACCATTTTACCCTTATTTTTCATTTATCACTTATAATTCCATATTAGTTACCAAGTTTGAAAAAATTACCATTTTGCCCCAGAACTTTTATTTTCTTTCATTTAAGCCTTTTTTCCACTTTAAACTTCATTTTTATCATTCTTTTCATTTCTTTTAACTTATTATCACTTTCATGACCCTAGTACAGTACCGACAAAAATTCTCAGACTGGATACTCGGGACGTGGACCCCATGAGCCACATACAGACTGAAAAATGACCTCAAAGACCATTTTTTTACAGAACAAATATCAAATATAGACAGAAGCCATGGAGATCACTGATCCTACCATAGCTAAGCAAGTCGCTATGACTTGTACAGCGGTACAGATGTCCCTATGGCTAGAAAATTATATCCTAAGCTAGGCTTTTACTGCCAGACTATTTCTAAGGGCAAAATTTCACTTGATTTCATTTATTTAACCCCTTTTTCTTATATTTTTATTTCTTTTCCATTTTACATAATTACCAATTAGGCTTTTCACACCACTTATGAATTATTTCACCATTATTCAATTTCTCATCAAACTACACATTATTTCTTGATAATCCATCAAAGTCATCACTTACATAATCAAACTTTTACCTTTAAAATATTCTTTAAATTCATAAAAATTCCACAAAAATTCCTACATGTGTTATTTCATCTCTAATATTATTTTAAGGCTTAATTTCATCAAAACCCTTAAAATACATATCATTTTCCTTTAAAGCATACTTCGGCCACTTAAGGAAGTTCACTATACATGCCTTTAAAAATTCATTTAAGCATTCATTCATGCATATTTAAGGTCTAATTACACTATTCTAACTTTAATTTCATTTATACATCATTTTACCATTTTAGAGTTAGGTTACATAAAGGAATTTAACTTGAAATTAAGGAAATTAATGGGATTTATTAATCACTTACCTTTTTTTTTGGCTTAAGGATGCTTAAACCTCTTTATCCTTGCTTGGATGGCTCTCCTCCTCGAAATCCTATAGAAACCGAATTTTCAAGCCATCACAACACAATTTTCTTGACCTCAAATGCTAAAATTAATATTAAAAATGAAATCTAGACACCTTAAAATACTAAAAAATACCTTAGAACAAAATTAAACCCTTTGATTTCTCTTACCTCTACTAAACCTCTAAACTTCCCTCTTTCATTTCACTTGCTTTAATCCTTCAAAATAAAGGTTTAAGGCTGGATTAATGATCTCAAGGGATGAAATTAGGGGTGAGATGCTTGAATATCAAAGAAAATCAAGCAAGATTGAAGAAAATTTTAGAGAGAAGTAGAGGAAGAGGGTTCGGCTATGAGAGAGGGAGAGGATGGAGCTGGAAGATGCTAGAAATTTGCAGATCCCACCCCCTTATATAGGTCTCCCAATGGGCCAAAAATGGACTAATTCCAAGGGGCCTAACTATTTTAACTTCAAGGCCCATTAACCACTTTTCAAAGGCCCAACTAAAAATCTCCCACTTCCTCACCTCAATTTCATTCAATTTCAATTTCATCATTTTTAAAACATCAAAAATAGGTAGGGTACAAATTTTTGGCTCAATCGGAGTCCGTTATTGGTCCGATTCGACAACTGTCGACATCTTCAAAAAATTCATTTTTTTATACCAAAATATTATATATGAAATTTCATTTAGAACTGAAAAATCTGGCAATTTTTAGAGTCTATTTACTATTTTTAAAGATTTATGTAAAATTAAGTCACCTTCCTTCCCAGGGAAATTGACTCGCTACCTTTGTCGTATTTTTTATTTTTGGAGGCCTATTTGACCTCGATTTCACTTCAAATTTCAACCCCGGACTCACCATGCCCAATACTTTCGGATGGTCGAATAAAATATTTTTCACTTCCGGGTCCGATTTACGGCCCGGATGCACTATTCACCATCGGAATTTACTGTTCACGGCTAGGTCTGTGTTGAGGTCATTACACCTCCTTTTTACCATAATCAACTTCCCTATAACCATCATCCATACCAAAATCAAGCTCTACCACATTACCTAAACCAATATCCATCACAATCATACCATCAACCACCTGATTTTCAAAAATCTAAACCTCTCCTTCCTTAAGAAAAGAAATCCAGCATAGAAAAAATGATTGCAAACTTCATGACCTCTCAAAACTCAATCTTGTCAAGTCAAGATGCTAGATGAAAATCAAAAGATATTTGGATAAGGAACCAAGAGGCATCTATTAGGAATCTAAAGAACCAAATGGGGCAACTTGCTAGTTCATTATCAAACTGGACTCAAGGAACATTCCCATCTAACGTAGACCACAATCCCAAGGAGGAAGCTAAAGCAATCACCTTAAGGAGTAAAAAAGAGTTAGAAAGGATTGAAATTGGTAAGAATTCTTCCCCAAGGGTAGAACCGACAATGGAGATAAGTATTCCTAACTCTGAAAATGTTGAGAAAGTACCTCCTACGGTTGAGAAGGGTAAAGGTAAAGAAAAACTTATTTCTACGGTACTTGATGAGTCTCAATTACCTTTTCCTATTCTAGCTAGAAAAGAAAGGAAAAATGAACAAATAAGTAGATTTTTAGACATGTTTAAGAAGCTACATATAAATTTACCATTTGCTAAAACTTTATTACACATGCTTAAATATGCTAAATTTATGAAAGAACTTTGTACTAATAAGAAAAAGCTAGAAGGCATAGGAACGGTTCAATTATCCGGTAATTATAGTGCTATATTAACCAATAAAATTCCTGAAAAATTAGAAGATCCTGGTAGTTTTACATTGCCTTGTGAATTAGGAGGGAAATTTGTTGGACATGCTTTATATGACTTGGGTGCTAGTATTAACTTGATGCCTTATTCAATTTGCAGGAAATTGAACCTAGGTGATCTAAAGGAAACCCGAATGACACTTCAATTGGCGGATAGATCGATGAAGAAATCGAAGGAAATTATTGAAGACCTATTGGTGAAAGTAGGAAATTTCATCTTTTCGATTGATTTTATGGTCATGGACATGGAAAAAATAGGAATGTGCCAGTAATAGTGGGTAGGCCATTTTTTAACACAGCAAAAGCTCTAATCGATATTCATGGACAAACGGTCACTTTGAGATTTAACAAGGAGGAAATAGTTTTCAATGTGAATAAAATTTTAAAAGACCCCTCGTACGATTTTGAAGAGTCCATTTACTTTGTTGATGAAGCTCAAGAATGTGCCAACACAAAACAAGAGGAGATCATTCTCAATGATGAGCTTCAAAATTGTTTAATGCATCCCAAGGAAATGGAAGAGTTGGAAGCAAAGGAGAAAAAGTTGGTACAAAATCTGGAAAAAGAGCACAGCGAAAATGAGAAAACGGAGGATGAACTATCCCCTCCTAAGGGAGATCCTGAACTTAAAACACTTCCATCTCATTTGAAATATGTATTTTTAAAGGATAATGCTGAACCAATAATTATTTCATCTTTATTGACAAGTTTGGAAGAAGAAATGCTCATTGAAGTCCTCAAGAAGCATAAAGGAGCAATTGGTTGGGCAACATCCGACTTAAAAGGGATTAGCCCCAGCTATTATACACATCGAATACCCATGGAGGATAATTTCAAGCCGGTGGTGCAACCTCAACGAAGGCTCAACCCAACTATGTAAGAAGTAGTGAAAAAGGAAGTATTGAAATTACTTGATGCGGGTATAATCTATCTTATTTCTGATAGTAATTGGGTAAGTCTTGTTCAATGTGTGCCTAAAAAGGGGGGAATGACTGTAGTAATTAATGAAAATAATGAGTTAATTCCTACACGCACGATAACGGGATGGAGAGTATGCATTGACTATAAGAGGTTAAACAATGCCACTAGAAAAGACCATTTCTCATTGCCCTTTATTGATCAAATGTTAGAAAAATTAGTAGGAAATAGATTTTATTATTTCTTAGATGGATATTCGGGATATATGCAAATACCTATAACCCCGAAAGATCAAGAAAAGACCACATTTACATGTCCAAATGGAACATTTGCATATAGAAGAATGGCTTTTGGTCTCTGTCATGCACTTGACACATTTCAACGATGCATGATGGCCATATTTCATGATTTTATTGAAAAATTTATAAAAGTTTTTATGGATGATTTCACAATTTATGGTCATGATTTCGAATCTTGTTTAAATAATCTAGCATTGGTCTTAAAAAGGTGTCAAAAGACTAACTTTGTTCTAAATTGGGAAAAATGTCATTTCATGGTTAGAGAAGGAATTGTCTTAGGGCATAAAATTTTTGAAAAAGGCATTGAGGTCGATAAAGCTAAAGTTGATGTGAAAGAGAAATTACCCCCACTGACTAATGTTAAGGGCATTATAAGTTTCCTTGGTCATATCGAGTTTTATCGAGTTTTATTAAGGACTTTTCTAAAATTACCAAACCACTTTCTAATTTATTGTTTAAAGATGCTGCATTTAACTTTGATTCTGAGTGTTTTTAGGCTTTTAACGTATTAAAGCAAAAGTTAGTAAGTGCACCTGTCATCGTATCACCCGATTGGAGCTTACCATTTGAAATTATGTGTGATGCAAGTGATTATACAGTCAAAGCAGATTTAGGACAGCCAAAGGAGAAGATTTTCTATACCATCTACTATGCAAGCCATAAATTCACCGAAGCCCAAGTTAATTACACTACTACGGAGAAAGAACTCTTGACAATAGTCTTTTCATTCGAAAAATTTAGATCTTATCTCCTAGGGTCCAAAGTTACGGTGTGGTCGGACCATGCGACATTGAGGCACCTTTTTGCAAAGAAGGATTCCAAACCGAGGCTTATCCAATGGGTTTTATTACTCCAAGAATTTGATATTGAGATTAAGGATAAGAAAGGAGCGGAGAATTTCGTAGCTGACCATCTATCTAGATTGGATCATGCTAGCATAGAAAAGGGAGAAATTTTTGACTTGTTTCTTGATGAACATATTTGTGCTTGTTACACTTATGAAACTTCAGTTCTAGGGTACGCTAATATAGCTAATGTTCTTGCAGGTGGCTATCTTCCTAAGGAGTTTACTTGGCAACAAAAGAAAAAACTGAAAGCGGATAACAAGCATTACCTTTGGGATGATCCGTATCTCATCAAAATCTGTTCGGATCAAGTGCTAAGACGGTGTGTAGCGGAATTAGAACAAGAAGCCATCATGTAACAGTGCCATGGAGGTGAGGTTGGAGGCCATTATGGATATAATCGAACCGTACAAAAAGTCGTCCAATCAGGTTTTTTCTAGCCAACTTTATTTCAAGATGTCAAAGCTTTCATTGAAATATGTGATAGATGTCAATGGGTTGGGAATATTTCTAAAACGGATGAAATGCCTATGAATAATGTGCTTGAAGTAGATATTTTTGATGTGTGGGGAATAGATTTTATTAAACCATTTCCTAATTCTGTTGGTTTTGAATATAATTTAGTAGCTGTGGATTATGTTAGTAAATTGATTGAAGCCATAGCTACTAGAACTTGTGATGCTCACATAGTGCTTGAATTTGTTAGAAAAAATATTTTTACTAGGTTTGGAGCACCAAGAGCTATAATAAGTGATGAAGGCAAATATTTTGTCAACCATCAATTCAAAACCTTGCTTAGGAAATTTGGAGTCAAACACAAAATAACCACCCCATACCATCCTCAAGCCAATGGGCAAGTCGAGGTATCTAATAGGGAACTGAAATCAATTCTAGAAAAAATAGTTAGTAACTCTACGAAGGATTGGTCTCAGAAATTAGATGAGGCTCTATGGGCCTATCAAACTACATTTAAGACCCCTATAGGCATGTTTCCTTATAGGATTATTTTTGGAAAAGCATGTCATCTTCCAGTAGAATTAGAGCATAAGGCTTATTGGGCTACCAAATTCCTTAACTTTGATTTGAGAAATGCAGGAGAAAAGAGATAATTACAGCTCAATGAACTTGATGAAATTTGACAATGGTCGTATGACAATGCAGCACTTTACAAAGAATAGACCAAACGTTGGCATGATAAATATTTAAGGGTAAAATATTTTATTCTTGGTATGCTAGCGCTTTTATATAATAGTCGTCTTCATTTGTTTCCAGGAAAGCTGAAATCGAAGTGACTCGAATGATATCAAGTCATGTCAAGCAATAAATTTGGAGTAGTGGTAATAAAAAATTAAAAAGATGGTCATGAATTGACGGTAAACGGTCATCGGCTCAAACCATATCAATAGGACAACAAGAGATTGTTGAGCCAACCATGGTTCTTCAAGATCCCTAAGAATTGGTTTGGATAGTCTAGCTGGAGACTCCTAAAAATTTAGAACTTCACTCTTTTCTCTCTATTATTTTTTCAGTTTATTTTTGTGTGTTTTTATGTTTCGATTCATGAGATGAGTGGGTTAAAAAGTTTTTTTCAAAGAATAAATGTTTTTAAATGAATGGGAGTGGGTTTTTACACAAACTGTGTTTTAAATGTTCAAGAGGAAAAATCAAAATTTAAGAAGGCTAATCAAGTTCAATGAACATGTGTGTTTCAAATGGGAGATTTGGTTAAATAGCTAAAAATCATGGGGTGTTCAAATATTTTTAGAAATCCAGTTTTGAAATGACTATTGCGGGCAAAATTCCACACTTGACCACGTGAGGAATTCCCCTTGTATCTCACGTGGCCACGCATCAAGGGTTCTGCCTCCCATAAACCATCACACAAGCCCATGTAAAAAATTTTCCTTTGGCCACACGTGCCTACACATAAGGCGATTGTCTCATTTGCCAAAATCGCCTCTGGAGTGAACACGCCCACGTGAGGATTTCCCTTTATACCACCATGCCCACGCCTCAAGTTACTGCTTCACCCAAAAAATCACACACACCCACGTGATGAAAGCCCACACCTTGTTTTTGCCCTATCACGTGCCCCACGTGTGGGGAATGCCCACACCCACTCGTGGCCATATGAATCCTTGTTGCCCTTATATAAAAAACCCATGCATTTTTCCTTACACATCCTTTTCTTCATTCTTTTGCTCTCACCCACACTCACGTCTCCCCAACTCACAAAAATAATCCACGGCACGCACCACCACCACCACCACGATTCTTTTCTCCAGCCCACCATTCTCTCTCTCCTTGCCTTTTTCTCTCTCCTCTCTCCATTTCTCTTCATTTTTCATAATCTTCTTCATAGTTCTAGGGCATTCACACTCTCACACACCACCTACCTTTTGTGCTACAAAATTTGTTAGGTTTTCACTCTCAAGTAAGTATCTCCTCTCTTTACCTCTTAAATTATGTTTTAATGTCATTCATTGATATGATTTGTTGCCATTTTTGCCTTTGCGTGTTTATTTTTGAGGTTATTTTGCAAATAAGATGTAGCAATCATATTAGTTTCTTTTGCAAATATGAGTTGTTGTGGATCAAAGGTGCATGTCATAGATGCTAAATTTTCAATTGGGCAGAAAATGCTCTTCATTATGCACTTCAATTTGATGCTCAAACATGTGTACATAACATGCTCAATGAAATGTTCCAAAGAGTTTATTTTTAATTTGACTTATTTTTAACTCTTTGGTTGTCTTTTTTTATCATTATTGATGATTCATCACTTCTTTCACCTCTTGCATGTTTGTTTCATGACCTTATCCATGTATGATGGGCTATATTTTTTGTGACATTCTTTTAGAAAATTGTTGTGCATAACATTGATTCCTAATCACGTACCTTGCATCCATAATCTCCTCATTATTCCTTTTATTGCACATGTGCTTTCCATGTTATTTTTCATTTGCTTTCTCGCCTTAAATATATTTTAGTCTATGGGTTGTCATGTTCCACTTACATTATTTCTTCATTTTTTTAGTGGCACCTAAGAGGACCAAGTATCCTGATGTAGCAAGCTCTTCCGGTATACGTATCCCATCTTATATGGACAAGGCTAAGGTGAATAAGTTTGATTATTTCAGCAATTGTACATATGTCCAGCCTACCTACTTAAGTCAATACTTCCTAAATATTCCTGTTGGAAATCTATGGGATCATAAGGTACAACCATTACTTCAAAATAATGGATGAACACAGTTCATTGACAAGAAACCTAAGGTGTATTCGGATATGGTGCAAGACTTCCTATATTCAATTGAATACTACTTTAAGGGAGATGCTGATACGGGTACAATAGGCTTTAAGTTTGGGAAGAAAGGATACTCATTGACTTTTAGGCAATTTTTAAAATTTTTAGGGTTTATGCCGGATGCTCCGGGCAAATTAGTTGATGCATCTCTTGTGGACAATTGGAAAAGAATCAAAGATTTTGAGCAAAATGAGCCATGGGTAGAAGGACAATGTAAGGTCGATGCTTTAAGGATCATCCATCGATTTTTGACGAAAAGTATGTATAACAATTTGAAAAATGCAAGTACTATCAGTGTTTCTCAAGCCATGGTCCTCCGATGCATGGTCGATGGCATAGTTATCAATGGAGCGGCAATTATAGCTCATCGGATTAAGGACTTATAGAAAATGCCAGGAAATATCGATAACATTTCCATTAGCTAGATAGCTACGATTTTGGCTATTGCAATATGACATCCTATCTATGGAGAACCACTTCCAGGAGATCTACCATGTATTGACAATAAGATACTAAAGAGAATGAAAATTCTGATTCCTAGGTCTCGTGGTCATTGGGCGACTCGAGAAGAATATTTAAAAGAAAACAATATTAGGATTGAGGAATCACAAGAGGAGCCAAATGAAGAAGCTACACCAGCTGAGAATCCACCTATCAACGAGCCAGCAACACCAAAATGGGAATTTTATTTTAACCAATTAAGTCGGCGGTTGGATTTGCAGCAAATTCGTTTGGATACTTTGCAGGACACTGTTTTGGGCCTCACGAACTTAGTGGAGACATTTGTGCAGCAATATTGGGAGCGCAACCCACCGCCGCCTCCACCTTCATCAGCATAGTTTACCTTCATTTGCTGTGGACAGCAAAATTTTGAGAAAGGGGTAGCATCATTTCAGGGAGATTGACTTTTAACCTTCCTCATCTTTTTCATGAATCGGTTTTTTTTTGTGTTGTGTTTTGTTCTTTTTTATGTTTTTAGTCTGTCAAACATATTAAAAACTTATGTAGTTCACTCTTTCATTTAGTTGCATGAAAACTTAGTTTGCCCCAGTTGCCTTCAAAATTTTGAACAAGTTAAACTTGGATATAGGAATATGCATGTTTAGAACCTTTGCTTAGCAAGAGAACAAATATGTTGTTTAATAAATCTTTAGATAGTTTAATCTTCAGCTTGATAAATAATTTTTAGTTTCCAAACCTTTGAAAGCACTTAGACCAGTTTTGAACTTAAAAAAATGATACAATGAAGTAGTGAAGTAAGAAAATTTAGAGCACTAGAACCTTCCTCATCACCCTTCAAAGCATATAAGCAACTTAAATAACTTAGAAAATGATCTAGGCAACAATTTTTTTATAAGCTTTCTAAAAGACTCTTATCCTACCCTTGTGAAATTATATCTTTTGAAAGCCAATTTGAGCCTAAAAGAGTATGCTTAATGCGTACCATTAATATTTTCTTGTTACACTCAATATTTTACCATTTAACCTAAAAAGCCTTTATCTCACCATATGGAATTGGCCACTTTAGGATTAAATGGATTTATGAGGAGATTAAAGTTCTATTGGGTGTAGTGAGAAAATCTTAACGAAAGTCATTGATGAAGTTAAATGACAAATTTACCTTGTATATACCTTGAGTTTATTTATCTTGTAAATGCTAGATTGAAAAAAAAAATCATTTGAAAGATTGAGAAAAAAAAGGAAAGCTAGCAATTATGAAAAAATCTAAGTGTGGGGTAATACAAGGAGAAAAATTTTGGTGACTTCTTAAAAAGGGTATGATTTGGGTACATTTTCTCTCAAAAGAAAGTTTTGTGTTAAGAAAGTGAGGCAAGTATGTGCAAAATATACATTGATCAAGCTAATGGGATTAGTAATCTATTTTGTCTTAGAGTGGCTATTCATTTTAATTATCTTTTATCTGTTCTTTGATAACTATATCCTTAGCCCCATTACAACCCTTGAAAGACCTATGTGATTTTAAGTCTGTTTTGAGTTGTTTAGCGGAGATGACCTTCAGGTTTCGATGCTAAAGGAGAGGCCTATTGTGTTTCTAGAGTTTCAAGCATGAATCCGATTATATGCATGAGCATTCATATATTCTATACTTCACTATCTAGTTGTGTTGATATTTTGATTTTTAAATTGCTTAAAAATGATTTGGTCTTGCACACACTCAAGGAAATTAACTTATATTATCTTGATTGAAGTTATTCTATTTAGAGATTATATTAAGTTTTTTTGTTAAAATGCTAAGCTTGGTTGTAAATGTATAGTTCTTTGTTCAAGTTTGATTGTTTTGAGGGTTGGATTGTTCTAATTTTCTTGAAGGCAAGTAAGGTTTAAGTGTGGGGTATTTGATAAGTGTGAATTATGTATAGTTTTTAGTATTGATATTTAGTTAATTTGGTTTAATTTTGGTTAAATTAGAGTTAAATTGTTAATTTGTATGTTTTTGAAGTTAATCCAAAGTTTTGGTGTTTTCAGGTTTAATTTGCTAAAAAAGGGCTTAATTGCAAAAAAGCAAGAGATTAAGGGTCAAAACTATTAAAGTGGGAAATTGATGCGAGAAAATAAGCGTGAAGTCCAGAAGGTTTTTATGTGACCATGTCAATAATGTGAAGAGAGGAAACTGTGGCCACGTGAAGGTTAATTAGTAAATGCTACATGGCCACGTGAGAATGAATGAAGATGAAGACATGGCTGTGTGAGAATTAACAAAGGAGAAGGCGTGACCACGTGAAGAATAACAAAGGAGTTCACGTGGCCGTGTGTCCCTCTTGATGTATGATGCGTGCCCACGTGTGGATTAACAAAGAAATAGGTGTGGCCACATGCAGGTTTCTCCCATTCGATGAAGGATTTTTCCAAGCTTCTCGTTTAAGAAGGATTTGCTTCTTATTTTATTTCTGGAGTTTGAGAAGGATTCTACTATTATTTTGGCCTATAAATAAGAGTCTGAAGCACCAAAGAAGGGGATCAGTCTTTCACTAAGCAAATTATCAACAATAGTTCATTAGTTTTAGTTTTCTGTTTTTGTTATTTTCATTATTTTCTTTAAAAGCTTGTTTAGATTTTAAGCATGTCTAGTGAGTAGTTTTCTTTTACTTTTGCTAAAGGATACTTGAATCCTTAACTTTTATTGTTATGACTTAAGCTTGTGCTTCACTTTAATGCAAGTTTGATTATTTTTTAGTGCTTAAACATAGTCTTATCTTTATTCAATGAAAATTGGTTGTTAACTTGATTAATAATTGGTTAGTAATTGGTTTTGAGTTGATTATTGATATGCATGTTCTTAGGTTAATTTATTTAGGTTGATACATTATTATAATTTGAATAAGCTATAATTGTGTGTTAATTAAAGTAAATTAAGATTGAGAAAGGTGTAACTAAGAATAGGTGAAAGTTAAATTACTTGAGAAAGGATTTAATATACATCTAGGAGAATTAATTCAGATCTTTATGCTAAGTGTTGAATTTATCTGAATAAGAGAATTTTAATGTTTGGAATGATAATCTTGAGTAAAGTTATCTGGGTTTATTAATCTGAATTCTTCATAATCACTTGTGTGATTAAGTCATAATAATATTGGTTAAGGTGGATAGTCCTTTGGTGAAAGTTGTTTTTAATATTGATTTTTACCTTAATCACTTGCTTGTTTTTGTTTTATCTTTAATTATTTCAATTATTTCAACTGCTTTGTTTTATCTTTAGTTTTAAAAGTCTATTTTTAGTTTTTAATTTTAATCATCACTATTTTTGGGATTTCTCTTCTTCTTTCTTCACACAAATTTTGTTTTAAAATTAAAATCACTTACACAAATACAAGTTTCCCTTGGGTTCGATATTTTAGGTATAATTATATTTTTCTATATTACTTAGCCGATCTAGTACACTTGCTAGCATCTAGTCAGCTGTGCTTGCATCATCCCCTTCCTCTTCAAAAAGATTCATCTGTAAATCTGAATCAAAATCAAAAGGAGATAAATCAGAAACATTGAAAGTAGCACTAACATTATACTCACTAGGTAAGTCAATCTTATATGAATTTTCATTAATGCATTCCAACACTTGAAATGGTCCATCATCCCTTAAATCAAGTTTTGACTTCCCTTGCTTTGGAAACCTCTCTTTTTGCATATGTAACCAAACCTAGTCATCTCGTTAAAAAATAACTTGTTTTCTCCTTTTATTGGTCTTTTATGCATACATGCGATTTTTTTTTCTCAATTTGTTCATGTGCTTTCTCATGTATTTTTTTAACCAAGTCAGCCTTCTTTTTGCCATCTAAGCGAGCAAGCTTATTCAAAGGTAAAGGCATCAAATCCAACACAGTTAATGGATTAAAACCATACACAATTTCAAATGGAAAATAAACTATAGAAGAATGTATAAAACTATTATATGCAAACTCAATAAATAGTAAACAATCTTCCTAAGTTTTCAATTTCTTTCCAACAATTGCACACAACATGATTCCTAAATTCTTATTAACTACCTCAAATTTTCTATCGGTTTGTGGGTGACATGTAACAGAAAATAAAAGTTTAGTACCTAACTTTCCCCGCAAAACTCTCCAAAAGTGACTTAGAAACTTAACATCCCTATTTGAACAATGGTTCTTGGCACACCATGAAGCCAAACCACTTCCCTAGAGATCAACGATGTTCATTACATCATCTGTTTTTTGGCAAGCAATGAAATGAGCCATTTTACTAAATCTATGCACAACAACAAATATTCTATCCCTACCTTTCCTAGTCCTAGGTAATCCTAATGAAAAGTCCATACATATATTAGTCCAAAGTTCACTAGGTACAGGTAAAGGTGTATACAATCTATGAGGCATAGACCTAGACTTAACTTGTGCACATGCACTACACCTAGAACAAACTCTTTCCACATTGTTTTTTTATATTTAGCCAATAAAAATATTCTCTAAACATATCTAATGTCTTTTGCATGCCAAAATGCCCCATTATCCCTCCACTATGTGATTCCCTAACAAGGATTTCCCTCATAGAGCATGTAAGAATACAACATTGTTTAACCACTAAAAAGATATCCTTCATACCTTTAAAACTTATCAAATGCAGCACATTCACAAGTTCAATACGCATTAGCAAAATCAACATCATCAATATACAACTCTTTCAAATGCTCAAATCCAAGTAACTTAAAAGTAAGCATAGAAATCAAAGCATACCTTCTTGATAATGCATCAGCCACCATATTTTCCTTACCTTGCTTGTATTTGATCGCATATGGAAATGTTTCAAGATATTCCGCCTAACTTGCATGCCTTTTGCTAAATTTACCTTGTCCATTTAAATAATTGAGAGATTGATAATCACTATATGTCACAAACTCTTTTGGCAGCAAGTAGTGCTCCCACACTTCAAGAGCTCTCGCCAATCATAAAGCTCCTTATCATAGGTAGAATACTTCAATACTAGCCTACTCAACATCTCATTGAAATATAATACAAGAAAATTCTCCTACATCAAAATAGCACCTATACCAATCCCAGAAGCATCATATCCAATCTCAAAAGTTTTAGAAAAATCAGGTAATCGCAAAACAAGAGTAGTACATAATTTCTCTTTTAAAGTGCAAATTGTATTTTCTTGCTCATTTCCCTATTTAAACCCAATATTTTTTTTGACTATTTCATTCAATGGTGCAGCAATAGTAAAGAAATCTCTAACAAATCATTTATAAAAACTAGCTAAAACATAGAAACTCTTTACCTTACTAACAGTTTTAAGCATTGGCCATTCTTGTATAGCATTCACCTTTTCAATGTCAACCTCCACTCCTTTGGAACACACTATAATACCTAAGAAAATGACTTTATCCATACAAAATAAACATATCTTAAGGTTTGCATACAATCTTTCTTTCCTTAACACATCCAAAAAAACTTTAACATGCAAAATTCATCTAAGCACTTGTTGTAAATTAAAATAGCATCAAAGTAAAAACCACAAATTTTCTAAGAAACTCATATAGGACACATTTCATTAAGCACATGAATGTACTAGGTTCATTAGACAACCAAAAGGAATTACTAACAACTCATGTAATCCATATTTAGTCTTAAACACAGTTTTTCACTCATTCTTCTATTTCATCTTAATTTAATGATAACCACTTTTTAAATCAATTTTAGTGAACACACATGCACTATGTAACTCATTTAGCATATCATCTAATCTAAGAATAAGATGGTGATACTTTACAGTGATTTTATTGATCGCTCTACAATCTATACACATCTTCCAAGTTCCATCTTTCTTTAACACTAAAAAGACTGGCACAACATAAGGACTCACACTTTTTCACACATACCCTTTCTGAAGAAATTCATCCACTTGTCTTTGTAACTCCTTTGTCTCATATGGATTGCTTCAATAAGCTGGACGGTTAGGTATTTGAGCTCCTAGTACAAAGTCAATTTGGTGCCCAATAACTCTCAACGGCGATAATTCATATGGTACATCTTTAGGAAATACATCTTCATACTCCACAATAAGATCATAAAAACACTAGGCAACTCGGTGTTAAAATCAATTTCAATAAACAAAGTTTTCTTAAACTGAATCAATACTAGAGCTCTCTTACCTAAGTATGCATTCTTTATTTCTCTTTCTTTTGCATAAAAGCATGGTTGTTTTTTTAACTTTATCACTCCTCTCAAGTTCTTTTTGCTCACTTTTAATATTATTTTCTTTCTTTTCACTCACTAACTTCTTTTCTCCTGCACATCCCACTTTCTTTCATCACTTGTGCAATCACTTATGAATGGGCCTTTAATTTTATTCTTTTCTCTCTTGGCCTCTTTTCTCTCTTCTTTCTTTTTCACATCACTACCCAAATTTTCACTCAAAGATTGCTAAATTTTAAAGTGCTCAAGGTAAGTTTCCCTGGGTGACAAAGGTGCAAAGATGATTTTCTGCTCATTATACATAAAAGAATACCTATTCATATACCCATCATGCATAACACATCTATCAAATTACCAAGGCTTACGTAACGAAACATAACCCAGTTACTTGCATTAGTGTAACATCACATATAACCTTATTAGCATATTTACGAATGGAAAATGCGACAACTAATTACTTGGTTACTCTAACTTTACCACTATCATTCAACCATTGTAGTGTATATGGGTCAGGGTGTCTATCACAGTTTAGTCCCAATTTTTCTACCAAAGTAGTACCAGCTATATTAGTACAACTACGCCCATTATGATGAGACTACAAGCTTTTCCACCCACCAAGCATCTAGTGTGAAAAATATTTTTCCTTTGTTTTAGGCTATCTTTCTTCACATTTACATTCAATCCACTCCTAGTAACTAAGGCTTCTCCTTTCACAGCATATTCAACACATTTATCTTTATCAGAACAATCCTCTAATGGTGGCATACTTAAATAACTACCATTAAACTCATTACCATTATCAGAATTTAAAACAATTTCAGCACCCCTGATAAATAGTCTTTATATTAGGACACTTAAATGCATAATGACCATGCCCTTGATATTTAAAACATTTAATATCCCTATGTTTAGAAGGTTTAGATGAAGGATTAATAGTACCTTTTTAGATTGAAGTACTCTTCTTTTTGCCTTTGTTTATTTTTCGGCTATTTTCCTTGGAATCTGAATGGCACTCCCTCTTTTATCTTTATTTTTGCTCCATTTTGGGCTCCATTTGTTATTGGAATTAAAGAATAATTTTGTTGCCCTTTTTTTTATTGCCTTTCCACCTTCATGGCAATGTTCACTAAATCATATATATCTACATAATTTTGCAATTCAACCACATCAATAATTTCCCTATTCAATCCTCCTATGAACCAAGCCATAGTCACCTCTTTCTCCTCTTTTATATTACCTTTCATTAATAGCATTTCCATTTCCTTGTGATAATTTTCTACTAATGTAGCTCCTTGGTTGAGTCTATATAATTACTGGTGTAACTCTTTGTAGTAATAAGATAATGCAAATCTCTTCTTCATCACTCTTTTCATTTCCTCCCAAGTGGCCATAGGTGGTTCCCTATTCCTCCTCCTATCTTTATCAACTCATTCCACCACACTAAGGCATAATCAAAAAACTCTACTAACTGCCAATCTCACCTTGTTTTCTTCTGAGTAATTGTGGCAAGCAAAAATTTTATCTACCTTCATCATTCTTACCCCTAAAGGATGGAATGTCCATCTTTATGGCACTAAGGTTGCTGTCTTTTTTGTCCATTATTTCTTCTCTCCTTACTCTATCCCTCATTGATTGTACCTCTTTCACATATTCGTCATATAATATCCCCAATTATTCCTCCTTATTCCTATGACTATTAATTAACCTATTTTAGTTTTGGGCTTAGAATTTTCATTAAGTCCTCTCATCCATCCCATTTATCCTAGCAGTCAACTTCTTAAATTCACTCATAAATTCCTTATACATCAACTTCAAATCAGGCATATTTTCATCTTTATCCTTATGCATTGCCTCATTTCTTCCCTTTTTAACATTGTCTATTATGAGCTACAAGAAAATGTTAGTAGGAAATAAAGGGCTTCATAATTCACTCCCCTACTAAAAAAGATAGCACTCCACTTATGTTTATTCAATTTCACTTTTACCCTCTTTTAAGCTCACACACTCAAGCCTTTTTTCACTCAAGCTTGTTGTCTTTAATTGCACTTTAGAACTCAACTCCAAGTTAAGATAATTCACAAATAGCAAATTAAAATGAGGAATGAAATGAAAAAAATACTTAACCAAAAAGATAAGCTCAAATTCGAAGCAAAATACCAAAATGAAGAAAGTTGGTATAAGCATACAAGATGAAGGTATGTATGCTACAATATACAATTCAAATTAACAGGGAATAAATTATTAATTATGGTGTAAATGAAAGTAAAAGATACAAGAGACACTAAAGAAAGCAACTTAAAATGAAAGAAATGACAAAACTAATGCAAAAATATAGAAATTAAAATTTCCCTGATGGAAAAATCAACTTGATGTAAATATATTTGATGACACTAAGACAATAAAATAAGGAAACCAAAGAGATGTCCAAGCCAAGACAAATTTAAAACCCTAAGAACAACATAAACAAAGCCTCTTAAATTTTAGGACCCTAAGGAAAAATAATGCAATTGAATACTAAATCAGTAAATAAACAAAAGATAAATAAGAATTAATCCTACTCCAAGCTCTGATACCAAATGATACAGAACCTTAAGGCTAAAAAATCCAAAACCCCTTAAACATACAATATGGCATGAATATGAACAAGAAGAAATCTCTAACCCTAGTGAACCCCCAATCAATAATATGAATGGAAATGCATATAATTAGGTTGATTTTAAAAACATAAGAACATAATTCACCACAAGTAAATACCTTAATAAGAATAAAGTTCTTAATGTAAAAAAAGAAAAAAGACAAGTAGTCATTTTCAAGATGGAATTTCAGCCAAGCCACAAAATTGATGATAATCAAGCCCATTTGAATCTTCTCTTATCCATTAGGCCCTATTAGGTTGGATATGGCGTAATTTAGCTCCACTCTCTCTTAAATATCCACAGCTTCCACAATTTGGCCCACATATATTTTATAGTGCTTTCTTAAACTTCTTAGCTCTTGACCTTGTCACTGGTCTATCTATCAATGCTAGTTCATCCTTGAATTCATTCCTCTTTTGATGTTCCTTAGTTGTGCTCACATCAATAACTGTGCTATCAAGGTGCAAGGACAAATGATGGTTGATTATGATAGGCAATACAAATTTTTCAAGGTAATAACATGCAGTGCACATGAGGACAACACCTCAGGTGCACTTACATATTGAATTCCAACTGGTGGCTGATAAAACATATTGGTCTAAGTATTATGGTTCTAAATTTATACCTAATATAGACTTACAAATAAGAAAGATTAGCCAAAAATAACTCGAATTTGCAATGAGATTGATACATGTGAACGTAGTAATATAACGCATTGCGACAAGTGTGTATAAATGTTGGACAAAAAAAACATGTAAGGGGTGCAATTGGACTATCTAATTAATCTTTTACTGGTTGAGATATTTCATTAATATGAATATTGTGTGATAATATTGTGTAATTTAAGCATGTGTAATAATAATGTATAATAATATTCTTTAACTTATGCATGTATAATAATAATATGTAATAACATTGTGTAAGATATCACATTCAGTAATATTTTTTAATAATATTATGTAATAATATTGTGAAATATAAGGATACAATTAATAATTAAAATAAAAGTTAGTTAAGTCTACGTTACAATTGTGATGCGCAACAAAGCCTGCTCGATTTCGATTTAATTCTCGGAGGCTCACTTTTAGGATCTAAAATCGGACAAAGCTCACAAAACTCACAAATTGGCCACTTTATAATAAAAAGGGTTTTAGGCCCCGATTTATTGTTAGTGGTCAACTCATGAAAATGTAAGCTCAAGAGGCATGTATTATAAAGCTGCCACCCAATAAAAAGTTGAAAAATGAAATTCAACCTTTTGATGCCTAAATAGAAATCTATGTTCGGGACATCATTCTTACTTGGCACCTCTATTAGGTGTTCCTTTAATTAAGTTTTTATCATTAGCCCACTACCTCTTTTTTCACACAATGTATTACGAGAAAATAAATAAACATATCAATTATTTAATGAAATTGGTAAATAAAAGCAGCAAAGAAATAATAAAATAATCCTACTTAAATTTATTACAATAGCAAATTTTCCAACTTTGAAAATAAGAAATATATATAAATTGGGCTATTTATTAAATTTGAAAACATCGGTTTCCTCATACATATTTACAAAATTCTTTTAATGTGGCTTTTGGATGAAATTGGATACTGGTCCATTTTATTTAAAAAAACCAATTAATTAGTAAAAAATTATTTTAAGTGAATTTTTCATTAAAGGCGACAAAAAAAACCTCTTTTTTACTACCTATTACATTCTTAAAATTGAAATACACCCAAAAATAATAAATAAAGTACAAAAAACCAAATAAAAAAAACATAAAGCGTAATTAAACAATGCAAAAAAAATTAAATGTAATAAAAATAAGATAAAATGAAAGAAATAAAAATCGTTCAAAGGATAGCCTTCAAAATATGGCAGTCTTTTAAAATAAACTCCATAGGAGAAAGAATAAATTGCTCAAAAGAACACAAAACAATTAGTATCACAAAGTAATAACAAATAACATAATAAAATTAAATAACATAAAAAATGCATGTTAGAATAAATGCTAAGTGTACAGAACGCTAAACATGTTAGAATAAAAGAAAAAATGGGATCAAAATATGATTAAACATGCAAAATAAATATTCATGCAAAAATAACCTATAAAATAACCCTAAAAGATTAAATAAAAGGGGATAGACGCCTAATGTGAAGGACAGATGGCTAAAAAAACCAGGAGGGATGGAACAAGTAGGAGATGCCGAGATGTCCCATCAGTCACTGTGACCAACGGTCGTCTGTTGGGCTTTCATCCCATCTGTCTTTTGAAAACACAGATAAAAAGTAAAGAAAACAAGCAAGAGAAAGAAACCAAATTACCTAATGCATTTTAAAGCCTCAAAACATACCAAAACTAAAGTAAATACTAAATTATATAGCTAAATCATGCCAAAACAATAGAAAGCATGTCAACACAGAAATTGAACTAAGATATTTTCATGCATCAATGGAAGGTCATAAAACATTAGGATGCCATTCTATCATGTTATATGGATTAAATCATTATGGCAATCACAAAACAGATTAAATAACATAAAATCTCATATCATGGCATCACAGTTAACAAATCAATTTAATTAACTATATGATCAAGATGTGAATTTAGAGAGAGAAAGAGACTATTGTCTGGAATATTGCCCTCAGGAATTTTTTTTGTATAACTCTGGAAATTAGTGGTCCAAGCCTCGATCCTTGGTTTCCACGTTCAATGAAAATGTATGTATGAGTTTTTATGAAAGAATATTGTTAGAGGCAGTAGATTTCTAAGAACAAAGAATTGAATTTCTTTTTCTCAAAAATCTGCCTCATTTTTCAAAAGTGAGAATCCCCCTTTTGAAACCTTAGATTATTGTTTAAATACCTAGGGAAGATTTAAAGATAAACTTTAACTCCAATCCCTCTAAAATTGGAAGTTAAATCCCTGGAAACTCGTATAGGATCTAATGTTTTAAATATGTGGTCCTAACTGAAAATTTTAAATCCTAAAAATTGTGAAAAAGCTGGCAAAACCCCTACAGACGGCCTTCTGTCATTGGCAGATGGCCGTCCCTCAAATTATCTTTGGAAAATAACAAAATGCCTTTGAATATGACCAGGACCTTGGGGTCGTAACTCACTGGTAGACGACCATCTATTGTCGAGTCACAAGCACCCCTGATGGCCTAGACAGGGGTGTCTGCCAAGTGATGCCCTGAAGAAGGTAACCACAGACAATTGTCTGTCACAAGCAGACCTTTAAGGCTTTTCTAGCTCTTTTCAAAACTCCAAGAAAGATAATGTTTAAACCCACAAAAATATTTTGTAAAAAATGTGAAAATTAAGTACAAAACTCAAGATTTGCATTTTCTATCAGAAATCTTAGTAGTTCCACATCATCGGATAATCCTGATATGAATTGTCTCGGGTCACGATGTCTACAACAATAAATTAAAAATATCCACCAATATAGCATAATTAATATCTCCTCATATGAGATGAGTTACTTTATCTATCATTAGGAGCATCCATATGATATGGTTTTGGATCTTAGGATAGTGACAGAATATCATTATAGCCTTCACTATCTAATAATTGATATACTAAACTCTCTATAGTCACAATATTTGTACCACATGAAAGTTCATTAAAGAAATCATCATATTGCTTGTTGTGGTCCATTTATCTATGTACATTATATGGTGCATGATCTCCTTATGATATACTGACATTCAAATCAACATTCAATCTAGATGGCCCCCACTTTAGATTCATAACATCTTGATGGACCAATTAGAGTTTCATAAAATTATTGTTAATCAACTAAAGCTATAATGAATGTACTAAAAGTACCTTGAAAAAGAATTAGCCATGACAAAGGTTGAGGGGCTTAGTGTACTCGAGGATGAATAGGAATAAATGCAACAATCATCCAACTTTCTCCCATTCCTCTCTTGCTATGTCTAGGCCTATGAAAATCATCATACGGAGTTAAGAATGGTGGAATCTCTATAGGATCATGAATAGGCTAACGAGATAATCATTTGACATCCTGTCAGTTGCACCAACAACACCTAAAAGGCTTTTCGATGTCAAACAAATATCACTACTTCATTTGATAAATATTGTAGTAAATTCATTCAGCACCATCGGCCTTCATGCAAATATGTAACTTATTAAGAAAACAACAATAACATTTAGACAAAGTATATTATAATAATAATTCATATTATTGCCCTCAATGAAGCTCTAATTTTAGTTATTCAATGTCTGGTTCATAATATATACCACTGCATGTATTGCAACCTAATATGTAAGGGTACACTAAGCAATGGATTAGACATAACACAATTCCACCATTGACCCACTCATAAATGAAATTTGAAAATTTCAATTCCCAGTTTATATTAGTGTGCCCTATTAAGTAAATAGAATGCACAATATCATTATTTTCTGGTATGGATAGAATCGATTGGTCCTAGGGGTGAGCAAAAAAAAACCAAAAAATCGATTAACTGAAAAACCAGTCCAAAATCGAGCCAATTTTTAAGGTTAACCAAACTGAAAAAATGGTTAAGTTTTTTAAAAATAGGGATTTTTGGTTTTCAATTCGGTTTTGGTCTACGGTTTGAAAAAATTGTTAGTTTCTGTTAATCGACCAATTTAATTATTTGTATATATATACATATATACATATATATATATATATATATATAATGAAAAAACCCTATCTTTCAAACTAAACTCCATTCTATTTCTGCCTCTCTCCCTCACCCAGCCATCGCTCGCTTCTAGTTCAAGAATCTGCCCCTCTCCTTCACGCTAGTCGTCGCTCACTGTACTTTGATCCCCCTCACAGTCTTTCATTCTAGTCCAGCACTAAAGGTAAACCTACCTCTCAACTTTCTTCGGTACTTTATCATTTTTCATTCTGTGGATTCAAAACTTACAGTTCTTTGTCATTTGGTATATTCAAAACCTTGCCGCTATTTGTCATTTAAGGCTAATACTTGTACTCTTTATTGTTGCTTGATAAAGATTCATTGTAGAAGCTATATATGGATGAATGAATTGAAATTTCAATTAGTTCTTCAATTTAGGGGTGTTTATTTTTCTATTTTAAAATGCTTTTTTTTAATGGGAGATAAAATTATTTGCTTGGGTTTATGGAGAATATAGAGGAGTTTATGGCAGTGTTGGAACCTTGGTCATTTAGGTATGCAGCCATTAATATATTTCATATGAGATTTATTAAGTTGGTTTTAATAGATTTCTGATACTATCATGAGTTTTATTACCTCCAAATTCAATCCTTTTGTTCGTGTTTGTATGTGCCAACATAAAGCTATTGCATTTCATTAATGGGTTTCCTTCTGTTTGTAATCTCATGAAATTCTTATAAATCATAAAAGTGAGTGTTTGATATTATATTTATTTTGATTGCTTTTTATCAATTACTGCATTTTATTGGGTGTTGTGTAACTAATGGGTTAATCTTTAAAATACCAAACCAAGAATACAATTTCATTAGATTTTTGTTGCCAAATGCTACTTCAAGCTTTTAAATATATATGCCATCGATAACTCAATAGTTTTTAAGCAACAGATAGAACATGTGCCAATCTTGATTGGGTTTAATTGATGCAGCTAGCAAAACATGTCTGGTGCTTCTAGAATTGCAGCTACTTCAAGCACTAGAAATTTGGAGCTGTTGAAGAGTTTGGGTGCTAATTTGGATATTGATTACACTAAGGAGAACTAGCAAAACATGTTCAAGTAAATACAGTTTGGACAGTTTGTAATCCACTTGATTAACCTGATTCATGAATATGAATTTCTCCTAATCGAGACTGAATCATTATAATGATTGTTATTAACTAAAAGGGTTTTATTATTTAGCTATAGACTGTTCCAGGATATGACGTGGCTGGAGTAGTAGTAAAGGCTGGAAGTCAAGTGAAAGAAAAGGAATGAAGTATATGGTGATATAAATGAGAAAGCATTAGAAGGGCCTAAACAATTTGGGTCATTGGCAAAATATATTGTTGTTGAAGACGAGTTATTGGCATTGGGTCATTTTAACTTTATGTAGTTAGTTTGAAAATTCTAACTTTTATTTTTAAGTATTTTAAAAATTTAAATTTTCAAAATTACATTTTATAATTGTAGTAGTTAACCAAAAAAAATTGGTTAACCAGTCCGAAAAATTGAAATCAATGGACTGATTAACCGATTGTAATAGATCGGTTAACGGTTAGTGTTTTAAAAAAACCAATTTTAATAGACTGTTTTTTTTTTGCTAATGGACCAGTTAATGGGTTCATGCTCACCCCTAGTTAGTCCATTCCAAATTACTTAAAACATCGATCAGGTTGATGCCACTTTATGATATGGAAATATATTAATGGCATAATTGATCTCCAATTGCCATGTCCATTTGTACAAAAACAATCTGGCAATAGGTGCATTACATTCTTATATGGCTCCTATTTCATCTAAGAAAAATTTTTACAAATGGTCAAAATGTTCTTACAAATTTTCTCTCTTTCATACAAGATTGAATAATTTATCATGGCTAAAAAATAAAACCTAATTAGAAGGCTACATGTCTAACTCCAAATGATATTTATTAAAATTGTTACTATTATTATTGGTCAAATAAATAGGGATCGCGACCTGATAATGACAATTAATTGACTTGTTAGCATATTTTACGAACAATTGAAAATAAAAAATATCCTAACATGATATCTAATAAATAAAATCTTATTGTAACCGTAGGGCATGCTCTGGTTTATAATAAAAGTGTGGATAAAAGGTAGGCAATATTGAGGCAGTCTTTTCCATGCCCATATTTGTATTAATTGTTGATAACTTGCAAGTCTATTTACACTTGAACGGGTTGTATGACATAGTTTCCTATACAATCATACAAAGCATGCTGATCCCCAAGTGTAATTTCATGCTTGATCTAAATGGTACTTAGAAGATTTAGACGGTAAGGAAATAAAATTCCTTATTAGCAAAACCACTTTAACAATGTGTCCTTTGAGAACTTCTTTTGAGGGAACTTGTCCCAAAAGCTGACCACAAACATCCACCCAATAATTGTAATGGTCTCAACATCGGGTTTATCGTGAACAGTATTTTTCGATAGTGAATAGTATTTTTCGGGCTGAAAAGTAAACCCGAAAGTGAAAAATATTTCATTGAACCATCAGAAAATATTGGTAATGATGAGTCTGTGGTTCAAATTTGAAGTAAAATTAAGGTCAAATTTGTATAAATATTTAAAAATAACAAATGGACTTCAAAAATTACCAAAAATTACAGTTAAGCCTAAAATAATATTTAAATTATTTTGGCTGCAAAAAGTAAATTTTTCTGTAATATCGGTATTTTTGGATTAAATCGATTTAATTGAATCGGATCGGAAACATACTCCGATTGAGCCAAAAATTTACGTGCAACATATTTTCACGGTAATAAAAATTATAAAATTATTTTTGAAGTGATTTAAAATTGAAAAGTGAAAGAAATGAATTAAAATTTGTTATTGGGTAGTTAATGGGCTTGATTAATTAATCAAGGCCCATCAAGCAAAGCCCAAGCCCACTTGAGAGACTATAAAAGGGAAGGAAAACTCTCAATTTTTCCAGATTATTCGCGTGGTTCCAGTAGCTCTTTTACTTCTTGGCCAACCTCCATTAAGACTTCATTCTCTCAAAATTCTTCATTTGTTCTTAATTTTTTCCCTTGGATCCAAACACCAAAAATGTTCTCCAGCCTTTCTAGTTGCTGGATCTAATCTTAAACCAAAGATTTAAGGGAGAAAAGCCAAGGAAAATAAGAGTTTAAGGCATGGAGGTCAATTTTAGGTAAGTGAAATCTTGATTTTTAATTTGATTTCAAGACACCTATAGCTAGATTTAGGTACCTAGAGTATGTTTTTAAGGTTGTATTAAGCTGAAATTATGGTTATCTTGGTGAATTTTGAGGTGAAAATTTCAGTCAAGGAATGAAGTTTTTATTGGATGGTGATTTTCATGATTTCAAGTGAACAAAAGGAACTTCATGGAAAGATTATGCATGGAGAAAGGTTAGTGACTACTAAATCTTAGTAATTTCCATTTAATTTAATGATTTTTCGTAGGATTAATTAAGGAAAAATTGGAAAAATGTATGTATATTGGAATTACCCTTAATTTAATACAATTGAACCTTAATTAAACTTAAATATAAGCTTAATTAAATTGAAATAAATTTTTAAGGAGAAATTCCTTAAGGACCAAAATTCATTGTTAAAGAAAAAGAATGTGTGCACTAAGTAATTTGATGAAATTAAGCCATAAAATAAGGTAAAATATGAAATATAGCGTCCATTAATTTTTAGAAAATTTATGAAATTTATTGAAGAATTTTGAAACTAGGAATAAGTATAAGTAGATAAATGATGAATTATGATGAAATAATTCATAAAATGAGTAAAAATGATAATAATGGAAGAATATTGTTCACATAAATTTTTATAGAATTTATGTGATTTATGAGAATATTTTTGAAAATAAATATTGAATATGCTTAAGTGAAAATATTGAATTATTGGAAAATAATTTAATAAACAAGCAAAAGTTAGTGAATTAATATAAATTAATTTATATTCCCTATTAAGAAAATGAAAAAGTCAAATGACGAATTTAAGGAAAATAAAAAGTATAGTAAGTTAAGTAACCGTATAAAATTATTACAAAATAATTCATAATTCGAATAAAATGGTGAATTATTATAAATAATTCACAACCTGTATAAAGTATTGCAATTTTGAATAATCGTAAATTCAGACCGGAAAAAAAGGGTAAGAGATTAGCTAAAAGTCAAAAAGTAAATAAAATGATTGTAAAAGTAATTTTTTGAATTATAAAGAAATAATTCAATAAGTGCCAAGAAATAAAAAGAGTGAATGATCCTGACATTCACAAAATAAAAAAATATTGAGAAAATAAGTGGTTAAAAATCGAAAGAATAATAAATATTTATAGTAAATTATTGTAAAATATTACAATAATTTACGCAAAAGTGACTGGAAAGGAAAAAGTAATAAAAAAGAAAAAGTTATTATATTATCAATAACACTAAAAAAAATGTGATTGACAAAGATGTATTGTTTAAAGAAAATGAAAGGAATTAAAAATTATTAAAGTGTGAAAATTATTATGAAAATTTAATTGATTGTTTTTGCCCTTAGCAATAGCCAGGTAGTGATTTTCTTATGCAGGATATAATTGGCTAGCCATAGGGATACCCTATACCGCGGTGCAAGTCATGACGACTTGCTTGGTTATGGATAAGATCTCTGATCTCCATAGCTTCAGTGTAAAAGTGAAAGTGTTAGTGCAATGCTTTTTAGAGAAAGGGCTTCTTGGGGGTCATTTCTCTATCAGCGAGGCCTTTGGATCCATATCTCGCATATCCTATTTGAGAATTATGACATATTGCACTAGGGACATAAAGAAAGTATAATGCTGAAAATGTAAAAAGAAAATGAAAATTAATGATTAATAGTGAAAAAGAAAAGACTAAAGTGAAAGAAAATATAATTTCAAGGGCAAAATAGTAATTTTTTCAAAAAGTGTAAATAATGAGAAAAATTAATTAAGAAATGCTTATAAAAGGGTAAATTAGTTATTTGATAGCTAAACTGTTTAAAAATGAAGTTTTATGTCCAGCATGGACTAAAATATAATTTTTCATAAAAATGACAAAATAAGTGTAAATTTATGTAATGTACATCGAATAATAGCTTAAAAAAGTAAAAATAAGCTTATTAATAATAAATTAGTCATTTTTGCAAATAATAAGTAGAAATGATGATTATTGCAATAAAAGTAAATTAAACAATACCATTTTGTAATGAAATCAGAAAATAAAGATTTAATTGCAAAGTTGCTAAGTAATAATATTACTAGACATTAAATGTTAAAGTGTTAATGATTGTCTTTTGATAAATAAATCAAAAAGGCCAAAGTGATATAAAGAAATAAATAGCAAAATGGTAGTTTGCTATTAAAAGGATAAATTGTGACTAATGAAAAAATTAAGTATTGAATAGAAAATTTGTCATTTTAGTGGCAAATAATAATGTAAATCATCAAAGAACTAATATTTGTATTGACCTGATTAAATAAAAATTGAATAGAAAAAAGTTAAAGTTAAGTCAAGTAAGAGCAATGGTAAAAGTAAGAAAAAAAAACATAACTTTTGCAATTAAAATTACAAAAGAAAGTGTTTTGAAGTAAATTTAACTGTTTAGAACCAAAGTAAAAAGCCTGCCAAAAATAATCTTAATGAATTGAAAAAAACCATCAAAATTATTAAGGAATATTGATAAGACAAAGTAATACTTAGCATAAATATGCTAATTATGCTTAATTTGGCAATTCTATGATTGGTAATTACCACTGAGCATATCTAGTGCTCAGCATGTAGTTTTTACTGCGTGAAGGTTCTGAAGAGGAGCTGGAGCATAGTACACAACCGAGTAAAGCTTGAAGAAAAGAATTATCTAGACTTTTAGGTATTTTGGCATGCATATACTCAACTAATGATAGTAAGACTTAATTGTGTTTTGGATTGTTATTATACGAATAGTAAATATTGTTATGTTAGTAAATAATTATGATTGGTATGCAATTTATGGAATGTTATGTGTCTATTGAATATAATAAATTATTGTGCCTGTTGGTGGCTGTGTATTGTTTGATTTTTCAAGAGGTCATTAGGTGGATAGTCATTATGCTTCCCGAATTTTCAATGACTTGTGTTTGCATAAACTAGGTATTGATTAAAAAAAAAAAATTCAGGCAAATCTTATAAGTTCATATCGGAGTGAACTGTTCCATTAAGATTCCGTTAAGGGTGTTACATTTAGTGGTATCAGAGCAATGGTTTAGGCGGTTCTAAGATCGGAGTGGGATAAGATTAAGTGATAGATTTATCTGTATATACATGCCAAAAGTTAGTGGATAAGTGAGAAAGAGTCTGATGTGTACTTGCTCCCTATTATGTTTGAAAGTGAAAAGTTGACATCTAAACGAGATTGTCAGGTGTAAAGTATTTGATTCTGTGTAGTAAAGATAGTAGAGAGTCAGAATGAAAGTGTTATTGCTTAAGGTCTTATTGAGGCTAAAGCAGAACGATGAATTGTTGACTGAATTTGAGTGTGACCTGAGTGCCTATGTGTCATTGTGAATAAGAATCAGTCCATTGACGAATGAAATAAAAAGGGTATGTTAGAAATTTGGAAAGAAATTGTATATTAAGTTCATATAGACTGTAAGGGACATAGAGAAACCCTGACTTTCGTGTCATGGTTTTAAATGGTTATCGAGTGATAATGGTCATTTATATAATGTTTTTAGTATATTTTTAGGTGTTTAATTAGGTTAGTTTTGTGGTAATTAGGTTAGATTTGAGTTTAATTGGTTAATTTTATGTTTTTGGGGTTAATTGTAAATTTTGTGTTTTTCAGCGTTATTTTGCAAGAAAAAGGACTTAATTGTAAAAAAGGCAAAGATTAGGGCCAAAACTGCAAATATGGAAAAGTTGATGCGAGAAAATTGAGCATTTAGTCAGAAGCTTTACACGTGATTATTATCCGAAATATGAGATGATTATGTGTGAATTTTATTGATTAATACTAAGAGAGGAGGAACCAAGAATGAACTGGAATTGAATCACTTGAGAAAGGCTTCAATGAATATTTAGGAAGTTAAAACTAGATTTGCATGCTAAGTATTAGATTTGTCTATGAGTTTAATACTAAGAATAATATACTTGAATAAAGATATCTTGGTTTATTACTAGTTTTTCCATAATCACTGGTGTTTATATTGAATTTAAGTCATTACAATGACAATTAAGGTGGATAGTTTCTTTAGCAAGAGAATTCTAGTTATTGCTTTGCTTTTAATTCATGTTTTAGCTTTTGTTTTCTTTAATTGTTTATTTTATTTAATTTTTTCTTTTAAATCAAAAACATTTGGGAAACAATCTCGGATTAATTTAATTCATATATAGGTATTATCCTTAGCAATCCATGTTCCCTTAGGTACGATATTTGGGGTCTTAATCTATATTTTCCTGTATTACTAGCCGATCTAGTACACTTGCTAGACACCGGTCATCGAGTTAGAAGTGATACAATCATAGAAGGTTTCTGATTGTTGAAATGGTTTTGATAATAAGTTAAGGTCATTTAAGATGCTCTATATATATCTGTCAGTGATTCCTTGCAAGTGTGGGTACTTGATTAGATGTTTCATAGTTCTAGGATGGGCTATGATATCTGCATTATATAAGAATATGTGACTGTATTCTATTGCATACATGAAATCATTTATTCATTGCATAGCACTTCACATTGTGTGACAGCATCTGATTTGCATCATATCATTTGGATAAACCCCACCTGATATGGAAAAACTGACAGAAGATATGATGAGCGTAGAGATGACCTAACAGCAAGGAAGGATTACCATTGTACTATGATGAAGTAAAAAGGAATAGTATATCCAAGATTGTTTTTCGATTTTGATATGGCCATTATGAGTTATTGTCATGTCATTCAGATTTGCAAATGTACTGACTGCCTATATAGACTTGATAACTAGGATTTTCTACCCCTATCTGGATTTGTTTATAATTATTTTTATTGGTATTATTATGGGAGATCTAAGACACTAAAAGAATGTGATAAGTATTTGAGCTTTGTTCTGTCGATATTGAAGAAAAAGTAACCATTTGTTGAAATTAGTTAATGTAATCGCTGGTTGAATAAGAAATTCCTAGTTTTTAGTTGGGTACTACCAGAAAGGTAATGCATTGGCTAATGTGCTCAACTTTAAAAAGAAGATCCGGTAATGAAATATCTTTAAGCGAATGTATTTATGTGATGAGTAAATGCAAACAATTAATGATAGTATTTGCAGCTATTCGAGCAATAAGTGTTAATAAAGTTTGGCTCTGAAATGAGCATGGTCAATTGAAATGTAAATAAAAGAGGAGTAATCTGGTTCTTCCAGGATCGCTTTGATGTATATGATATCAAAGTGGAATTAAGATAGAATGGCCATCGATTTTGCCATTTGCCTGTTTGAGTTTCAAAAAAAGAAAGAAAAAGAAGAATGTGTTGTTATGAGTGGGATTTTTTATAATCTCCACTTTAGCATAGTATTTCACTTCAGATTGATGGTCAATCGGAGTGGATACTTTATATATTAGAAGAATTGTTTCAATAAAATGTATGTGAATTTGGTAATGATGATAGCTATCAGTCCAACCGAAGATAACTTTGGTTGGGGTATTATCTGAAAGGAAATGTAGTAGTCCTTAATATTTGACATATTTGAGTATAAAGAAGTCAATAAATGTTGATTTTATTTGTGGTTTAAATGAGATCTGTATACAGGATGAGACGACCTGTGCAGTAAGATTTGTAAAGATTTTTTACTTAAAGATTAGTCGGCCCACAAGTGAATATGTTATATAAGTAAACATGCTTTGAAACCATCAAATGTGAAAGAATTTTGATAAGACAATAATATCGTATCCTCTACCCTTTGTTATAAGTAAATTTTGAGGACGAAATTTCTTTTAGTAGAGAAGAAATGTAATGGCCTCAACACTGAGCTAGTCGTGAACAATATTTTTCGATAGTGAATAGTATTTTTTGAGCTGAAAAGTACACCCGGAAGTGAAAAATATTTATTAGAGCATCGAAAAATATTGGTCATGGTGAGTCTGTGGTTGAAATTTGAAGTGAAATTAAGGTCAAATTGGTCTCCAAAAATCAAAAATACGAAAAATTTAGCGAGTCAATTTTATTATTAGAAAATTGACTCAACTTTGTATAAATATTTAAAAATAACAAACGGACTCTGAAAATTACCCAAAATTGCAGTTAAGCCTAAAATAATATGTAGATTATTTTGGCTACAAAAAGTAAATTTTTATGTAATACCGATATTTTTGGATCGGACCAATTTAATTGAACCGGATCGGAAATGGACTCCGATTGAGCTGAAAATTTTCATGCAACATATTTTCGTGGTGAAAAAATTATGGAATTATTTTTGAAGTGATTTGAAAATGGAAAGTGAAAGAAATGAATTAAAATTTGTTATTGGGTAGTTAATGGGCTTAATTAATTAATCAAGGCCCATTAAGCAAAGCCCAAGCCCAAGCCCACTTGAGAGACTATAAAAGGGAAGGAAAACTCTCAATTTTTCCAGATTATTCACGTGGTTCCAGCAGCTCTTCTACTTCTTGGCCAACCTCCATTTCTTCTTCATTCTCTCAAAATTCTTCATTTATTCTTTATTTTTTCCCTTGGATCCAAACACCAAAAATGTTCTCCAGCCTTTCTAGTTGCTGGATCTAATCTCAAACCAAAGATTTAAGGGAGAAAAGCCAAGGAAAATAAGTGTTTAAGGCATGAAGGTCAATTTTAGGTAAGTGAAATCTTGATTTTTAATTTGATTTCAAGGCACCTATAGCTAAATTTAGGTACCTAGAGTATATTTTTAAGGTTGTATTAAGTTGAAATTGTGGTTATCTTAGTGAATTTTGAGGTGAAATTTTCAGCCAAGGAATGAAGTTTTTATTGGATCGTGATTTTCATGATTTTAAGTGAACAAAAGGAAATTTAAGGGAAGATTATGCATAGAGAAAGGTTAGTGACTACTAAATCTTAGTAATTTCCATTTAATTTAATAATTTTTCTTAAGATTAATTAAGGAAAATTGGAAAAATGTATGTATATTGGAATTACTCTCAATATAATACAATTAAACCTTAATTAATAAATTTTTAAGGAGAAATTCCTTAAGGACCAGAATTCATTGTTAAAGAAAAAGAATGTGTGCACTAAGTAATTTGATGAAATTAAGCCATAAAATAAGGTAAAATATGAAATATAAGTATAAGTAGATAAATGATGAATTATGATGAAATAATTCATAAAATGAGTAAAAATGATAATAATTGAAGAACGTTGTTTATGAGAATATAATTGAATTATAGAATTTATGTGATTTATGAGAATATTTTTGAAAATAAATATTAAATATGCTTAAGTGAAAATATTGAATTATTGAAAAATAATTTAATAAACAAGCAAAAGTTAGTGAATTAATATAAATTAATTTATATTCCCTATTAAGAAAATGAAAAAGTCAAATGATGAATTTAAGGAAAATAAAAAGTATAGTAAGTTAAGTAACCGTATAGAATTATTACAAAATAATTCATAAATCGAATAAAATTGTGAATTATTATAAATAATTCACAATCCGTATAAAGTATTGCAATTCCCGAATAATCATAAATTCAGACCGAAAAAAAGGGTAAGAGATTAGCTAAAAGTAAAAAAAAAAGATTGTAAAAGTAAATTTTTGAATTATAAAGAAATAATGCAATAAGTGCCAAGAAATAAAAAGAGTGAATGATCCTAACATTCACAAAATAAAAAAAAATATTGAGAAAATAAGTGGTTAAAAATCGGAAGAATAATAAATGTTTATAGTAAATTATTGTAAAATAATTTACGCAAAAGTGACTGAAAAGGAAAAAGTAATCGAAAACAAAAAGTTATTTTATTGTCAATAACACTAAAAAAATGTGATTGACAAAGATGTATTGTTTAAAGAAAATGAAAGCAATTAAAAATTATTAAAGTGTGAAAATTATTGTGAAAATTTAATTGATTATTTTTGCCCTTAGAAATAGTCGGGTTGTGATTTTCTTATGCAGGATATAATTGATTAGCCATAGGGATACCCTATGCCGCAGTGTAATTTATGGCAACTTGCTTTGCTATGGGTAGGATATCTGATTTTCATAGTTTCAGTGTAAAAGTGAAAGTGTTAGTGCAGTGCTTTTTGGAGGAGTTACTTGGGGGTCATTTCTCTATCAGTGGAGCCTTTGGATCCATGTGTCGCATATCCTATTTGAGAATCCTAACACATTGCACTAGGGGCATAAAGAAAGTATAGTGCTGAAAATGTAAAAAGAAAATAAAAATTAATGATTAGTTGTGAAAAAGAAAAGACTAAAGTGAAAGAAAATATAATTTCAAAGGAAAAATAGTAATTTTTTCAAAAAGCGTAAACAATGAGAAAAATTAATTAAGAAATGCTTATAAAAGGGTAAATTAGTTATTTGATAGCTAAACTGTTTAAAAATGAAATTTTATGTCTAGCATGTACTAAAATGTAATTTTTCATAAAAATGACAAAATAAGTGTAAATTGATGTAATGTATATCGACTATTTTCTTAAAAAGTAAAAATAAGCTTATTAATAATAAATTAGTCATTTTTGCAAATAATAAGTAGAAATGACGATTATTGCAATAAGTAAATTAAACAGTACCATTTTGTAATGAAATCGGAAAATAAAGATTTAATTGCAAAGTTGCTAAGTAATAATATTATTAGACATTAAATGTTAAAGTGTTAATGATTGTCTGTTGATAAATAAATCAAAAAGGCCAAAGTGATATAAAGAAATAAATAGCAAAATGGTAGGTTTGCTATTAAAAGGATAAATTGTGACCAATGAAAAAATTAAGTATTGAATAGAAAATTCGTCATTTCAGTGGCAAATAATAATGTAAATAATCAAAAAACTAATATTTGTATTGACCTGATTAAATAAAAATTGAATAGAAAAAGTTAAAGTTAAGTCAAGTAAGAGCAATAGTAAAAGGAAGAAAAGAAACGTAACTTTTACAATTGAAATTCCAAAGGAAAGTGTTTTGAAGTAAATTTAACTGTTTAGAACCAAAGTAAAAAGCCTGCCAAAAATAATGTTAATGAACTTAAAAAAGCTATCAAAATTATTAAGGAATATTGATAAGACAAAGTAATACTTAGCATAAATATGATAATTATGCTTAATTTGAAAATTCTATGATTGGTAGTCACCACTAAGCATATCTAGTACTCAACATGTAGTTTTTACTGCGTTCAGGTTCTGAAGAGGAGCTGGAGCATAGTACACAGCCGAGTGAAACTTGAAGAAAAGAATTATCTAGACTTTTAAGTATTTTGGCATGTATATACTCAGCTAATGGTAGTAAGACTTAACTGTATTTTGGATTGTTATTGTACGAATAGTAAATATTGTTATGTTAGTAAAAGATTATGATTGGTATGCGATTTATGGAATGTTATGTGTCTGTTGAATATAATAAATTATTGTGCCTGTTGGCGGTTGTATATTGCTTGATTTTTCAGGAGGTCATTAGGTGGATAGCCGTTATGCTGCCCGAATTTTCAATGACTCGTGTTTGCATAAGCTCGGTATCGATAGAAAAAAAATATTCAGGCAAATCTTATAAGTCCATATCGGAGTGAACTGTTCCGTTAAGGGTGTTACAATAATATTATAAATGTCCAATCGCAGGATGTCTTTCAACAAATAAGCTAGTCAGGATCCCTACATCTTGTAGCGTAATTGTTGTTTCACTAACAGTAAGATGAAAAGTATGTACCTTTAGTCTCCACCTCTCTATAACATGAACATAGAATCCTGATAATCTCAGGTACGATACTATTCAAATCATTGTTCCTGCAGTGACTATCAACATGAGCTCTCCGTGCAAACAATACATCATGATCAACCTCCAAAAAAAATTTATCAAATATGTGTGTATATATATAATTTAATAATAAAGTGAAAATATAAACATAGTATCACTTCAATCTGCATCTGTTTGGTGTTTACCTCACAACTTTATTAGATCATCTATATATGGTTCCAAGTTTATATATTGTTGATTTTGAAACTGATTCATTTTGTAATAACATAAGTATAAATACTAATAAAAAGTATTATATGTGCATTAAAAAATATTTGCAATAATTAAGTATAAGTGTAAATTCAAAATATTTCGTATAGTAAAAAAAATTAATCACATAAAATAAAGAATAAATAAAAATATCCAAAAGTTTTCTAGACAAAGCTAATAGCACTTTTATTATTTTAAAGATATTTATAGTATTTTAATCCAAACTACTATTATTTTCCAAATTCAATTTTTTAAATATTAATTTTCTAGTTTGATGTTACACTAATTTTGTTTTTAAATCACCATAAAAAAATGTCTATCGAGACCAGTAAAATGTGCAATATAGTCAATTTCATTATAATAATTAAATTACTTCAAAAACATGCATATTTGTATGTAATAATAATAATAATAATAATAATAATAATAATAATAATAATAATAATAATAATAATAATAATAATAATAATAATAATAATAATTTTGCCAAGTAATTTTATAACGTAAGCTCAATGCATGCCTTTTATAAAAATAAATATATAAATAAATGATCAAGTTAACCCATGTTCCATCAATAAAAAAAAAGTGTATATCAATTGCTGATATTAATTTAGTTTAACAATTCTCGGTATCAAATACATCAAAAAACAAGTCAAATACATATTTCACACAAAAAAATAAATCTACATGAAAATTTTGTACTTAATTATCAATATGCTAAATTATAATAAAATGGAAATGAATGTAAAATTCTAATTTATATTAATATAACAATTCTTAATACATAAATTTAATATTTTAATATCTTACATTAGTGAATATTGTATTTTCAAATAAAAATGTAAGTAGTAACTTACCTTTTTTTCACGTCACTAAATTAATTAACAAAATATACCTACAAATACAGTTAAATATTATATCAAAATAATATTTTTTTTTATGTCTTCTCTATAGAAATAATTGTAAACAATGCAATTAATTTTCTTAATTTTTATAAAAATCAACAAACAAATAAATTGACCAATCCAACACATGTTACATCAATAAAAAAATATCAATTGCTAATATTAATTTAGTTTAACAATTTTTGGTGCCAAATACATGAAAAAATTTGTCAAATATATATTTCACAAAAAAATAAGTCTACATTTTTATAATACATGAAAATTTTCTACTTTAATAAAAATATGTCAAATTATAATTGTTAGAAAATAAGCCATGAAATTATCACGAGATGTAATCATAAATACATCTCATAACGCTGAATCACAATCATCGAGATTGTCTCCCTTTTTTGCGTCACCGGTATCATTTTCACTCATGCTTTGCTATGTCTCGAAATGAAAACTAGATCATCATGAACTAAAAATCCCAACGAGTAGAAAGAAAAAGTGCGGAAGTATTTTGATAGAGTTTCGGTATGAAATTCTTTTCTTGCTTACCAAGAATAGAATTTATAGCCCTATTTATAGGGCTCTCATATAGGTAATTAAATTTTCCTTAATAAGAGAGAATTAAATTTGGCAGTTACAATATTTAGTATAGGAAATAATATCAATAATTAATATGTCAGTTATCTAATTTAAATTAGGTAACTGCCCATATTAATAACCTCCTAATTAAGACAAATTTCTAATTAAGAGGGATCCAAATAAGGAACTAATTTCATATTAATATTATTTCCTATCCTGATATTATCACATAAATATTGGAGCCAATTTCTCATCACGTGAGTCATGGGCGTAACCTAACTCTTTAATCTCCCACTCGCACATGACAAAATGATTTTCAGTCATTTCCTCCTATCATACAGGTAGATAGTTCGCGTGACCGGCATACGTCGAGAACATTAGTGCTATACACCTGTTAGTGATATATAGCATCTCAAGAAATAAGATCTTCTCATGATAGTATGCCAACCTTAGATAATTTTCTCATATTCGTTGTTTTATCTCATGATCTCATAAAAATAAATTTCGTGTTCACCATTGTGTCTCTACTTATAAAGACTACAACAGGTTAACCGGTGAACCACGAAACAACCAAATGTGATCGAAAAACATCTTCCCCATTTACTCTATCCCATCCATCATAGTCCAACTCGTTTTTCTAGTTAGATTCGCTAGGTTGAAGTTTTTCTATGACCTTTTGGAGACTAACTAAGCTAGCCACACTAAACTATACTTCTGGTATAAGTTAAGGATTTTAAGGGTTAGAAAAATAGGATCTCACACTAGAGAAAATTTGAGATCATTCACATAAAATTCCCTTCCCTTAGTCAACTTAAGCACACATGGTATGATGCATGTGTTATGGTATTCTCTCCTTTACTTTAAAGGAGTGCACATCTTATTATTATTTAATACCATACAGAAGCATAAGGTTGTAATTCACCAAAGTATCCAACTTTAGTCCACTTCCTTAAGGACATCTTCTGGCTTTTTTGACAAAATATGATAGTTACATTTAACATATCATCGGATCATTCTTAATCCTATTTTTAATCTTAATCCAAAGTACACAACCTTATATGTGTCTTTATCTAGCACATCAACAAGACTCATCCTGTAATTTCTGTAAGACGGCACTTTTATTTTGAACAGGTTCTCAAAACTCACTATATGTTCAAAAATTGCCTCATATTAGGCTTTGTTAAATTATTAACAAAACTAATGTAAACACCCGTGTGAGTGGGTTACCTCTCTATCCGACATGTTTTATCTTATAACAATAAATGTTCACATATAAACATTCACACTCATATATTGTCAACAATGAACTCAATTATTATTATTCATAAATAATAATGTCAAGATATTACAGTATAAATCAAATCCTACGCAAACCCCGAGACCTAACATGTCTCTCAAACACATCTTTTGATATAGGTTTAGTTAAAGGATATGCTATCATATCATGCGTAGATATATAATGAAAGTTCACTTCTCCTCATACAACAATATCTTTAGTGTATTGATACTTAATGTCGATATACTTTGTCCTACTATGAAATTTTGAATCTTTAATGTAAGTTATCGACGACTGATATCACTATAGATTGTCATAGGTTCCTCTAAGGCAGTTACATTCAGATGGTCCATGAACTATTTTAACTAAACCGGCTCTTGTATTACAGCTGAGGAAGCAACAAATTCTGCTTCCATTGTCGAAAGGGCTACACAGGTCTGTTTCTTGCTTCTCCATGAAATGGCACCCTTGCTTAGAAAGAAAATATAACCTGACGTGGATTTTCTCTCATACACATCTCCTCCCCAATCAGCATCCATATATCCCCTCAAATGCAGATCCTTTCCTTGAAAACAGAGATAATAATTTGCGGTACCTTTGAGGTATCTAAGTATCCTTTTTACGGCCTTCTAATGTGCTTCGCCTGGGTTAGATTGATATCTACTCACCATGCCTACAACATAGCATATATCAAGTCTGGTACATAATATTGCATACATTCGACTTCGTACGACACTGGCATATGGAACATTCTTCATACGTTTTATCATCTTTTCTGTCTTAGGAAATATGTTTTTGCTATGAGACTGATTCTTAGCAATGGGGTTGTCTATAGGCTTATGGTTTTGCATATTAAAACGTTCAAGAACTTTGTTGATGTATGTCTCTTAAGACAGTGACAATAATCTTCTCGAGCGATTCCTTAAAATCTTAACTCCAAGAATATAATCTGCTTCACCCATGCCTTTCATCTCAAATTTGGATGATAACCAATCTTTGATACGATTTATGTATTCCTTGTCATTTCCTGCTATGAGTATGTCATCTACATACAATGTTAAAATGACAAACTTATTTTTCGAGCTTTTTGAATAAACACAATGGTATTCATCAATCATATTGAACTCATTTGACATGACTGTTTCATGAAATCTTAAATACCATTGTCTCAAATACTGCTTTAGGCCATAGATTGATCTAAACAATCGGCAAACCTTATGTTCACTGCCTTCTTCGATGAAACCTATAGGCTATTCCATATAGATTTCTTCTTTTAATCCTCATACATCCATTTGATGTAGCTCCAAGTCCAAACTAGCCACCAAGGCTAGAATTAACCTTATCGACAATTTAACAATAGGTGAAAAAGTCTCCTCATAGTCAATTTTTTCCTGTAGATAAACCCCTTAGCGAATAGCCGAGCCTTGTATCTTTCGATACTGCCATCAACTTTTTGCTTTATTTTGAGAATCCACTTATTCCCAATTAGTTTGCATCCTTCAGGTAGATCAACCAGTTCCCAAACATGGTTTGACCTCATGGAAGCCATTTCTTCTTCTATTGCCATAATCTATTTATCATTAGCTGGGCACGAAAGAGCTTCTTTTACATTTTTAGGCTCATCATATTCTTGTGGTGTAATAAAAAAAAGCTTCGTTCGTACCTTCAATCTCAAATTGTAGGCATGGAGCACTTTTCCTTTTAGATTTTTGAGGTTTTAAATCCTGATAAACATGTCACATATATTCATCATAGTTTGGAATGCTCCCACTAGGATTGAGCTCTACGCTTCCACTCGAATAAGGATCCTGAATATCCATACTTCCACTGCAGAATGGATCCCAAACATCCGGACCATTGAGAAGAGAATCTTGACCTTCTTCATCAATTTTCATCCCACTCAGATGGAGAGATCCGGGTAGTTCATCTTCTTGAGTTTTGTAAAAAGTAAAGTCTTGACTTACTTCGCTCAACTTTGAATACTCATTTTCCAAAAATATGACATCTCGTGATTCAAATTCTGTTACTGAGCCATTTGCATGCTCACCCATGAACACGTATCCTTTTGATACATCAGAATATCGCACAAAAATACTCTTTTTACCTCTTGTTCCTAATTTACCAAATTAATTCGAGGTATCATAGAAATAAGCAGCACAGTCCTAAAGGTGTAAATAACTCAAGTCGGGTTGTCGACCAGTCCATAATGCATAAGGAATGGATGCAACAAATTTGGAGGGCACACGAGTTAGAACATATGTGGCCGTTAATAAAGCATCTCCCCAATAGGAAATAGGCAAATTTTCTTGAGCCATCATCAAATGTACCATGTCTAAAAGGGTTCTTTTCGTCTTTTCGCAACACCATTTTGTTGTGGAGTTCGAGAATAGACAACTAATGCTCTATCCCTTTTTCATCACATAAACATTTAAATTTAACAGAAAGATATCCTCGACCATGGTCGGTTCTTAAAGCTTTAATTTTCTTGTCCAATTAATTCTCAATAAGATTTATAAAAGTTTTAAAGCAACTCAATGCTTCAGAATTGTGAGAAATCAAATGAACATGACCACCTAATATAGTATCTATATAAGTGACGAATAATAATAGGCCTATGCCTTGCCGTAAAATTCATTAAATCACAGACATCTGGATGGATCAATTGCAATGAAGTTTTGGTTCTAGTTTCCTTTTTCTGAATGATTTTCTCACTAGTTTTCTTTTCAGGCAATACTCATAGGTAGGTAATTTAAGCTTATTCAAATCACCTATCAATCCTACTTTAGCTAACTAACTCATTCAGTCTTGGCCAATGTGGTATTATCTAGCATGCCATAATTTTACATTATGCTCATAACAATGTAAAACAGAAGAAGAAATTAATGACAAACTAGTAGTATTCAATAATCAGGATCAATATCCATAATAATGAAAATGTTCAAAACAAAACCATAACCACATTAAGCATCATCTAAATATAAGTGTGCTTTGTTATCCTTAAAATGTAAATGAAATCTAGTTTTATTAAACCAAAAATAGAAACTAACCAGACAAAAGAATCTTGATCCTTTTTGTCACAAGGTCCATTACTTCTGGATTTATCACCCATGAAGGATGAAATTTAGTAAAAAAGATATGACTAGATACACATATTTCACTCACTCATGAGTCAAGATGGTGTACCTATTGGGACATATTGAAGTCTCTTACATAGTGATCCTTTTATTGGTAGTTGAAGAAATATTTCATTTTTGAAATATTTATCCCTTTATTACCTTTGGACCTTATGTAATTCTATTTTATCTTTTGCCTCTTAGGCTCTCGAGCCTTTCTTTTACCCTTACCACTAAAGCTTTTATTCTTATTCTGGTTAGAACTTATTCTACCATAACAATACTATGCTATATGCACTACAGCATTAATCTTAATCACTTCCATACAGTCTTTTTCAAGATCAAAATGACAAGTAAAATTCCTAAATTTTTAATCTTGTCCATATGAATTAGTTGCATCTTCATATGCTCCCAACTCTAGGATAAAGAATGGATAATAACTTGGACCTGTTGCTCATTGATCATCTTATAATCAGGTTCACTAAGCTCACATATCATCTTATCCATCTCTCTTAGATGTTCACGCATTATATGATCAGATTCTTCTGATTAGTATCAAAATTTGATCACTAATGATTGAAACTGAGTCAGAAACGTATCCCCAAATTTTTCAGCAAAGCAATCCACAGATCCATTGCATTTTGACACTTGCAAAATTTTCTTAGTGATATCATCATCCATTTGCACTTAGCAATATAGTACGAGCAGTGGAACATCTCTTTTCCATGCCACATAAGCATCTCGATCCTGCTTATTCTAGACTATAGTGCCATGCTTAGATTCAATCATAATCAAACTTAAGGTTTCTAAAACCTCTTGCTCTTCAAGCATATATTAGATGTACATATTTTATTTGGATCCTCTTATCACTAGTGGAGTAATTGTTGCACAATATTAAGGAGATCAAGCAATACATGCTATTTACTATGCATCTGAAAAATTAACCTAATAAAGCCATCTATTACGCCCAAATTCGAAAAGGTTACTTAAAGTTTCCAATTACCCTCTAAGTCCTAATTTCTAACCTTACCGGTTAAAATTTCATGCATAATAAATATCGATTGTTGGGCATTAAGTTCTTAAACTTAATTCAGGATATTATACATAAGATAATCTAAGTCTTAGCTCAATTATCATGCAATCATTTTACTCACAAAAATATTGCTAAGCAATTAACAATAAAATAAGCACATTCATAATAAATGCTAAATGCCAATATAATATCCAAAAGATAAATAAACTCATTTATTTAATCAATCATTAAATATGCAACAATCTCAAAAAAAGGAAACATTTAAAATAAGATAAAAACACACTTGTCTATAATCTAGTAATAGGAAACATAAATCCTAACCAAAAATCCATTAACCATTAATAACTTGACACTCATGTCAATAACTCAGAGAACCTAAAATGTGACAAAACTAGTCTCATCACTGGAAATGATATTTTGATCCTTTCGAACAAATCAAGAGGTATGCCATAAATCAATGATGAAGCCATGGACGATGCACACAATGTTCATTTCTGAGCACCATCTCAGATTATATGTTGCTTCTCAACACTCCTCTTTTGGTCACTACATATAAAAAGTGGATAAAGATTTTCTTATAAATTTCATTTTTCTTGATTCGAGCATCAACCAACCAGTTTCTCATATCTAGATGGCAATCAAAAGAGTCTTTCATCACCTTAAACAAGGTCCTGTCAACACCTTCTCGGTCCAGGCCATAAGCCCAAATGCACTCTTGCATCTTTTTATGCATACACAGAATATGATGCACTATTGCATCAATTTCATCAGCTTGAACCTTCTTATGCATCCTCGTTTTGCAAACCGTTTTCACTTTTGCTTCGATTTCTATAAATCCTTCAGGAATTTGTGGACATATAGGAGTCCTTATCTTCACAATTTCTGTTACACATATCAGAAAATTAAACAATAAGTACACTCATACACAAACATATATGATTGAAACTCATTTCAATTCAAAAGATAAAGACAAATTGTTACTCATAACAGAATATAAATGGTCAGTACACTCATGTATAAACATACATATGATTGAAACTCATTTCAATAATCAAACAATGAAATATCCACATAATATAATTTTCAAACAAATTTAAAATTTAAGAAGGCAAAAAAAATAATTTTCTCAATTTTAAAATAATATTTATAGGAATAAAATCCAAAAAATATTTTATGGTCCGCAAAAAATTTACAAAAAATGACAAAAAAATTAGAAAAATTGACAAATTCAAATTAAAAAAACATTTAAGCTAATTTGGAGATCGAAGGAAGCTGCATGCGCCAACAAGCGCCGGCGAGGGTGGGCCTCACGTGCCACACCCGTGACAGACGAACCACGTGCTAGCTGAGGCATTCTTCCATGTGGCGTGACCTTACTGGGCCATGTGGCGGCCACACATTCATCCATGTGCATGCCACGTGGCACCCACTGGACAGACAAAATGGAACGTGGCATTACCATAGTCTGCCACGTGTCATCTAGTCACTAGCCCACATGTTGACACATGGCATGACTCATCAAGCCTGTGTCTAGACATGCATGGCACATGGCTACACCACCGGACGCATGTCATGCCATGTGGCAAGACCCTTGCCACATGTCAACCTCACAGGCTACCACGTGGTGCCACATGTCATTATATGGTTGGTCCACGTGGTGACACATGGCATCATGTGGACCCTTATTAACATGTCAGTTGACACGTGGTGCTTCACCATAAGGCCATGTGGCTAAGTGACATTTCACTAAACGCGCAGGGCTAAGCGCATGCTGGAGACGCGCCCTCTAGCATGCGCCCAGTACACTGGTTGCGCGTGCAAGCCACGCACCACCTTTTCAATGGTTTCAGGCAGTCGAATTTTTTTAGGGTAGGGTTTTCAAGGTCCCTGAGTTCAATGGTGTGGTCAAAAATAAAAAATTTCCACTCAAAATTTTAATTACGAATTTTTTACATATAGAACATATCTAATATGCATATCAATTTAGCCTATAAACATATTTGAATTTTTGCGAAAAATCAGATTTACATTATAGACATGTCGGAACGCAAAAATATGGCCTCTGATACTAATGTTAGAAAATAATCCATGAAATTATCACGAGATGTAATCATAAATACTTCTCGTATCGCTAAATCACAATCATCGATATCGTCTCCCTTTTTTGCATCACTAGTATCATTTTCACCAACACCTTACTACGCCTCGAGATGAAAATTAGATTATCACGAACTAAAAATCCCAATGAGTAGAGAAAAAAAGTGCAGAAGTATTGAGTTTCGGTATGGAATTCTTTTCTTGCTTACCAATAATAGAATAAGGCTCTCATTAAGGTAATTAAATTTTCCTTAATAAGAGATAATTAAATTTGGTAGTTATAATATTTAGTATAGGAAATATTATCAATAATTAATATGTCAGTTACCTAATTTAAATTAGGTAATTGCCCATATTAATAACCTCCTAATTAAGATAAATACCTAATTAAGAGGGATCCAAATAAGGAACTAATTCCATATTAATATTATTTTCTGTCCCAATATTATCCCATAAATATTGGAGCCAATTTCTCATCTTGTGAGTCATGGGTGTAACCCTAACTCCTTCAACAATAATATATAAATGATTGTAAAATTCCAATTTATATTAATATAAAATTTTTCTTAGTACATAAATTTATTATTCAAATATTTTACATTATAGGATATTGCATTTTCAAATGAAAATAAAAGTAATAACTTGGCTTTTTTTTTCTTCAAGTCACCAAATTAACAAACACAATAGATCTATAAATTACACAATAATACAGTCAAATATTGCATCAAAATATTATTTTTATGACTTATCTATAGAAATAATTGTAGAAAATATAAATAATTTTACTAATTTTTAATTTGTGCAATGAGTTAATATATCATCTCAAAACTCAATGTATGTTGTGCAAGTTATAAAGAAAAAAAATTTGTTGACACAAAAAAAAATAAATAACAAATGGGAGTGGTTAAAAGAATTTTAGATAGAGGAAATAGATAAAAGAAGATGAATGAAGAGTTTAGGGTTTACATAATACGTGTGATGCGTGCCGGAGCCAATGCTCAATTCCAAGTTCGCTCTCGAAGGCCCATTTTTAGCATTCGAGACCGGAAGAAACTCACTATAACTCATAAATTGTCTACTTTACAATAAAAAAGGATCAAACCCAAAGTATTATTGATAGTCAGCCTATGAAGACATCTATTAGTGGGCTTAAAAGAGGCAAGTGTCATGGAGTCGCCACCAGATAGAACATCGAAAAATGAATCTCGATCTTTTAATACCCAAATAGAGATTGGTGTTCAGGACATCACTCTTACTTGGCACCTTAATTATGTGTTATTTTATAATTGAGTTTTAAACATTAATCCCTCCTCATTTCTCACATGATACAAAGCGATGAAATTAAATAAACATCTTAATCAATCGATAGAAAGCGGTAAATAAATGAACAGTTAAATTAACTACTTAAACTATTTAAGAAGGAAATCATCCGAAGAAGGAAATAAACCAAGTAATATCTATAAATCGAGGCATTCATTTGGGTTAGGAACATTGGTTCCCTCATACATATTTTACAAAACTCTCTTTTGTCCTTTGTGTGGTTTTTGGATGGAAAATTGAACATTGGTCCAAGTTTTGAGGAAAACCCAGGTAAATTAATGGAAATCATTTTAAGTGTCTTTTTCATTTAAACGTGTATAAAAAATCCTTTTTTACTAACTATTATATTCCCAAAATGAATACATCCAAAATATATCAAAATCCAACTAAATAAGCAAAATAATAATAAAACTAATGATAAATAAAATAAGATAAATAAAGGCACATAAAAAAAACCAAATGGGTAAGACATGACAGTAGCCAATTAGGGCACGACTCCTGATGCACAATGCATCACATAATCCTCCAAAAGCACTTAAAGTCAATTACTCATATAAAACCACAAAGCCAATAAATTAGTATTGTGAGAAAATTCCAATTAAAGAACAAAATACAAAAAAATATTACTTGATTAAACAAACATGTAGAATCAAGTATGTACAGAAAATAAGTTAGCACCTTAGAGATCGATAAAATAATATGAACAGCAATAAAAAACATAAAATACTTAAAAATAAGCCCAAAATCAGCCACAGACACCCCTGGACAGGTGACGAACGGCCATAATTGAAGGAGGGAAAGGACGGAAGGAAATCTTTGCGACATCCCATCTGTCACACTGACAGACGACTATTTATAAGGGCTTTTTCCCATCTGTCACTTGAGGGATAGAACAAAAAGTTAAGAAAATAAACCAAAATTCACCAAAAAATGCAAGTTCATGCTAAATACTCAAATATAAGGTCCTAAGACATGTTAAATACTCAACTACACTAAATGGCATTAATATCAAAAATAATACAACAAAAACAAAGCTCTAAATTACACAACAATAGAGGATATCATACTTTAATTCATATTTTATCATGCATGTAGATCTATATTTACATATCACTCAAATTAAACATGTAAATCCACGAAACATAACACACAAACACATTAATTTTAACAGCAATCAACATGACCATGCATGATTAATTTTAGTGAGAAAAAAAGAATGGTCAAAGAGCCTCAAGTATTATCCTCATAAGATATTGTAACTTTGAAATTTTTGAAGTCTAGAGCCCCACTTTGATTGTGGTTTTTGTGTTTCAAAAAAATCAATAAATTTTGTGTGTATGTTTGTTTGGATTAAAAGAATGCTAAAGTTTTTCTTGTTAGAGAGAGAAGAATTAGTTTCTTATTTTCTAGGAAGTTTCTCTCTTTCAAAGAATGATTCCCACCTTTTTTGAAACTCTAATTTTAATCTTTTATACCTGGGGAGGAGTTGGAATTGATTTCCAACTTTAACTCTCCAAATCTAGAGGGATTCATCCTTTAAAATTCGGATTGATCCCTTGAAAAATCTATCTTCCCATTTTTGAAAACCAAAAAGTGAAAAATATGGAAATTTAGCCATAACAGTTATCCCTCATGACAGGTGGCTATCCCTCAGGCAAAAATTCAAAATTCACAAAAATACTCCTGATCTGACCTTGATAGGAGGGAAGTGGCCACAAATGATCATCCCTCACATGACAGATGACCGTCTATCACTATTGAAGGTCAAAATCATGGTTTTTAATGCTCTTTTGTTAAAATCTTTCAAAACACTTGGAAAGACCATAAAATTTTCATGAAACTATGAAAAATCCCAATTGGAGCTTTAAGATTCGTACTCTTCATCAGAAATATACTATTTTCTCATTATCGGATAACCTTGATCTAGGTTGCCTCAAGTCATGGTGTCTATAATTCGATTATAATATAAAAAAATTCTAGACGATCAGATGGGTTTAACCGGAGTTATTGTTGCCCTGTGGACTACTGTAGTAATTTGTCATGGGTGCAAGGACCAAAAGGCAAAAGCCACCGCAAAGTTATACCAGCTTTTCCCCCTCAACACCTACACCCCTTGACAAATTATCACAACAATTCCCTACAATATTGATCAGAAAAACTTTATTTTTCCAAATAATTTTCAAAATACCCTAGTTTTCAAAATATTTTTACAAAAAAAACACTGTTTCTAAAATTGTCCCAACAATTTTTATCCTTGAGTTTTTCTTATTTAATTTTTTATGGATAATAGTTAGATTTTTTATTTGGAAAAATACATATTTAGGTCCCTACACTATTCAACTTTTATGATTGAATTCCTAAACTTTGAATATTATACATTGAGTCCTTGTACTTTGATTTTACTCCTTATTAGGTCCCAACATGTCCCCTAAATTATTTAAATTTATGATATTACCCCAAATCAATCTCTCTTCATTCAAAACTTATTTTTCTCATCCAAACATGTCATAAACCTATAAAATCACTCCAAAATATTTAATTCAAGACTCTGATACCATTCAATGCAAGCTTGCTCTACACTAAAACTTTAACTCACCTAGGAAAAATTATATAATTAATCTGGAATCTTTAAAATTGTTTTGGAGACTAAATTCTAAAGTTTCGGACTTCTCATGACTTTTCACATCCATTAAAGGTGTCGAAAACTTACAACAAAACTCATAAACTCTCTATTCTTGATGAAATAATTTTCAAATTCGCTTTATATTAAAGCCAATTCTTCTAAATATTCTAAAACTTTTTCTATACAAAATGAGTTTGAGAATTATTTTCTCAAAAACAGGGAGCCTTTGGGCTTTATGGCAAGTTCTTGGTACCATAATGACTATGAAAAATTTAGAAAAGTTTGAAAGTACAAAATTTAGACTCCAAAATAATTTTAAGGATCCCAGAGTAGCTATATAATTTCATGTAGGTGACTTAAACTTCCTACAGTAGAGTATGCTCTCTATGAATGGTATCAGAGTCTTGGATCGAATATTTTGGAGTGATTTATAGGTATTGGACATGTTTGAAAAAGAAAATTAAGTTTTGAGAGGAAACAAAATTTTGGGGTAATATCATAAATTCAAAGAATTCAATAAACACACCGGGACCTAATAAGGAATAAAATCATCGTACAAACATCCAATGTGTAGTTTTCAAAATGTAAGAACTCAATTAGGAAAATTCGAATAGTTTAGGGACCTAAATATGTGTTTTTCCTTTTTATTTTTGTATGTAATTACTCTCTCCTTACACCACAACCTTTCATTTAACAATCTTACTAATTATAGAACCATCAATTGCCTTGATCTACATGGAATATGATTTTTGTGTAATTGATCATACACTCCCATTATATTACTTGATTTGATACATTTGTCAGACACTAATCAATGGTATACATATAGGCATGATGTGAAAGGTTTATGGTTTACCTGTGATGTGTATATGCATGACATATATGTGAGTTACATGGTCTATATGCATGGACACTTATGATATATGGCACGGTGCATGTTTGTGGTATGGATATATACATATGCATGGTTCAAGTGTGGTGCATGTGTGCAACGCTGACAAATACATATAGGTCACGTTTCGACCTTATCTCTCTCACCCTAGGGGCTTTGCCTTCTATTCTAGGTGGGATTATTTAGGGGTCGGCAAGAAACGCAAATGGACTTGCATAATATATGGTAAAAAACCGACATTATGACACTTGGATTTAAAGCATATATATTCACAGGATTTGGCCTGTACTCGTTGGTATATTCAATAGAGCTAAAATGTGGGTCTAGCTCATTCCAATTATAAAGGGCCCAATGAGTTCGATGGCATTTCAGAATATACTTCACAAACAAAGGCCCATGTAGCATTTGATGCACATTATTAGGATACCTAAGGGAAATTACTATTGTTATTACATGGATTATGATATACTCTTGCAAATTACGGCCGCCCAAGCTTGGTCTCTCCGTAATGGATATATCTTGTTATGAGAATACAACCGATTGTCGCTATATTGGCTATTTTTGCCCCTCAATTTTTTCCTGTCGAATATATCTAAAAATTGCCAAAATTTGAAATATTGCTTAAATTTAATAAAATATTATTATTTAATTTAGTATTTTTTTTTTGCTGTGTGAAAATATTTTTCTCGTCAAAATAATAAAGTTATGTTTGTAACCAATAAAACTGAATAACAAATTATAGTGAAATTTTAAAATTTAAATGTTTACATATTAAATTCAACAAAAAAAATTATTATAATGATTTGATGTTAGTCTTGTGTGTATTTAAAATTTGAATGATCGTATTAGAAATTTATTTTAAAAAATATGGCCAAATTATTTTAATGGGACAAATATTTAGTTGAAAAAGGGTGAACGTGTAAAATTGTCCCTTTATGTTCTCTAAAAGTGTAATGTAGTGTAATATTATCCTTGAACTTTTAAAATTGAAATAATATCGCTCTTTCACTAACAGCTGTTAAAATTAATCGATTTTCATCTATTGACATTAACACCTTCTTTCCTAAAAGTCCCCTACTTTCACTTTGATGCAATGTTACATTTATACTTCAAAGTTAGAATAATGTTATTTGCTTATGGTACAATATCCGGAAGATCTGGTCCAAAAGATTTAAACCCCAAATAACTAATGGCAAAAGGTCAAAAATGCCCTTCATAAGGATATCCTTCTGGTGGTCTGTAGCAAACAACAGTTGCTTGAATGGATATAACTAACAAAACTAGTCATTGCATTGTTTCCACTCTCACTCAATGGCTCAGATAGCAAAATTTAATGGCATCACTGAGACACTGCCTGCCATATCAAAGATAACAAACAAGCAGAGAACCGTACGAAGAACAAAGATAAATGGATTCCTATGCAAGAAACAAGTTAGCAATGAAGAAAATCCACTGCACACCACAAGAAGGCTAGCACTAAGCCTTGCCTCTATGTCTCTTGTTGGAAACTCTGGCAATGGAGTCTCTCTTGCTGAGGATAACGGCTTTTGGCAACTCGATTTCCCTCTAACTGTCACGCCTCCTGTTGACAATAGTAAGCTTTCTGTGCATTCTCATGTTATGAATTGTTATGCTGTTCCCAGATGCAAGCAGATTAGCTGTTTGTTGTTTGTTTAATGCAGACATTGCAAACAAGAAAACAGGCACTCGTTCCTTTTTGAAGAAAGGCGTCTATATGGCGAACATTGGCGTTCAGGGAAGCATGTATAGGCTAAAGAAATATGCTTTTGACCTTTTGGCAATGGAAGATCTAATTGGACAAGACACTTTGAACTATGTTAGGAAGTACTTGAGACTAAAGTCAACCTTCATGTACTATGATTTTGACAAAGTTATCTCTGCTGCTCCCGTCAATGATAAGCAATCCCTAACAAATTTGGCTAACAGATTGTTTGACAATTTTGAGGAGGTAAGCAAGTTACATAGGATTTCTGATCAACTTGAGGAGGCAACTCTTGATATGCCAGGAAATTTTTGCAGCTTTTCTGTTGGCTAACTATTAAATTTCTGATCAACTTGACAGCTTGAAGATGCTTCACGAAAGAAAAACCTTCCACAGACACAATCATCTTATCAAGGAACAAAAGTAATTCTCCAAGAGGTCATGGACAAAATGCCTGATATCTGAAATGTGTTCTCAGTATGTATCCGCATTAGCTCTCCAATTCTACTTTAGCCTTAAAATTTTACACTGAATTTGGTGTTGAATTCATGTAAATGCAAAAAATGATACCAGAAAATTCATCGGCTATCAAAAGGGATGGCATAGATCAACAAAGGCACTTGGTATCGGCTACATTCTCAAAAACTTTATAATATAATACAAATTTAATAACAAAGGGTTAAACCCTTACAGATTTAATTCTTCAAGAGGGCATGAATACTGAATAGGCTTTTCAAATGCAACAAAGTCTTCGCTATACATGTTATAATCAGCTCTGTTTAGAATCACTCTTCACTTTATCAAATACACTTGACAGAGAAATATTATGAAATTATTGTTCTCTTAAAAGTCAGCCCAAGCTCAAGCGAGATTCCAATGACCGCATGATGGTATGACGTCGAGGAACTCCTATCTCACAAGCATTCACCCTGGCAGCAAATCGGAGTGAGCAAAGTGACTCGCCCAATGAAGAGTAATCAGGAGAGATGTTCACAAACATCAGTGTCTTTGAGTCTCCACCAAGACATGGCTGAAGGAACATAGTATTAAAAGCAATTAGAGGCGTCTTGTATTATAAAAAACACAAAAATGATAGATAAGAATCCACATCACAATTTCCTGATTAAACCAGTCACATAAAAAAGAAAAAAGAAAAGACAGAGAGAAAGAGGCAAAACACGAAATATGCTCCATATGCCCATAAAATTTTACAAATTTACTAAATATGTTTAAAATTATCTTCTAATACAATACCTGGAGAAGATAAGTGAGCTTTGAGTTTCTAAATGGTACATGGTCCTCCTTCTTTGCTAAGGCAAAGATAACATCACTTAAAGATGATAAACTTTTGTTGATGGCCTGGTAAAAGTTTAAAAGATCAAAAAAGGAAAAGAATAAATTTATGATTACTGAAAGCATATAGTATAGTAATAATGAAATAAACCAATAAAAATAGGACTAAAATCGTAACAAGAACTCAACTTACTTGTGTTTCTTTCAATCTATCCCCAGTGGAGCCACTCTTAGAAAGACGCTCGCTCCCAGCAAGATCAATAAGATTCAAGATGCCTTGTACTTGTTGGTCAGTGCTCTGAAGAATAATGTTAAACATTAAATTTTAAAAGGAGAATAGTAGTACAGACGGAAGATAAATTAAGAAAAATGGAATCATTACCTCATTGGTTCCAGATATTCGTAATGTGAAAACAAAATGACTTCTAGATGACTGTTCATTCATCTGTGTTTTGCCAACAGACCTGCAGGAAACAAAAATGAAATACATTGATTTCAGAAGGTTTTACCAAAAAATTTAGATAACTTGAGGTATATACTGCAATCTATTCTTTTATGCTTGTAGGATCTGCGCACGTGTATTATATGAGCTACTCTTTCGGTGCTCTATATCATAAAAAATTCAAACATTTTCTTTGTCAAGATTGAATCACTAATATTATGCATCAAATTATAGGCAACGTTGCAGGTACAATTACAATTTCAAAGTGTCAAGCACATACCCTTTGCAAATGCATTAATCAAGAGAGAGAATTTAAGAGCCAATCATTTTGAGCATTATCACATTTCTCAAAGTACAAATATGAATGGACACTTGAAAAAACTTAAGGAGAATGATTTTACCTACTCTTAGCAGCCTGATCTAGAAGGAAGGAGACCTCCCTAGTACTATGGACATCTACAATTGTAAGATCAGAAACATGTGTGTTCCCATTAGCATCATGTTTGATTGCGTATTGCTTCCCATTAGAACCATTTTCTGTTCGTGAAGAATCCCTATTTGTTGATAATAGATCACGGACTGTTTCGTTGTAAATTTCCAACATCGACACCTGTAATTGTTTGCATAAATAGTGTTTAATTATAACAAAAATTCATGTGTCATGCATGCTAACAGTGCAAAATCTATCGATATTATCGCTTACCTGCATTTCGTACTTCCAGCCCTGGGACAGAAGAGACTGCCTAGTTTGGAATATTTGCTCTAATGAACGGGGAATCAACCCCTTGTCCTCTGGATGACCTGATTTTCCCATCATGGTGTAGGTTTTACCTGACCCTGTTTGGCCATAGGCAAAAATGCAAACCTGGAGAAAGAATCATCATCCATTGAAGTATAGATGATACCAGCCATAAATTACTACAAAGTAGAGGGGGTACAATTAGCATATTCCCTTTTAATCGTGGATGCATGTGCTAGTTACATGTGCATACATTTATCCCAAGATACCAACTCAAAATCCAAGTAACTCAGATGCACAACTGTCATTCTGAACCTCATTCCAAACGTCGCAGGCATGTCTTTGGAAAGAAGATTTGACAGGTGTAGGGAGAAAATATGGCAAAGCACTAAACACTTCCCATTTGCCACAATTTTGGCAGAAAAATGTAATGTTTTCATAAAGGACTAGGACAATGTGAAATACCTTGTAACCATCGAGAGCACTTTGAACAAGCTGTGAAATTTCCACAAAAACATCTTCTTGTGATGCATCAGGTGTAAAAACTTTGTCAAAAGTGAAAGGATACTTTTGTCCTAGGAAAAAAAATGAAATTTAAGTTTCAAAGCTAGTTTGCATAACAGAAAAACGATGATCTTTTATACCAAAAAAAAAAAAAAAAAAAGAATTTTGTAGCCAACATCATGCTTTTACAGGCATACCATTTTGCATTAAATCAATGCCTCGTCCAAGAGCCTCTGTTGTTGTGGGATAAGATATGACTTTGACTTCAGTACTGAGACTATCCTCAGGCAACAGAGGCCGCACTCGACAAAATACACGGATGTTTCCTTTCAGTTCCTGTAACATAACAGGGGTAAGCAAGCTACATTGACAGAAACCCATGTAGAGAAATTACCATTGCACAAGTGTTACCAAGATTGTATTATGTAACTTTTTGCGAAGCTTCTCTCCTTCAATAAGTTTAAATTCTGCATCTTCCAGGCGATTCTGTAACTCACTTACAAGCTTTTTTTGTGCTACAAACTCAGTTCTCGTCTCAAACACAGACAGATCAGATACCTGAGGAGGGGAATATACACTTAACCATACTAAATATAATCAACAATAAACAATGCCAGACATCAGACAGAACTAATACCCGTAATTTATTCTGTGCAGCCTCTAGCTGCTCATGAAGTATGGTTATCTGCTCGCTCTGGGATGAGCACTTGGTCTGCCAAAAATATACATATATATATATATATATCATAAGAAGATATAGCTGGAAATGCATTGGATCATTCATAGAAATAAAAAGGGAATAAAAATTAAAGGCCCACCTCTAATTCACTTGATTTTACTGCTAGCTCCTCGCAATTAACCACTTTGGCTGTTAAATCTTGTACTTGTGATTGGCACCGGTCCCGATCAATCGTTACCTGTTGCAACTCTATCCTCAGAGTTGCAACTTCACTAATCAGAACATCCTTCTGCTTTGTAACTTCATCTAGAGATGCCTATTGGAGTCAATCCAAAAAAAAAATACAGTAGTTAGGAGCTAGAAAAGAAAATGATTAGAGACTATCCATAAAATGGACATTATTCAGCTAAAATTAAATTGCTACTGCAGAATATGGTAAATGACATCAACAATCATATGATTGTTCTTCACATATCATGTTCAATTCAAAGATCTCTCACAAGGCTACACGAGAAACTTAAAAAGTATCTTATCCAAAAGTTTTCACTGTTGGTGCACCCAACCTAAGAGAATGAGCCACTGGATGAAAAGGCAAGTTTATTTTATCAGCCATCTAAAACCCGAGGAAAAAGTATACACTTCCCTCTAGGATATTAGCAACCTTTATACACAGAATCCTACATTAGATAACTGAATTTGGACAGGATGAGAACAGAAAAGGTGAATGATCCCTTCCAATGGAAGTATGCAACATCTCTTGACCAAAAAACAGAATGCTGGATAATTTCCTTGCTCAACTATACAGATATTAATTTCTGTGCTACTCTATATTCTGTAATATTCAGTTATAAACTTTCTAAATAAATATTCTGTTTTGTAATGAAATTCAGTGGAGAAGAGTTACAAAAATTATAATACTTCTAACATAAAAATGTGGGTTTTTTCAAAGTAAAAGAGAAAGAAATGTAGCAATTCCTCTCTCATTATACATGAATAATCAAAGATTGAACATGAGCTTAAACCATTTTAGTGACTTTAAATCATTAAGTTGCGATGTATAAACTAAAACGGCCTTGGGAGAAAAAAATTAGTCCCTGAGGCTATACTATATGTATGATTCTCATTTGAACTCTGTCCGTTGACTACTGTCTACTGTTCTTTCTGTGGCTTGTACCCCTCAAGTTGCCCAGAATACAGCTTAGATTATATAACTAAATTTGGACAAGGACACAAACAAGAAAAGGTAAATAACTCCTAGCAGTGGAAGTAGGCACCCATATTAGGGGGAGAAAAAGAAAATAACTAGAAATGGGGAATGCTTTTTTCCAACAAAAGTTAGAGCCTTGGTTGATCATGTAACAATTGAACCCTAGAACGTTATTTTCTGCTGAAATCTAATTAATACATAATACTATAGAAACCAAGATTCTCAAAGCAGGTATTTTCCAACTAGGTTGACTCTCATTTTTTGGAAGTTAGCCTGCAATTTTTGAATTAAACAGACAACATTTTTCAATCTGCCTTCCACCTGTACCATTGACATGAACTTACACCATTTCAGCAACTCCAGATCACATTAAGTTGCATGAAGCAAAGAAGCATCAGAAAAGGAATTTAGTTGATTGAATTGAATTTTATTGGACATATGTCAATTTTTACTTAGATTATGAGAAAGTTCATTCCTAAACTTGTTTTAATCGAAGCATTGGTTGTTGATATTTCTTCCTTTTCATCTGAAAAGAAAGATGTATTATCATCAACTTTGAACTATCTCTCTATTTCCAATAATATCAATGTTTTGAACTTGATATTAAGAAAACTCAACCCTGAAACCAAAATGTTAATCAGTTGTATTGAGAACTGCAAGAACAAAAGCGTTGAAAAATCTGACACGCTTTGAGAGCCACTGGTGCCAGAAAAAAAAAAATACTAGATTAAAAAATGTGCTTTATAATGCCTGCTTACAATAATAAAGAACTCATCAAGGATCATTTGCAGTATCTCATGAATTGGCAAATATAAAACCAACACTGACAATTCTGTCTCCCAAAATAGTCATATTTGCATCTGAATGCTGACAATAATACAGTGTTAATAGTTCTCCGTCATTAAAAATTGAGCTTGATTTATCCATAGAAGTCTTGAGTTTTAAAACAAAAAAAGGAAGGTGTAAAACTTTTCCAAGAATCCATGGCAAGGATTGACACTTGCAACAACAACAAAAGCAATTTCATTCAACTCCTTACACCATGCCACAACAACGAATGACCCACTAAAGGAGGAGAAGAAAATACGAACTCACTTTGCATGAAGTATATTGATCTTGCAATGATTGGTATTGACCCCTCAAGTTGCTGAGATTCTCCAATATAGCAGCTTTTTCTTTTTCTCCCCGCTTACCATTTTCGTGAGCTGTATCAAGATCTGTCTGAAGTTTGCTGTTGTATAGCTGCAAGCTCGAATTGTACTCTTGCAATAGCTTGTACATATCATTTACCGAAGCTATCTACATAATTCAGGTAACCCACAAAAGCAACATTACTTCTGTACCATAATTAAAAAGATGAAAAGCAAAAAATGATGCAAATGATATCAGTAAAAGTGCAGTTGCATCTCGTTTTTATTACCCTCTGGTTAGCACTTTGAAGCTCTCCTTGAATCTTTCCAAGCTCCTCAGAGAGGGAATCTTGTGACTTCTCAAACGTAAGTCTGGCCTCTCTTTCTTTTGCGAGGGAATCTAATGCAGCCTGGTTGTTTTTACAACAGAAGTGCTCCATTAAAAAAAAAAAAAATCAAATAATGCAAATTTTTATCAGTAAAGCACATTGAAGTTAAGTTTCGTCTTCTCACCTTCTTCTCTGATTCTTCTTTGGAAACTTTATCTTGTAAAGAAGAAAGACTCTTTCTCAACTCTACAATAATTAAATTTAACTCCTCTTCTTTGTTTTTCAGCATCAATTCTACAATAAAAAACAAATTTTTGGATAAAGAAACAGACATTTAGAAATTTAAAAACAGCCAATAGAGAAAAGATTCTAATATACCCATTTCAGCACATTGACTCTCGTTAAATTCCAATGCATTTTGTAACTTTTCTTGCTCAAATATGTAATATCCTTCTAGCTCTTGAAACCATCTGATACATAGCCTAAGCCTCTTAATATAATCCATCATATTTTCACATCTCTCCTACAAAACACAGAGGCAGCAGATTAAGAGATTACTCTTAAATGAATCATAATAGCGTCCTCAAAAATAACTTACAAACCTTGTAATTGAACTTGCTTTTATATCTCATTCTTTCGCTTAACAGTGCATCAACATCCTCTCTTGTGAACTCAATTCCACCATACTCAGATCCAGCATTACTGGGAGGAGCACTTGTAGGAGCAAGTTCTTGTTCCCCATTTACGATTGCAAATGCTTGTCTCATTCTTCCATTAGTTGCAGTTCCAACCATTTTGTCAACTTCAAGTTGTTGCCACTTATCTACAAGCACCTCATCACCAATATATTTCTTCTATGAAACCCACAAAAAAATTCACCAGAAAGAAATTATCTTTCAGAAATATGATGCTCAAAGACAAAAGCATATCCACTATACTCCGTTTCATCAGCTTCTCTAAATGACCCACAAAGAGGCACTCAGAAAAGAAAAATTACAATCTAAGCAACTCATCATCAACGAAGGTAAGGAAAAAAAAAAAGAAAAAAGAAAAATGAATTCACCAACTAAAAGAGTTCAATGAAATATAACCCAAATTAGCATAACAAAATGAGCTCCAAACTACTGCTTAGAAAATGTAGATGAGAATCTTGAAGTCAGAAAAAACAAAAGAAACCCATTATACTACTACAAAATGCACACATGAATTTCAAAAAAAAAAAAGAATTGAAAAGATAAAATCTTGATAAGCCCAAGAACAAAATCATAAGAGATCCATTAGTATCAAGAACAGGAAGATAATGGCCAGAAATTTTTTTTTCAAAAAAAAAAAAGTAATGCTAGTGTTAAAAAGGAAAAAAAAAAAAAAAGGGAGGGGGGGGGGGGGGAGGGGGGGGGAAGCTTACATGTGAAAGGCTTGTAATAATGGGAGTTGAGTTAAGTGGAGGCTTGTTCTGATTGTTGGAGGCCATTTGAAGTAGAGAGAGAGAGACAGGAACAGAGGAAGTATTTTTTATTATTTTTCTTAATTTGTTTATTATTATTATTATTATTATTATTAATTAATAATCAATTGAGCTAGGAAAGGTCACTTTGGTTTATAGTTGGTGGGGCCATTGATTGTATTTAAAGCTACCGATTGGAATCACTTGGTGAGCAGGAAGATGACAGTGAAACAAACAAGCTCTATTCAAGAAAATGTAAAAATTGGAAATTTTACTGTTGGAATTATCAACTTTTTAAAAATGAGATCCGGCGGCATCGGAGCAGGCTTTAGGTAAGTGCCACTATGACTAAATTGCCCCTTACCTTTTATTTACGTTTCCTTAAATCCCAATACCTTTCTTGCTGTTCCAAAACGTTTCCGATCCTTTTTGCTAGAGTTGTAAACCCATGCCACATTCGAGTTTTGCACACCGTTATCAACATTTTTTATTATTTCAGGTCGATAGACATGGAAATATTTCACAACAAATTGTCATCCTTTTGGTTTGGAAGTCGGAAAAAAAACATAAAAATAAAAATCAATATTAGCGTAAACTAAAATATAAAAAAAAATTACAAACTCCATTTCATTTTGAATTATTAATTTCATCATTTAATCTTATCCATTTTAAATGTCCTTTTACAAACTGAAAGTCTGAAACTAATAGTATTAATAAAAAGTTTATATTTTTCTCTATATTTATTGTGCAATTGATAAATTTAATTTTGAATATATAAAAAAGTTAAATGGAACTTTTGAAATTAAAAAGCAGCAATTTAGTCAATTATTAATGCATTCTTATGGAATTAAGTTGTTTTAATTATTTATTGGTTTTTTAAAATCATTAACTATTATTCAGTCCGTAATATTTGATTAATCCATAGATTTTAATTTTTCAGTTTGGTTAATTAATATTTTTCGGTTAATCATTAAAATTTATAACATAAAATTATTAAAAAAATGATAAAATTCAATTCAATTTTAAATGTGCAAAGTAATTTAAAACAAAATCTAGAAAATAAATATAATTTACTAGCCAAAATTTATGTTCAACAAATTAATAGCTAATATTATAAAATAGATTTAATATTTATTAAAAATTAACATGCTTAATTTTAAGTCAAATAAAATTTTGGATAATATTAAATATTAAAATATAAACTCTAAAATATAAGAAAATGTAATTAAATACTATTATATATGATAAAAAATAATATATATAAAAGTTAATCAATTACTATATATAAATACTACTATATAATTAAAGATAATAATATAATATAAATTTAGTTTAAAGTATTATTTAATTTTTTTTAAAAAATAAAAAATTAAGGTATAAAAATAAAAATATATTTTAAAATATTATTTTATGTAAGTTTTAAAGAAAAATAGAAGAAAAGTGAAAAATTTTTAAAGTATAAAAATAAAAATATAATATATATCATATATGAATCGGTTAATCGTGGATTAATGATTAATCGGTATCCAAAAACCTAAATCACAACCAAAAACCTAAAATGTAAAAATTAAAAACCGTAACCGAGTAAATCAAATTGATTAATCAAAAAAATATTAATTCGATTTTGAATCGATTTTGCGGTTAACTTTTTTTTTTCTTGCTTACCCCTAGTTATTTACTGGATGAATTGCTTGACTTCAATAAACTTCACTACGGAGAAATACTTGATGTGTTTCCTCATTGGTTAGAGACCTATAATTATTAATTACATGATTGTTTTCATCTAAATCACATAATAGATAAAGATTCAACAAGATTATTGTCAAATTTCATTGCTGATTGCATTAATTATAAATGAAATTCTTAAAAATTTAATACTTTATTAGATAGCTTTTCAAGACTATCTAGAGACACAAACCTAATAAAACCCTGATTTCTTTTTGGATCAGGATTAGATAATTCTAAACTGATTATGATAAATACAAATAGAGTTATAGACGTATTCAAACTCTATTATCTTAGTCATACTTAGGGATATATAGCATCTCGAAAAATAACATCCTTTTTTTCATGTATGCCTAACTATATATTGCCTTCTCACATTCACTGTTTTGACTCATGATCTCATAACACAATTTTCGTGTTCAATATTGTATTCTACTCATAAAAACTACAATAGGCATACTGGTGAATCACGAAACTATTGAATGTAATCAAAAGGCTATCTTCCTCTCTTATAATATGTCATCCATCATGTTCCGACTTATTTTTTCTAGCTAGATCCACCAGGCCAAATTATTCCATAGCCTTTTGGAGACTAACTAAGTTAGCCACATTGAAGCATACTTCAAGGATAAATTAAGGGTTCTGAGGATCAATATCCTCACACTAGGGAAAGTTGAGATCATTTACTTATTAAATTCCCGCATTTTGGTCACTTAAGCACACTTGGTATGAAACATGTGCTATAGTATTATTTCCTTCCCTTTAAGGATCACATGTCTCACAAAATGATTTAACACCATACAAAAGCATAAGGTTGCGATGCATTGAAGCACCCAACTTTAGTCCACCTACTTAAGGTCTACTTCTAGCATCTAGATAGAACATGGCAGTTACATTTAACTCCCCATGGGATCACATATAATCCAAATTTGGATCTTAAACCAAAGTATACAACCTGATATATATCTTTATCTTACACTTTAACAAGACTAATCTTGTAACTTCTGCAAGATGGTACTTTTATTTTAAATAGGCTCTTAAGTCTCACCATATGTTCAAAAATCATCTCATCTCAGTCTCTATCAATTCATTGGCAAAACTAAGGTAAACACCTGCATGAGTTGGTTACTTCTACGTAAGCCTTGAGATATAATGTGTCTCTCAAACATATCTCTCGTTACAAGTTTAGTCGATAGATCTGCTATCATATCTTGAGTGAAAACATACTGTAAGTTCACTTTTCCTAGTGCAATAATATATTTTGTGTAATGATACTAATGTCCATATGCTTAGTCATACTATGAATTTTCGAATTTTTGATGTAAGCAATCAAAGATTGACAGTTAATAGAGACTGTCACTGGCTTCTCTAAAGCAATTACTCTTAAATGGTTCATAAACCTTTTTAGCCAAATTGTTTTTTATATTGTAGTTAGGTAAGTGAGGAATTCAGCTTCCATTGTTGATAGGGCTATACAGGTTTGTCTTTCACTACTCCATGAGATGACACCTTTGCTAAGCAAGAAAATGAATCATGAAGGATTTACTCTCATACACATCTCCTCCTCAGTTAGCATTTGTTATTCTCTTAATTATAAATCCTTGCCTTGATAACAGAGAGAATATTCAGTGGTAACTTTGAGGTATCTAAGTATCCTCTTGATTGCTTTCTAATGTGCTTTGCCTAGGTTCGATTGATATCTACTTAATAAGCCTACTGCATAGCATATATCAGGTCTTGTACAAAATATTACATACATTATACTACCCACGACAGCCGCATATAGAACATTCCTTATACTTTCCATTTCTTATGGTGCCTGAGGACATATGATTTTGCTAAGAAACTGATTCTTGGCAATGAGGTTATCAATGAATTTGCAATTTTGCATATTAAGTTGTTCAAAGACTTTGTTGATATATGCCTCTTGTGAAAGAGACAATAACCTTCTCGAACGATATCTTAAAATCTTAACTCCAAGAATGTAAGTTGCTTGGCCTATATCTTTTCATCTCAAAGTTGGAAGATAACCAATCTTTTATTTCATTTATGTACTCTTTGTCATTTCTAGCTATTAATATGTCGTCTACGTACAATGTCAAAATGACAAATTTATTTTCAGAGCTTTATAATAAACATAATGGTCTTCGTTAATCATGTTGAACTCATTCGATATGGTTGTTTCCTGAAATCTCAAATACCATTATTTTGAAGATTGTTTACAAAATAGATTTTTTAAATCGGTAAAACTTATATTCACTGATTTTTTCAATGAAACTTGCAGGTTGTTCCATGTAGACTTCTTCATCTAATTCTCCATTAAGGAAAGCAGTCTTCACATACAATTGATATGGCTATAAGTCCAAACTAGCCACTATAGCCATAATTAGCCTTATAGATGTAAATCTAATAATAGGTGAGAAAATCTCCTCATAGTCAATCCCTTTTTGTTGTGTAAAACCCTTAGTGACTAACCAAGCTTTATATCTTTCGATATTTCCATCAGCTTTTTGCTTTACATTAAAAATCCACTTATTTTCAATTAGTTTGCATCCATTTAGTAGATAAACTAGTTCCTAAATATGGTTTGATCTCATAAATGTCATTTCTTCTTCCATTGCTTCAACCCATTTTTCCTTAGTTGTGCATAAAAGAGCCTCTTATATATTTTTAGGCTTTTTTCATCTTATGGGGAAACTAGAAAGGCCTTGTTTGAGCCTTCGATCTCAAATTGTTTGTGTGGAATACTTTTCCTTTTAGATTTTTGCAATTTTGCCTCTTGATAAACATGTGTCATATATTCATCATAATTTTGAATGCTCCAACTAGGACCAAGGTCCATACTCCCACTGAAGTAAGGATCTCGAACATCTCGATCTTTTAGAGGATGAGGGTATTGACTTTCTTCCTCTAATTTCCTTCCACTCAGATAGAGTAATCCTAATAGTTCATTTTCTTGAGTTTTATAGAACGTAAAATATTAATTCACTTCTCCCAACTTTGGAAATTCATTCTCTAAGAATATGATGTCTTATTATTCAAACTCTATCATTGTGCCATCTTCTTGCTCACCTATGAAAACATATCCTTTGATAATTTAAAGTATCTTATAAAAATACTCTTTTTACCTCTTGGACCTAATTTACTAGAGGTATCATAGACATAAACAGTGCAACCCCAAGGTTACAAATGGCTCAGGTCAGGTTTTCGACTAGTCCACAACTCATAAGAAGTGGATGTGACAAATTTGAAGGGCATGGTTAAGAACGTATGTGGTAGTCAACAGAGTATCTCCCCAATAAGAGATTGACAAATTTGCCTCAGCCATCATAGATCTTACCATATCAAAGAGAGTCATATTTCTCCTTTCAGCAATACCGTTTTGTTATGGAGTTCTAGGAATGGATAACTAATGCTCAATTCCCTTTTCATCACATAAAGCTTTAAATTCATTCAAAAGATATTATTGACTTCTATCAGTTCTTAAATCTTTTATTTTCCTATCTAATTGATTTTCAACTAAGTTTATATAACTTTTGAAGCAATTTAATGCTTCTGACTTGTGAAAAATCAAATAGACATGATCATACCTAGTATATTCATCTATAAATGTAATAAAATAGTAGGCCCTATGCCTTGACCTTACATTCATTGGACCGCAAACATCAAAATGGATTAATTACAATAAAAATTTAGCCTTAGTTCCTTTTTCGAATGGTTTTTTAACCAGATTTCCTTTTAGGCAATGCTCGCAAGTAGGTAAATCAATTTCATTTAGGTCACCTAATAAACTTACTTTGGCTAACTGACTCATTTAGTCTTGTTTAATGTGATTTAACCTAGCATGCCAAAACCTACTTTGGCTAACTGACTCATTTAGTCTTGTCTAATGTGATTTAACCTAGCATGCCATAATTTCACCTTATTCTCATAACTATGTGAAGCAAAAGAAGAAATTAAGGAAAAACTAGTATTATTCATGTAATCATGATCAATATCCATGATAATAGAATTGTTCGAAATAAAACAAAAACCACAATAAATATTATCTAAACATAAATGTATACTATCATCCTTCAAATGCAAATGAAAACCAAGTCTTAACAAGGCTAAAATAGAAACTAAATTCGTACGAATATTTGAGCATAAAGTACTGTTAGTGTAAGCCCTAGCCCCAATACATTGTAATAAAATACTTTAGTTAATAAATGAGGTATTTGTTTTATCTATTGTATTCCTGTGCATATCAATTGATAGAACTATCCAAGAATGTTGTTTCAGTTTAAGTTATCATGTGTGAGGCACATAGTTGTAAGACCTTGAAATAAAAGAGACTTCATTCTAAATATCCCTAGTCAGTCATTGTTATGGGAATAATAATGAATTAAGACTAGTATGCTCTCTCTGATAAGTTGAGTTATGTCTTACGGATCATAAGGACAAGAGTGTCAATCAGAGATCATAGATACATGTTTAGAACATGGTATCTGGATTCGATCTGTTTATAAGAACACTACATGATACAAGTCATAAGTGTTTCTCATATGCAAGTTTTGCATCGGAGTTCTTAGACCTAAAATCTCTATGAAATTATTTATGAATTACTGTATACTTTAACATACACCTAACATGCTCGTAACAGAGTGACAAGTATGGGTATGCTTGGGTATGCATTGATTCATGTTAGAGAGCATGGGAGAAGTGAAGGGATTATCCCTCTCAATAAGAAAGAAAATATCATTGGCCACTTGATCAGTGAACTGAGAAGTGTATGGCCATACCGAGATGAAACAATGAGTAATCATTATTTATCTGAGAGTTCAGTGTCACTGGAATATCAAGAAAGGAATTAATATATATAAGGATGACTAGTTCCATGCCTTATATTAATTATGATATTTATGGGTAAAGGACTATGCAAAATTGCATTAGGTCACTAAATGCCATTTGCATTTTCATTTAATTTGGAATGCTATAATATCTTGCTAGAGAATATATATAGCCTTTGAATTAATTTATTAATTCATTGCCAATATTAAATGGACCTATAGGATCGCACACAAAGCATTGGGCTTAAAATATTTAAATAAAGTATTGGACATTAATTTGGGCTTTTAATTAAAGTTAAATTAATGTATGTAATGGGTATTAAAATTGCTATTGGAACCTTGGTCCATAAGAGAGAGAAATTCAGCCCACAAGGTTTAATTTCAATTAATTAATTATATTGTATTAATTTAATTAATTGAGTATTAAAGCCTAAAAAAATTTTAATCAAATCAAATCACTTAAATAAAAATTGAAGTGACCAAAATTCCAAGATAAATATCAAGGAATTTCGGCACATGTATAAGTTTTAAATTAAGTGATTTATTAGATTAAAATGTCTTAGATTTATTTTAAATTAATTCAAAAGAGTTTGAATTAATATATGCCACTTAATTTTAGGAGGTGATTAAGGCTAAATTAACTATCTTGAGGTAGTGGATTTTAGAATTAACACTTAAAAATAAATGACATATATATAATTGAATGAGAAAAAATAAAACCCTAGTGGTGGTGGTGGCGTGAAAACTCTCTCTCTCTCACAAAATTCTCTTGGCCGAATTCACAAGGAGAATGGATTCTTCCTCATTCTCTTGTGTTCTTGGGCAGCAATAGCAACTAACAGAAGTTCAAGATCAAATCTTGTAGCTTCAATCCATTGCCATTACACAATACTTAAATAGAGAGCTAGCAATCTCGGTTTTAAGCTTTACTTGCAATTATGTGTGTGAACATAGAGAGGAGTGGCGTAAAGGCTGTTCTTTTGGCATTGGTGGTGAAGATCTAAGATTGACATATCCTTCTTGGTTGCTGGTCATCATCAAAATCAAATCTTGAAGTGCATATAAATTTGTAAGTTTTAAAACCCTAAAATTGCATGTTTCGATTCTTGTTATGGAATTGTATGGCATGTATGATCAAATTTTATCATTTTTCCGCTGCATGATTATTATGTACATACCATGTCATTTTCCATTAAGTACATCATGCAAAAATAGGGTTTGACCTTTACACCAAACTAATATGCACATGCCAATCCCTTGAACTGCCATTCTAGCATAGTTTTCTACATAAATCCACTTAGCTCCATTTGGGACTCATCGAAATTCGATAAATGCTTCTCGATCCCTTGTCACATGGTTCGTTGCTCCTAAGTTTATTACCCATAAATGATGAAAGTCAGTTAGGAAAGTAGAAGTAGATACACATATTTCACTAACTCTCGAGTCAAAATAGTATACCTATTTAGGCACAGTGCAAGCTCTTGCGTAGTGTCCTTTCTGTTGGTAACTGAAGCACTTTACTTTTGAAATCTTTACTTTCTTCTTGCCTTTGGATCTTTTAGTATTCTTTCTCACTTTTTGCTTCTTAGGCTCCTTAGTCTTGTCTTTACCCTAATTTTTAGACCTTTTTCTCTTATTTTGGTTAGAACCCATTCCACTAGAATAGGACTGTGCCATATGCACTTTGACATTGATCTTAATTGTTGCTAGATGGTCTTCTTTAAGTTTCAGATAATGAACACCATCCCTAAATGTCTTTATGTTATCCATGTGAGTGGGTTGTATTTTCATATGCTCCTAACTCTTGGGTAAAGAACGGATGATAGCCTGGACCTATTGCATATCAGTTAACTTATAACCGGCCTCACTAAGCTCAAATATTATATTTTCCATCTCTTTTAGATGTTTTCACATGTTGTGATCAAACTTTTTTAATAAGTATCAAATTTGGTCATCATTGATCAGAGTTTAGTCAAAGACTCACCTCCGAATTCCTCCTGCAAAGTGATCCATAGATCTATTGCATTCTGATACTTGTAAAATTTCCTAGTGATGTCATCATCCATTGCACTCAGCTAGATGATGGGAGCACTGTAATTTTTCTTTTTTATGCCATATAAGCATTTCGCTCCTGCCTGTGCTGGGTAGTGGTGTTGTCCCCAGGTTCATCCATAATCGAACTCAAGGGTTTTAAAGCCTCTTGCTCTTCAAGCATATACTAGATTTTTATACTCCAAATCTCATAATTATCACTATTCAATTTCATATCTTTACTTAGTTTGGCAATAATTGATTTGGAAGCAGTAGCCATTTTGGATCCTTTGATCTCTAATGGAATAAAATTGTACATTATTAAAGGAGAATAGGCAAACTATTTACTATGCATTTGAAATAATAACTTAATAAAGTTTTCTATTAGGCTTAAATTCGAAAAGTCAACTTAAAGTATACAATTACCCACTAAGTCCTAATATCTAACCTTACCGGTTAAAATTTCATGCATAGTACATAAATCTGAATTATTGAATTTTTAAGTTCTCAAAATTTAAGAGGGGATCTTTATTGGTTTAAGTCTTAACTTAATAATTATGAAATAATTCTACTTATAAAACATTGCAAGGTAAATAACTATTAAATAAACACATTTATCATAAAGTTAAAAGCCATAATATTGAGATAAACTCATTTATTTAACCAATAAATAAAATCCAACAATTCAGGCCAAGACACTCATGTCCATTAAATAAAAGTAAACATAATTCTAAAAATAGAAATGCTAACTAAAATTGACATATTTGTCAACCATTCTAGAAGTCTATATTTCACAAAATATGCCTCGTCTTAGGGATTTAATCTTTGACCAAATTCATCAAATCATCGGGTAACTTATAAGTTCGTTATCAAACCATGGACTATGCACACCACGTCCACTTCTCAATACCATCATAGATTTAGTGTTACTTCACAACACTCCTAATTTAGCAACTCTAACGAAAAATTGAATAATAGATTTTCTGTAAAATCTATCTCCTATAAATTAGATAGTTTCTATTAACTCCTATAGTTTTGGATGATATTCACAGGAATCAATCACAACCTTGTATATCTAGCCCACCAATCTAAATTCACTCCTGCATTTATTCTTGCTATTGAACTATATGATGCATTATTGCATCAATGTCATCAGCCCGAATCCTTTTATTCGTTATGGTGTTGTGGACTTTTTGTACACTTGCTTTAGTCTTTGCATTGCCATTAAGAGTATGTGGAATCATATGTGTCCTTATCATCACCATTTCTGCTACACATAACAAAAATTAATAGTTTAATACACACATGTATTAAACTCATATGATTGAAACTCATTTCAATAAAAAATAAGGATAATTCCACAAAAAATAAATAAAATTTTACAAAATTATTTTAAAATTTTCAAATACAGAAAATACTTTTTCTATAAAATATTATATTTGAAATATCAAAAAAATATTTTGATGTTGCACTCTTACATTTATTCTTGCAGCTGAACTATATGATGCATTATTGCATCAATGTCATCAGCCTAAATCCTCTTACTCATTTTGGTGTTGCAGACTTTTTGCACACTTTCTTTAGTCTTTACATTGCCATTAGGAGTATGTAGAATTATAGGTGTCTTTATCATCACCATTTTTGCTACACATAACATAAATAATAGTTTACTACACACATGTATTAAACTCATATGATTGGAACTCATTTCAATAAAAAATAAGGACAATTCCACAAAAAATAAATAAAATTTTACAAAATTATTTTAAAATTTTCAAAGGCAGAAAATACTTTTCCTATAAAAAATATTTTCTGGTCTTTAAAAAATTTATTAAAATATACCGAAAATTATAAAAATTATAAAATTTAATATAAAAAAAATTAAGTTGATTTGGTGGCCAAAGCATGCCTCACGTGCTAAGAGGCTGGCAGATGTGCCTGATAACTATGAATTAAACTATATTTTTAGTGTGTTTTTAAGTGTTTAATTTAGTTATTTTGGTTTTAATTTAGTTAATTTTATGATTAATTAGTTAATTTAGGTGTTTGTTGGCTTAATTGAAAGTTTTGGTGTTTTCAGGGACTAAATTGAAAGAAAGAACGATTAAATTGCAAGAAGTAAGAAGATTTGGAACAAAAGTGCAAAATTGGAAAAGTTGTTTAAAAGAAGTAACGTGAAGGACAGAATGGTTATGCTCTCCCGAGCATAATTTTTGCTCTCCCGAGCACAGTTATACTCTCCCAAGTAGGAAACTTACTCTCCCAAGCGCTTTGACCACTCTCCCAAGCAAAAATACTGCTCTCCCATGAAAAATGGAAAATTATCGACAAAAATCTTCCTATTCAAGAGAAACTCCAACTCAACCTCAGAAAATGAAGTCTTAGTCAACAAAACTTCTTCTTTGGTAGTGATTCCACTCTATAAAAAAGGCACAAAGACATCAAAGTGGAGAGAGCTAATTACATAGATAGAGAACGTTAAATTATGAATTTTCTTTACCTTTCTCTTTTGTTTTCTTTAGTTAATTTGTACAGTAGTTTTAGCTTAGTTTTTCTTTTATTCTTAGTTTGCAAATCTTTTATTTTAGTTGTTCTTTTATTTTAATCATGTTTAGGAAGTAGTTTTTCTTCTTTTGCTAATGGATTCTTGAAATCTTATATTTTTATTGTTATGACTTAAGCTTGTGCTTAATTTTAATGCAAGTTTGATTATTTCTTTGTTCTTAAGCATATTCTTATCATTATTTAACTAAAGTTTGGTTGTTAGCTTGATTAATTATTGGTTAATAATTGACTTTTGGTTTGATCATTGATATGCATGTTCTTAGGTTAGTTTGCTTGGGTTGATGCATGATTATGTTCTGAATAAGAGATAATTTTGTGTTAATTAAAGTAAGTTAAGATTAAGAAAAAGTGTAACTAAGAATAGGTGAAAGTTAAATTTCTTGAAAAAGGATTTAAAAGACATCTAGGAGGATTAATTCAAATTTTTATGCTAAGTATTGAATTGTTCTGAATAAGAGAATTTTAATGCTTGAAATGATAATCTTGAGTAATGTTATCTGGTTTTATTCATCTAAATTCTTCATAATCACTTGTGTTTCTCTTTTAATTAAGTCATTACAACAAAAGTTAAGGTTGATAGTTTCTTTAGCAGGAGAATTCCAGTTATTGTTTTGTTTTTAATTCATGTTTTAGTTTTTATTTTGTTTAATTATTTATTTAGTTTAATTTTTTTCTTTTAAATCAAAAACATTTGAAAAATAATCTCGGATTAATTTAATTCACTCAAAGGTATTCTTTTTAGCAATCCATGTTCCCTTGGGTACAATATTTAGGGTTTTAATCTATATTTTCCTATATTACTAGCCGATCTAGTACACTTACTAGACACCGGTCAAGTTTTTGGCGCCGTTGTAAGGAAACCGCAGTGTTGTTTGTTTAATATCTTTTCATTGAATTAGTTTGAGATTTTTATTTTTATTTTATTTTTGATTTGGTGATTGTTCTTTACAGGAACAATTTTAAACATTCTTCAAGATGATGCAAGATGAGGTCCAAAATTATGAATTGTTTTTTTTGAAACAGCAAGTGAATGATTTAATAAGAGAAAGAGAGGAGATAAAATGATTGCGTGCACAATCATCACCATCCGTTGCTGAAGAGTCTTATTCTCTTTGGGCTTTGAGAGCACAAATGAAAGAATTGAGGAAAGAGAATCAAGAACTACGATATTCAAAAAAAGCCTGTAGCTCTGAAAATCAATGTCTTTATAACCTGCTTATATGTAAGGACAAGCAATTTTGAACTGAAAAAAATAGAGGGCCACACAAGAGGCTATTATCTCCGAAACTGAAGATGTTTATGACTTGCCAGAAAGGAAAGAGAATTTTAATGCTGAAAAAGAGAAGTGGGAGGCTACAATAAGGGCTCAAGAGAAAAAATTTAGAATTCAAAAAGAAAAGATAAGGACTCAAAAGGAGATAATTAAGAGTCAAGAAAATTTATTAAGGGATAAAGAGGAAAAAATTGAAAAGTTAAAATCTAAACTAGAACTTTTGAGCTTTTCTGTAAAATTTCAAGGTGATGGGGGTAAGAAGGAGAAAACAAATCATTCAGTAATAGGGAATAAGGAACAAGAGGAACAATTCATCTTTTAAGACAAGTCATGTGTTTATTTAGAAGATGTAGGACCTTTTATAGAGAATTTATCACCAAAGAAGCAAGAAGGGAAAATTTCTTAAGTGGAGATATTGGGATCAGATCGCTTGAAGGATTTATTTAGGCTAGAGGAGCCGGTAGAGTTAGTTCTTAATGAACCAAAGGAGGAATCGTACTTTATTGAAGATATGAAAATTTCAGCTTTGGTGAACTATGATAGATTTCTTCTATTAATAGGAGAAAACGAGGAACAAAGTTCGAAGAGACCTATATTTGGATCACAAGCTAAACCTCTTAAGAATAACATAAGTTGAGCTGGGACTCAATAAACCAGAACTTCTCAAACTTTTCTCTTTAAATTTTTGTCAATTATTTTTTATCATTTATGTTTTATATGTTGTTAGTTTTAGCTCATAAGTTTTTGCATGTTTCTTATGTTTATTTGTTTGTGTTCTTTTTAATTCATGAGTTTAAGTTTTGGGTTGAAAATTAGCTTTTAATGATCTTTGTGCTTAATTAAGATTAATAAGTGCTTTTAAGGTAATTAAAGAGCTAAAATGATTTTTGAGGTGAGTGAATTACAACTCAGTTGAACTTAATATAGATTTATGCTTTTTGAGTGTTTTCATTAGTTAAATGTAAATTTGATCTTAGTTGCTTCATGCACTTAAGAGAGACTTATCCATTTGCTGAGATTAACAATGAACTTGATATAGTTTGAAAGTTTGCAAAGGGCATATGTTTTGAGAGAACTTAGATGGCTTGTGTAAAACTTGGGATTAGTGTGCTTATAAGATTGAATAAAGAGCTTGAAGCAATTATTAAAGAGCTTACTTCAGAGAAGGGTCAAAGAAAGTATACAAGTTTCATAACTAAATCCATTTTATCTTATAACTAGGCTTTGTACTGCTAAAATAAAAATTTACAAAACATTAGGGTATAAATTGGATTAAAAAAAGTTGATTTAAATAAATGGCTTGAGCATGCTTAGTAAGGTTGTTAATAAATATTTTTCAAAATATTAAATCTGATGCTTTATAACTGAAGAAGTTTGGTTTCCTATTGTGCAGGAACAAAACTACTCGGGTGAGTAATATTATGCTCTTCCGAGCATGTTTTTGCTCTCCCAAGTAGATTGCTGGCGAGTCAATTCAGAGGCTTTATGCTCTCCCGAGTCAAATTTTTGCTCTGCCGAGTAGCCTACCCCATAGCATCAAATTGCATTGCTCGCTCATGAATTTCAGCAACTTTCTCGCGCATCATGCGCCAGCCCATTAGCAGCATTTCACTCGCTCGCGCAAGTGGCTTACTCCCCCGTACGCCTTGCAGCGACGTGCTCTCCCGCGCATCAGCCATGCTTGCTGGCACCTTATGCCTTGCGACGTTGCACTGCTTGCCTGCGCCTCAGCACCTGCTAGCCCAAGCGTCTTCACACTGCTGCCTGTAGCTTGTGCCACTCACCCATGCCTCCTTTTCACTCGATCGAGCACCATGCTACTGCATGCAGCTTTCTTCATCTCACTCCCCCAAGCAATTATTTCACTCCCCCGAGCACTTCCCATCACACACACATACTCATATCCACTCTTGCACACACACTCACTCAAAAATTGATTACACACTTACTCACTCCAACAATTGTTATAACACTCATTCAATTCACTTATTAAAGCACACACCCACCAAAGGAACTTAGAGTTTAAATTTCTTCTGACATTATTCCCTTCCTCATTATTTCAAGTAAGTACGCTATTAATTGTTTAAACTTGCACTTTGCTTGTGTTTATTACTTGGATAGATATGGTCAAACTATGATTTTTCTTCAATCCCCATCCTTATTCTTATCAACTAAATACATTTTGCATTGCACAATTGACATACTTAGATTACTTGGTTTGAATGGGATTAAGAGTGTGATATTCTTGAACATAAGTGTGCTAAGAGCTGAGTTTTGAGTTAAGTATGTTTCCTTTACAGTCCATTTTCTCTCAGTTACTTATTAGGATTGAACTTTATTTTTATAGGTTGAGAGTGTATTTAAATTGGCTTTGTTATTTTGTGCATTCCATGACCAATTAACAATATTTCTCTTCATTTTGTTAAGCCAAACCATCATCAATCATCCTTTGACTTGAGATTAGGCATTCATGTATCTAATGTCAATCTTACAAAATGGTGATATTGTGCATTGAGCATTCCAGCATTTGTTTTCGAACTAGGTGCATTTCTTCACTTGCCATCATGATTATTAATGCTTTCACTCACTTGATGACATATTGATTTTATGCATACCATGATTTTTAGGTTTTAATTGTTGCACTATTTTGGTTCTAGAGGCATGATTAACTTGTTCGCTCATTTATTTTGATCTGATGTCTCCTTTTGGCTTGCTTATAATTCTTTGTCTATGCTATCACTTTGAGTCAAGTGTGCAATTGCTATAGTCACCATTTATTTTGAGTACTGACTTGTTTATCAGCATTTTATGCAGTAAGGTGATATTTTTCAACATTGCTGAGGACAACAAGATTTTAAAAAGGGAGATAGAGCTCAGCTGAGCTAGATTTTTAAGATCAATTGGAGGGAGTTTTCTTACACTACTCATTCTTTTATCTTGTCTATTCATTCTCTTACTCATGAATTGATTTAGTTATTTTGTTTTATTTTTTTTAGTATTTAGTTTTATTTTGCATGTTAATAGAGTATAATTAATTTATTTATCATTTATTATACATAAAGCTTAGTTTGCCCCAGTTTTTCTCAGAATTTGAACAAATTAAACTTAAATTTAGATTTTTGTATTAGTCAAGATTATAGTTTAACGATAAGACAAGTAGGTTGTTCAATAAAATTTTATGCTAGGCTATTACTCAACTTGGTTTATAATTATTAGTTTCCACATTTAAAGCACAAAAGATTAGTTTTTAAACTTTAGAAAAACCAGTGCATTGAAATAGTTGAGCAAGAAATTTTAGGACACTAGAACCTTCCTTATCACCCTTCGAAATATAAAAGCAACTCAAGCAACTTAGAAAGTGATCTAGGCAAATTTTTCTTGTTGAGCTAATCAAAAGATTGTTTTTTCATCTTTTTTATTGCATTGACCTTTGTTAACCAATTTGAGCTTAATGAGGTATGCTTGAAGCGTATTATTTGTTTATTGTTTTGTTACACTCATTATTTAACTATTTAGCCTAAAAGCTTTTATCTACCCTCTAGAATTGGCCACTCTAAATTTGGATAGATTTACATTTATTGGGCATATCAAGTGTAATGAGAATAGTGGCATCTTTTAGGGCAAAAATTGTTAAATGAAGTCAAGTGCTTGTATAATATCCTTGATTTACCCATTTTTTTTATTGTAAATTGCCAGCAAAAGAAGCTAGTAAAAAAGGAGAAAAATAAAAAAAAAAGAAGAAAAGAAAAGATGGTGAAAAAAAAACTAGCATATGTTGCAAAATCTTAAGTGTGGGATATTTACAAGGAAAATAATGGGTGACTTCTCAAAAATCAGAAATTGAGCAAAGTAAGAGGAATTTCAGTCTTATAGTTTCTATTTTGGGAATGCTTAATTCTTGAAAGGGATTGAGTAAGTAAGCTTGGCAAAGGAATTGTGTTTCATAATTTATAGATTTAGAAATGTGATTTATTCAAGTATACAGTGGCTAGTTCTCTTTGATTATCTTTTGATAATTCTTTGATAGCCAGTACCTTAACCTCATTCCAATCCAATTAAGACCTAAATGATTTTATATTTTGCTTTGAGTTGTTTAGTAAAGATGACTTTCGGGTTCCGATGTTAAAGGAGAGGGTTATGGTATTTCTAAAGTTTCAAGTACGAAACCATAAGTGTACTTAGTATACTTCAATTCTAAAGCTTGATTATGAGATGCATTGGTATTTTGTTTTTGAAAAATTACTTAAAATGTTTTGGTCTTGCACACACATACGAAAACTAATTCTTATTTCCTTATTTGAGTTTATTCTAGCCATGATTTATTGAGTGCTCTTGTTAAATGTTGAACTTAGTTTTGAATTGTGTAAATCTAATTTTGAGTTTGATTATTCTGAGAGGTTGGTTTGTTCAGATTTGCTCAGGGACGAGCAAAAGATAAGTGTGGGGTATTTGATAACTGTGAATTAAACTATATTTTTAGTGTGTTTTTAAGTGTTTAATTTAGTTATTTTGATTTTAATTTAGTTAATTTTATGATTCATTAGTTAATTTAGATGTTTATTGGCTTAATTGAAAGTTTTGGTATTTTCAAGGACTAAATTGAAAGAAAGAAGGATTAAATTGCAAGAAGTAAGAATATTTGGGACAAAAGTACAAAATTGGGAAAGTTGTTTAAAAGAAGTAACGTGAAGGACAGAATGGTTGTGCTCTCTCGAGCATCATTTCTACTCTCCCGAGCACAGTTATACTCTCCCAAGTAGGAAACTTACTCTCCCAAGCGCTTTGACCACTCTTCTATGCAAAAAAGGAAAATTATCGACAAAAGTCTTCATATTCAAGAGAAACTCCAACTCAACCTCAGAAAAGGAAGTCTTAGTCAGTAAAACTTCTTCTTTGGCAATAATTCCACTCTATAAAAAGGGCATAAAGACATCAAAGTGGAGAGAGCTAATTACATAGATAGAAAACGTTAAATTATGAATTTTCTTTAGCTTTCTCTTTTGTTTTCTTTAGTTAATTTTTATAGTAGTTTTACCTTAGTTTTTCTTTTATTCTTAGTTTGCAAATCTTTTATTTTAGTTGTTCTTTTATTTTAATTATATTTAGGAAGTATTTTTTCTTGTTTTGCTAATGGATTCTTGAAATCTTATATTTTTATTGTTATGACTTAAGCTTGTGCTTAATTTTAATGCAAGTTTGATTATTTCTTTGTTCTTAAGCATATTCTTATCATTATTTATCTAAAGTTTGGTTGTTAGATTGATTAATTATTGGTTAATAATTGACTTTTGGTTTGATCATTGATATGCATGTTCTTAGGTTAGTTTGCTTGGGTTGATGAATGATTATGTTATGAATAAGAGATAATTTTGTGTTAATTAAAGTAAGTTAAGATTAAGAAAAAGTGTAACTAAGAATAGGTGAAAGTTAAATTTCTTGAAAAAGGATTTAAAAGACATCTAGGAGGATTAATTCAGATTTTTATGCTAAGTGTTGAATTGTTCTGAATAAGAAAATTTTAATGCTTGGAATGATAATCTCGAGTAAAGTTATCTGGTTTTATTCATCTGAATTCTTAATAATCACTTGTGCTTCTCTTTTAATTAAGTCATTACAATGAAAGTTAAGGTTGATAGTTTTTTTAGCAAGAGAATTTCAGTTATTGTTTTATTTTTAATTCGTGTTTTAGTTTTTATTTTGTTTAATTATTTATTTAGTTTAATTTTTGCTTTTAAATCAAAAATATTTGAAAAATAATCTCGGATTAATTTAATTCATGCATAGGTATTCTTTTTAGCAATCCATGTTCTCTTTGATACGATATTTAGGATCTTAATCTATATTTCTCTATATTACTAGCCGATCTAGTACACTTGCTAGACACCGGTCAGTGCCCACACGCACGACTGAAGTTGATTGGGCCATATGGCGTTGACCCACTAGTCCATGTGTCATGACACGTGTCACCACATCAAAGCCATATGTTGACATGTGGTACTCCTTAGTTAGCCCATGTGGTTGTCACATGGCATCCAGGTGACATGTCACTAACACGTGGCATGACCACAATCATCCATATGTCACATCCTAGTTGGGCCACATGTCAGGATGACACATCACTTGACATATGGTACGACCACAGTTGTCTATGTGTCACCCTCCTCATTGGACCCATGTCAAGATTATGCAATCATACTGACACATAGCCTGATGAGTGTAGGACATGCGTCCTCTGGCATGTACCTGTATATGATGGCATGTGCACTCCACACGCTGCCTAGCCGGTGGTTTTAGCCTATTAGATTTCCATCGATGGGGGATTTTTGGGGTCTGTGATCGCGACGGTGAGATCAAAAATTTAAAATCTTAATTTTATTTTAGTGTTTCATATAGATATGTAATTTCACTCAATTTTTAGTGTACATGTACACATAATAAAATACACACACACACACACACCAAAAATTAAGTGTTTCATGCATCGTCTGTTGATTTACCAATTTACATATAAATTTTAGATCAATATTAAACATGCCATGACACAAAACAAGTGCTCTAATACCAATGTTGGGTAAACATGCATATGGATACATATAAAAAAATAAATAAGAGGAAATATATTTACCTCTTGTACCAAAAAAATATTTGATAAAACGAAAACACATGATCTTAGTTTTGTGTCACTGGTTAGGCCTTTAACCATAAGCAATTATGCCGTAAAAAAATAACAAATCCATGGTCTAAAAGCCCCTTGAGATGTAGAGAAAACAAAGTAGAAGAACTAAATATTTTGTATGTGAAAACCAACGTTGGCAAATTCAATAATCTTAAATAGGTTTTCTGATCCTCTATTTATAGAGGTTTACTAGAGTTACAACTCTCATAAAACTCTGATTCCTTTTTGGATCAGGATTTGATAATCCTAAACTGATTAGGATAAATACAAATAAAGTCATAGGCACATCTAAACTCTGTTACAATTGAATACTTATTATGCACATATGATGAATATATACTTGTAATAAAATGATAATTCCAGTTCCATTTACTAAAAATATGTATTATAATAATATCTTAGAAAATCATATATCATAATATTTATAAACTATAAAAATATTAAAAAATCCAAGTGTAACATTAAAATATAAAATATAAATAATATATAAACCGGTTAATAATTAACTAATAGTTAACCACCGTTTTCTAAATGTAAAAAGCATAATCTAGGTTGCGTTCAATAAAATTGTAGATTTTTAGGTTTTTATTTTTAAAATCTGAAAATTATTTTCAATTTTTATTATCCATTTTTTAGAAAATTGTTTTAAATATTTAAAAATATATCTTTTTTTTTCAATTATACATGTACATCATAATGTTTGTAATATTTAATAATATATATACACCAATTACCACTATTAGATTGACAAAAGTCTAGTAACATTAAATGAAAAAGGTAGTGATGACAGCAATGACAGCGGCCAAACTAAAACAAGTCAATGTTCTAAAGAAAAAAAATTAAGTTAATTAAAATATGAAAAAAATAGCAGTAAATATAAAAAAACAAAAGCCTTAAAATCTAAAAATTGACATTTCTTAAATAACGTAAAAACAATTTATTTTAATTTAAAAAATGAATATATATTAATTTTAAAGAAAAAATTTTGTTTATTTTTTCAAGAAAAAAACAAAAATGATCAAAACAAAATGTAAACGAACACATCCTTAAATTACCAATTTGGTTTTGGATCACTTTTTCAATTAACAAAAAAAAAATTCGATTTTTTTCCACCCTATATTTGCCTAATTTATTTAATATGTTATCATACAAATAAACTAGAGCAAACCCATTTTCAGCCCCTCAAATTTATCCACTAAATTTATTTTAATACCTAAACTATGAAAATAACCAAATAGCCACCTAAACTATATAATTTCAGTATCTTTAAACACAAATTGCTGAGTTGGCAGCAACTGTTTTTCACTTGTTAAAATGAGCATGTGAGGCTTATGTAATACCTATTATCAACAATAAATCAATCTTTGAATTCCTATTTCTCATTGAAATCTTCCTTCGGTCACCGAAATCATTCTTGCATATATCTATTAGCTGGTGAAATGCAGGCCTTTGTAATCAATTTGGCTTTTATGGCTCTTTGAACAATAGGGACGCAGTAAAAAAAAAAAAACCGAAACCTAGTGCAGCAGACCAGCAACAACAAGAAACCCAAAAAAAAAAAAACCATTAATGGCAGTAGCTTGACAACCCAAAATAAAAAAAAAAACTATAATAAAAGCAATTAATCAAGGAGATCAAAACAAGAACAACTACTTGATAAACATATAATACTATTGCCATTACAAGCCAATTGTAAACATTGGGCCCGAATAAGATTTTTGTCAAAGTTACCTAATGTGAAAAATTACTTTTTGAAAGATAGAGGATTGAGAATTTTTGAGATCTTTTCGTACTACAACCATTTTTTGAAAAAATATTTTGAAGTACTTGTGTTTGATTCGGGCACTCAAAGGGAGCAAATGGTCGAATAGTGAGAAATATTCTCGATCTGGGACTTGAAAGTTATTTTTAAAAGCTTTTAGCCTTGTACAGCCATGCAAGGAAATTGCACACCCGTGCAATGAGAGAATATCATCATTATTTGGCCATTTGCCAACTTGTTTGCTGTTTTTGGGTTTGCACACCCGTACAAAGTCCTTGCACAGCCATGCATATCAGAGAATCTTGTTTTTTTAGGCAAGTTGACTGCAGCACTTGAGGTGCACACCCATGCAAGCTATTTGCATGGCTGTGCAAACGAAAAGTAGGTCAAATTTTCATAAGTAATTTGACAAGTTGGCTAGCTTTTTAGGTGTGCACACCCGTGCATAGTATTTGCACGCCTGTGCAATCTTTCCTATATAAAGTTTTGGTCGAGTTACTTTTAAAAGGTTGGAAAAATTTATAGGAAAGAAAGCTTTATTGTTGAAAAGCTTTTAAAACTCAAAAGCTCTCCTTTGGAACTTAGTTCTTGATTTTCAAATCGATTTTTCAACTGTTTCCATACGGAAGAGATCCAAAAATCCGACATTCGATGATATAATCAAGTAAGTACACTGAAAGTAATATAAAAAGTCTCTTTTACTCGATTTGAGTTTTTGACAGTATAAAGTTTATACATTTATTATTTTAAATGCTATAAACTTTATTTGTTGATTTATTTATTGCATTTTTGTCGTATATTTGTTCCTGCTTAGATCTATGTTGTGAAACCCTCTTTAAGGGTATTTTGGCTGTATAATAGAAATTATTGGGCTGTCATTTTAAAAATTCCTTTTGATATGTTTTAAAGTTATTTTTCTTGGATAGTTTGATTTAAAAACCGTTTTTTGCATGTTTAGTGATATCTTTTTGCTCTCTTTTAGATCTATTTGTCGACAATGACTTTACTTTAAAAGGAAGGAAAAACTAACCTTTTATCAGCAAGTACGATCGTTCACACTTGATGCACACTCATACGTCACATGATGTAGGGCCAAAAATATGCCTTCCCGCCCTTTTAAAATAAATGAGTAGGCCATATGTCACTTAATGCGTGCCAACGCATTTTTTGACGTACTTCCAGATTTATCTCTTTTTCTTTTGTTTATTTCATCTTCCCTTTTAATATTTATTATCATTATTATTACTGTTATTTTTTGCGGAGAACCTCTTTTATGAGTGTAGTCGAGTAAGTGCTACAGGTAAGTTCGCATTCCCTTTCCTTATTACAAAAAAGGTTTTTTGATCGCAAAAGAAAAATGCCACAAAAATATTTATATTGAAAAATTGGGATCTTTTGTTAATAAAATTGAATCAATGTCCTATTTCTTGTCCAGAAAACTCACATGTAAAAATTAGCTTTTAATAATATAAAAGATTTTGTATATAATTAGATAATATGGGACGTTTCTTAATAAAACTTGGACTGACAAGTCCCTACCTTTAACTCTCGCAATGAAATGCTTTTTCATAATTCACATGCGAGGACCAACGTCCTCAACAAAAAGGTCATAATGAAGATAGCTATAAAAAAATTGCCTGAGAAGAAGAGAGTTAGGAGGAAATTAAAAGATTTGTTTGTATCTTCACTACCTATTGAAGATAAAGAAAAGAATGATAATCACGATGTTGATGATGAGAGTTATTGCCAGTTGTTGGTAGTGGTAATATTGGTGGTGTTGGCTTCGATAGCGGACTCGCAGTTGATTAAGTGATGATCACCGGGAGAGAAGGGGTGAAAAAGTGGGTGGAAATTAGAGAGAGAGAAGATGAGTTTTTACACAATAAGGAAGAAATTGAAAATTCACATGTTAGATCCTTCCCTGCACTTTTGAATTTTATATTTAAAAATATCGCAATCAAAAAATTTAGATATTTATTCGGTTATTTAATGAGTTTAGGTGTTAAAATGAACTATTGTTACAAATTTAGGTGTCTACTGATTGATTTACCCAATAAACTAATATGAACCATACTATTGAATTACACTGTCCAAAAATCAAACCTTTAATCACACTGAATTGAGATATAGATGGAGGGAATATTAAAATTTTCTTTTTCCTTCCAAAATTGTGAATATTATACACAATCCGTGCAATCAATAAATTTCAACCGTTAGATTAAATTTAATTTTTTATCCAACGATTAAATTTACTAATCGTATAGTATAGTATTGAATTATCACCCATACTAAATTGATCAAGTAAAGCTTAATCCAAAAGAATATACATATTATAAATTAAAGGCTGATAAAAATGGGGGGAACATGAATTTAGATATTACCTTCAAGCAATGAGCTATGATTGGATTACAAACTTAAGTTCTGATAAACTGTATTAACCAATTAATACCAAACTTTGTTTTTGTATTTTCTTTCCAATTTTTTGTTTGAGAGGAACACTAACTAATACCAACCTTTTAATGAACATAAACTGTAAGGGAAGCCACGACAGTCCTAAGTAGAATAGACTTCTATTCTGTTGTAATGTTTTCGGAATTGTATTTGTTTCCTAGTTAGAGATATACTCCTCATGTATATATACTTTACAAATATATCAATACAATCACGTCTTGCAATATTTTACATGGTATCAGAGCTTTAGGGTTTAAAGATACCACAAAGATGTCTACTGATGCCACTGCAGTCGTCTCTAGCTCCACTACTGCCCCATTATTTTTGTCTCCTGTTCCTACCAACCCATCTTTCTCCACTAAACTCAATACATCTAACTTTTTACTCTGGAAAACTCAAATTACGCCTCTTCTTAAAGGTCACGGCTTGATGGGACATGTTGATGGTTCTCTTTCTGTGCCATCTAAACTATTGGCCACTAGAGACGCCAATCCAGATTTTGATCACTGGGAACGCAGGGATCAACTCGTTCTCAGCTGGATCTTATCCTCCATTGAGTCTTCACTCTTGCCACAACTGGTAGATGCCTCTACTACCAAAATGGCCTGGGACAAACTGATTTCGTCCTACGCTGCAGGTGGTTCCAAACCTCAGATTCGCAATCTCCGATCCCAAATTCTTTCTCTTAATAAAGGTGAGGATACCATTGCTGTGTATGTTCAACGTGCCAAGGCGCTTTCGGATTAGTTAGCTGCCTTAGGTCACCCATATCATGAAGAGGATTTAGTTGATGCTATCCTCATGGGATTAGGTCCTGATTATAGACCTTTTAACCGCTCATTGGATTCACGCATGGAAGAGCATTCTTTAGACCATGTTTATGGTCTGTTACTCAATGAAGAACGTCAAATAGCAAGAGATCATGCTATACTCACTCAGAATTCCCAAGTTGCTCCCACTGCATAATTTGCTGCCCGTAGTGTACTGGGTCAGCAGCGTGGTAAAGGTCGTGGCCATGCTCGAGGAGGCTGGTCTCGTGGTACTTCTGAACAGTTTTCATCTCCATCTGCTTCTACACCCAAATAATATTCTGCTGGTATAGTTTCTCATGAAGTTACCTGTTATAACTGTCGGGGTTTTGGTCATCTCGCCAATGTCTGTCCCTCTCCCAGAAATAAAAACCGCACCAATCCCTCACCTTCGTTCCAGCTTGCTGCCACCAGTGCTCCATCTTCCACCTGAACTGTTGATACTGGTGAGGCTTGGATAACCTTGCCCTCCACTTTGAGTATCAGGGTCCGGAAGAAGTCTAAATCGGAAATGGTATGTTTCTTCCTATCTCTCATATTGGTGAGGCTTCTTTTTCTGTTGGTTCTAGTTCTTTACAGTTTCAAGATATCCTGCATGTCCCTTCTGTTAAACGTAATCTGTTATCAGTTTATGCTCTCACTAACACTAATTGGGTGTCTGTTGAATTTTTCTCTGATCATTTTCTTATCAAGGATCAGGACACGAAGGAGACTTTGTGCAGAGGCCGGAGTAGTGCTGGTCTATATCATCTTTCTCTGAATAAATGCAGACCTACTGCTAGTGCCTTTGTTGTCTCGTTGAATGTTTGGCATGCCCGTTTAGGCCATTCTTCTATTCCTGTAGTTAAACGTACCTTGATCAATAATAAAATTGCATTTTCTCCTTCTCTTAACTCTCTTTGTAATGCTTGTGCTGTGAGCAAAAGTCATAAAATTCCATTTATTTCATCAGATTTTGTTTCTTCTCATCCTCTTGAGTTGATATGTGCGGATGTATGGGGGCCTGCTCCTGTTACTTCATTTGATGGGTTTAAATATTATGTCTTATTTTTTGATCATTATACTAAATACTCTTGGATTTATTTTCTTAAACAAAAATCTAAGGTGCTTCATGTCTTCATTCAATTTCGTACAATTGTTGAAAAATATTTCGATCGACCCATTAAAATGTTTCAATCTGATGGGGGGGGCGAGTTTCACGCTTACTCCTTATTTGCGCCAACATGGTATCACTCACTGTGTTTCTTGCCCACATATAGCCGAACAAAATGGGTGCGCTGAGCGCAAGCATAGGCACATCGTTGAAACTGGTCTCTCTTTGCTTCATCATAGTCATTTACCTATGCTTTATTGGACTGCTGCCTTTGATTGTGCTACTTACATCATTAATCGTCTCCCCTCTCCCACCATTGCCAATGACACTCCATATCATAGATTATTTGGCCTTAATCTGGACTATGAGTGTCTTTGTGTGTTTGGTTGCCTCTGTTATCCTTGGTTACGTCCCTATTCTAAACATAAACTTGATTGTCGCTCTCGTGCTTGTGTTTTTCTAGGGTATAGTAAACTGCACAAGGGTTATAAATGTCTTGATGTCTCTTCTGGTAAAGTCTTCATCTCACGCCATGTTGTCTTTGATGAACAGGTTTTTCCATTTGCTCGGATGGTTCCTCCTGTGGCGCCTACTCCAACAGTTCCAGATCCTTCTTTCGTATTTCCCATCCCAGTTACTTTACTCGTTCCTCCATTAACCACCATTCCCACTACCCAACTACCCACTATGCATTTACCCGTCACTGCCAATTCCCCTGCCTTACCTTCTTCATCTAGTACCACTCACATATCCTCCGACACTCTTCAGCACAATACTTTCGCCCCTAGTTCTTCTCAAATAGCTGCTCCTATGGACCAAAACCACGCTGTCGCTTCAGTCACACCTACTGGTTCTCTGCATCCTATGGTAACCAGAAGCAAAATGGGAAGTCTAAAACCTCAACGCATAGTGTCTTTAGTTGCTGATTCTTCGATCGCTCCTCTCCCCACTTATTTTTCTCAAGCTATCAAGCATACTGAATGGCGCCATGCCGATGAATTTAATGCTCTAATTTCCAATGGCACCTGGGAATTAGTTCCATCACATCCTACACATAATATTATTGGTTGTAAGTGGGTTTTTCGGATTAAGCACCATGCTGATGGTTCTATTGATCGCTACAAAGCACGTCTAGTTGCTAAAGGTTTTCACCAGCATCCTGAAATTGATTTCAAGGACACCTATAGCCCAGTTGTTAAACCAACTACCATCCGTATGCTTCTCTCCTTAGCTGTTTCTCATGGTTGGTCTGTCACCCAATTGGATGTCTCCAATGCTTTTCTGCACGGTACACTAGATGAAGCTGTCTTCATGCACCAACCTCCTGGGTTTATTGACTCTTGCTTCCCTGACCATGTTTGCAAATTACGGAAGTCTCTCTATGGTTTAAGGCAAGCTCCTAGACAGTGGCATCATTGTCTCACAAGTGCACTACTCAGCTTTGGTTTTCAAGGTTCTAAGTCCGATTCTTCCTTGTACTTTATCTCTACAGCTGCCATAAAAGTGTTTTGTCTTATTTATGTTGATGACATCTTGTTAATGGGTGATAACTCTGCCTACATTACTCGTGTTATTATGTTTCTTCAATCTCAATTTGCAGTCAAGAATTTGGGCAAACTTCACTACTTTTTAGGCATTGAATCGGAATGGCTTCCTACCGGACTTCTCCTTCATCAACACAAATACATTAATGACTTGCTTCTTAGAGCCCAGATGCATACGTGCAGTTCCATTGCTACACCTATCAACTGTAGTGAAAAGTTAACTTCTGCATGTGGTGAACCATTTAAGGATCCCACTCTCTATCGTTCTATAGTTGGTGGCTTATAATATCTCACTTTCACTCGACTCGACTTATCGTTTGCAGTTAACAAAGTCTCTCAATTCATGCATGCTCCTACTATTCAACATTGGGGTGCAGTCAAGCGTATTATTCGGTATCTTCAAGGTACTCAGTCTCATGGGCTCTTACTTCGCAAAATGTCTTCTATCCTTACTGGGTTTGCTAATTCTGAATGGGCGAGTTGTCTTGATGATCGCAAGTCTACCACCGGATTTGTAATCTTTCTCGGTGATAATCTCATTTCATGGTCTTCTCGCAAACAGCGGGCGGTCTCACGTTCTTCTACTGAGCCTGAATATCGTGCTCTGGCATCCTCTACATCAAAGCTTCATTGGCTCCAACTGTTTCTCAAGGAGCTCGGCATTCTCAATGACTCAATCCCTCGCCTTTTTTGTGACAATCTTGGAGCTACATACCTTACTCTCAATCCCATATTTCACAACAGGAGTAAGCATTTGGAAGTTGATTTCCATTTTGTACGAGATCGGGTTGCTCATGGACTTCTTCGTGTGGCTTATGTATGCTCTTCTGATCAGATTGCTGATGCTTTGACTAAAGGGCTTTCTAAACAACGATTCTTGTGGCTTAGGGACAAGTTGACTGTTGTTCCCAATCCAGTACAACTTGAGGGGGAGTGTACGGGAAGCCACCACAGTCCTAAGTAGAATAGACTTCTATTCTGTTGTAATGTTTTCGGAATTGTATTTGTTTCCTAGTTGGAGATATACTCCTCATGTATATATACTTTACAAATATATCAATACAATCACGTCTTGCAGGAGGCACACTAACTAATACCAACCTTTTAACGAACATAAACAACATTATCTTTGTCGTTTACATAGGCCCCTTGGGACAAATGATAATGCGACACATAGGAAATTGTTACAAATTAATATTAGATAATGATTGAAGGAACAGTATTATATATTGGAAATGATTGTGAGCTACCATTTGTGTTATATTTAAATAAGAAATACATATATATATAATTTAAAAAGTAATGGTTATTGATCAAATAATTGGAATTCTTTTTGTGGTAGATTTTAAGATAAAATAGTTATTCCTATTTTTGATAATTCTTACTATATTGTTTGTACTCTTGTGAGGCCTTATTCTAAATTTAGTCTTTTATTTTGTGTGTAAAACATTTTAATTATAAATTAGATGATATTTAATTTTAAATTAGTAAATTTTATATATTTAAAAAAATGAGACCGAATATCAAACTTGAATAAAGCAAGAAAGTCAGAGTATATGTTGCAGTCTAAATTACACTTCTTTACAGCTGTTGAGATTTCCAATTGCATTTTTTTTTTTGTAAGTTTGTTATTAGTTGATCCAAGTGTTGAAGAATTAATTGTAGTACAATCTGTTTGTGTGAGGGAAGCCAAGACAAGAGCTTATTAGATTTGGAAACAAAAACAGAAAGAGTAATTAAAAGAAAGTGTAGAATCCCACATGGTTGAAGCAGGTGTTGTATCCATTTGGCTTTCGGTGTTAAGTTCCATTCATGTGATCTTTTAATAAAATAATTAATTATCTTTTTGGACGCTTACTCTTTACCCATTGCTCCCTCCCTTCTCTTCACAAGGTTAGGTCGACGGAGTGTATATATATATAATAACAAACAGAAACATTGAAATTAATGAGAATAAATTATCAAAATCAATAAGAAAATCAATCATTTTAGTTTTCAATTTCAGTCAGTCTCATTATACATGTAAATCACATATTTTTTTTTATTACAACTGCTCAAATTATATATTAATATAATTGAATATCACACGTTTTAATTAATTTTTTAAAGGCAATGTAAATTTACAAAATTAATAAAAATAGGCGTTAGCCAAAAGGGTGAGGTTTTTGGCTATTGAGATAATATCAATTCACTAATTCCTTACTGAGTTACTAGAGATGCATGCATCAACATCAAACATCATAACTTTCTTTCTCTCTCATAATGCATGGTATGGGTCCTAATTTCTAAGGTTTTAGGTTCTCGGAATGGTATGTGACTAACAATCATAGGAATTTTGGTTATATTGCCTTATTGTCAAGCAACGTAAAGTTGATTAAAGGTTTCTATCTAAAAACTCATTTTCATTTGGTGTCTTTTGGATGCGTAGTTAAACGTTCAAGAATATATTAGGTCCTCAGTTTTTTTTTTTTTTGGGTTTAAAAAGAAAAAGAAAAGAAAAATAGAATAAAGTGAATAAATAATTTGTAAATTATTATTTCTATAGTGACAATTTAAACTTCACACGCACGCACACACAGATTGTTTTGTAAGAAATTATATTACAGCTTAAAAAATAAAAAATTAAAATGGTCCATTGTCTCTTAATTAAAGACATTTTAGCATTAAAATTAATTTTAATATAGTGAAAAATTTCAATTTCGAGTTCTTTACTTTCTTTCATTTTTTTTTCTTTAAAAAAAAAAGATATTTTTTTAGTTATAAAAAAAAGGTATATAATCCAACTATATATATACACATCGAAAGGAAGAATCCAACCATGCATATTAAGTGAAACTACTAATGTTTAATTTGTCTATTGCCTATGGCAATATTATTTTCTTTAATTGAAAGTCCTTAGTATATAACATATGTCACTTGTCCCATTTCTAAAGCCTTGCATATATCTACTTTATATTTCTCCAAGGCCGGAGCGGCAACGAAATTGACAACTTTTCAAATGTTTTACTAAAATCATCAACAAGTGCATGGTGACAACCTCCTTTTTCTTCTTTTGGCAAAAATCATTTGGGTCCTTAAACTTTTAACTTTTTTTCTATTTTATATAACATTTAAAAATTTAGGACACATTAAGTCCAAATAGAGAGAATAGTGAATCATTATAACCCAGTTTGGTTGGCATTTTGTTTTTTCGGTTGGTGGAGTTTTGGCCTGCAAAATATAAGGATATTTGCTTCACTTACAAGTTAAGTTACAAGTGTGTATCAAAAGAGCATATCCACCTTATTCATAAAAGTAGTTCACACGCACGTTTATATTTGTGTCGTGCGATTATACACGCACATCCGATCGATGGTGCAGATGGAATGAATAGTAATTTGGTGCATGTATGCGCATCTCTATGAAGGTTGCAGAATATTGATTACGGATGAATGTTGCAGATGGGCGCTTATGTTCTTTGACAAAGGGGTTGGTGAATTTATGGGCAGCTGCATTGCCATATGGCACTATTGGGCTGTGCTAAGTTGTTGAGACAAAGCTTTCATGTGACCATTCTTAGGTTGATATGTCATAAATGATAAGGCACCCAATGCCTCTAACTTTTTAAGGAAAAAAAAAATTAAGCGAAAAGTAGTAGTTGAGGATATAGAGAATGGAGAAAAAAACATACGTATTGATGTATGTATGTTTGTATATATATATTTTTTTTTATGTATACATATCCAAAATGACATTATTTTACAAAATTCAATCAGTTTGGTTTTGGCGGAAGGGAAAAAAAATATAATGTAATTTGTAATAGTAAAAATTATTTATACATTAACAAAATAACACAATATAGACAGACTAGATTTTTTTTTTTTTGAAAAACAAATTGATTCTAAGAATTGAAAAACCTAAAAACTTTTTTTTTTTAAGTTAATCATTCGAATTGTTAGGTGATCTGACTCGTTCGGGTGAGAGTTAGATTTGGATCAACTTCTAATTTTTCAAATCGGGTTACCACTTTTTTGGCCCAATTTTGGATTTGAATCACTTTTCAAATTGAATCCAGCGATTTCGGATCAAAGTTCACATGTTTACTCATATGTAATTACATGCGTGTTGCACGTCCATTTTGGTTTATATAAACATGGCATACGATAAAAGGTAGTATGTCATGGTGTGCTTATGTATGTACTTATATATTTTACACGTGATAAATTATATTTTGTAAATATTATAATTATATATTTTTGTTCATGATTTTAAAAAAATCCAATGCAAAACATTTGATATAATTGAAGCACATAGAAAATAAAATATAAATAAAAAATGTTTGAGATTTCTGTGTACAAAATGATAACTATGGAAAATACATTTCCATAGGCCCAATTAGGTTGGCCCAACAACGCTTAGCAGGACCCAAGTCCAGTAGCAAAAAGGCAAAGAATGAGCTGGAAGATAGCACAGCAATGCATGATGTCTGATCGAACTGATGGAACAGCACGTCCCGTCAGCCCACTGACACAAGCTAACACCCATACTTTCCACTTGCTCCATTTCATATTGCCGCTCACCTGCTACAATTGCCAGTTATCACTCCCCAAGGTACTTGAGTACCCCTTCAAGGAACTCTTATAAATAGCCTAAAATATAATGGCTCCAGGTATTGAACATCTGAGACTCTCTCTCTTTAAGCATTCTTTCTCTAAAAGCTACTAACTTAAGCTTCGGACTGCTAACGCCTGGGTCCGACCGGACACTCCTTCTTGCAGGTCCATCCATCTGACCGGCCCTTCAACTGCCAACTCTACTTCTTGCAAGATAAAGACATTTTAGGTTTTACCATTTGGTGCTTTCGTTGAGAGAAAATGGCAGGTTCGAGATCTAATGAGCACGAAACTCCGGGAGAGTATAATCACCACAGTCAGGGGAGATCTAGGCCCTCAGAAAGAAGAGAGGGGTCTTTCAGATTCCCTATTAGGGGTAACCTCCTCCCAGAATTCAACGATGTAGTCATGCGGCAACCGGAAGATACCCCTATTACCATCAGGGACATGCGCGCCATTCTTAGTGATTTCACTAAAAGCATAGTCCAAACTTTGAAAAAGAGGAAAATGCCCAGAACTCATGAAAGAAGCCATGAAACGAATTTCATGGCCGAAGATTTCGGGAAGAGAAGGAATAAGGGGATTTCCATCAACGAGCCAATAACTCATGATAGTAGAAGGATGAGGGCCAGAACCCCAGGCATATATGACAAGGGGAAGGACGCAATGTCCTCAAGCAGAGATTCCCATATATCCCTAGTAGATCTTTCACCCCGTCCATAGGGGACGATTTGTCTTTTATGTGCACCCTGAATTGTAGCCGCATGAAGGGGCAAAGGGATGAATTTGCCTCGACAGCGACGAGCAGGGAGGATAAATGGTTCAAGCAGAAGCTCAAGCAGTTTGGCTTGACAGGCTCCAAAAAAGGAATATTCGAGGACAACACCTGCAGTAACACGGCCTCACCATTTTGCAGGAAAATCACGGAGTCAGAGCTACCTCCCAGATGGCGAGATGTGATAATGGACAGGTATACAGGTAAGACTGACGCTGCTACTCATCTTGCGAAATATCTAACCAAAGTACAGGTATACACCTACGATGAAAGGATTGCTTTCAGGATATTCCCCACCACGTTGGGAGGAGATGCTCTCTCATGGTTCCACGAACTCTTGCAGGGGTTAATCACCTCTTTCCGACAACTAAAGGAGTTTTTCATTACACGATTCATTGTACAGACACGAGCGCCAAAATCTGTGAGTGATCTGTGCAATCTCTATTAGAGGATCGATGAAAGTCTTAGAGACTACATCGATAGATTTCAAGCCACAATGTCAGAGGTGAGAAATGTAAGTGTGGAAATGGCATTCACCACCCTAGCCAATGGCACTGCTGATAGGCCATTATTTGAGTCAATTACAACAAGGTCGCCAATCAGCTTTTCTGACTTGATGGAAAGAGCCAGGCAACACATTCAGCTGGATGACACCCTGAGATCCAACAAGACAGAAGGAGCAACGTCATGGATAGGCTACAACTCCCAGATGGATGGTCATTCAACCGAGCTCCAATGTCCGAACGGATCGCAAGAAGTCCTGAGAGAGCCTCCACTTCGAGAAACTTGGGAAAAAGAAAGGAGGCGGAGCGATCAAGGTCCGATCAAAAAGCTAGTCAGCAGGCTTGAACTTTCACTTCACTCAATACCAACCCTGAACAAGTATTGATGTGGATCAAGAAGAACAATCAAAGGGTGAACTGGCCCAAGAAGATGGTTGAAAAGACCAGAAAACTTGAAACCATAATAAATGCTGCAAGTTTCACAGGTTCGTCGATCATACAACTGATGAATGCCATCAGTTGAAGGAAAAAATTAAGTGACTCTTGCAAAGGGGATACCTCAAGAGATTTGTAGGGCTGACTTGAGGATCAAATACCTATAGATAATCGAACCATGAGAAAGATGATTTCGAAGATGATGATGACGACGATGAGCGAAGAAAGCCAAAGAATACATACCCAGGCCGACCATATGCCGGTATTATAAATATAATCACTGGTGGGTCATCCTACAGAAAAAACCTCTTCAGAAAAAGAAAAGGTAAGGGCGTCTATGTCTCCCATACATCTGAACGGCCAATCCCAGTCACCATATCCTGTGAGGATGCACGAGATGTACGTAATGTTCCCTCATGAAGATGTCATTGTCGTCAGGGTGCAAATTAACAATTTCGATGTACAATGGATATTAGTGGACAATGGAAGTGCTGTGAATGTGCATACATTACAAGCCTACAGAGCAATGGGGTTGTCGATCGAAGAGCTTAAGCCAAACGCCACGCCACTGATCAGATTGGGCAATGCCACAGTGCCAGTGGTAGGGTCGGTTGATTTGTTCGTCGAACTTGGCCAAGAAGCTCTTGCCCATGTATGCAAGGTAACATTTATGGTTATTGATATGATTTTTGCTTATAATGCCATTTTTGGCAGGCCTCTACTATTTCAAATCGGGGTTGTCACCAGCATCCATTACATGGTAATGAAAGTCCCGACTAGAGGAGGCATTGCCATCCTAAGAGGCGACCAAAAGGCATCAAGAAAGCTTATATTGCTATGATCAAACACTATAAAGAAGCCATGTTGGTGGAACTAGGTCTGGAACGACTTGAGCAGTCAGAGAAATTGAGAATGGATCTTGCAGAAGAAGTCAAGATAGGGACGCTTGAGAAAGGCAAGGATGTTCAAATTGGCACCAGCATGAGCATGGAGGTTGAGGAGGCCGTTATGCAGGTATTAATGATCAACCAAGCATCCTTTGCTTAGAAGCCGAAAGACATTGCCGGGATCGACCCCAACATAATCACCCACAAACTTAATGTGGATCAGCTTGCAAGCCGATTAGGCAGAAGTTGCGAAGGCATGCTCTTGATCGCAGGAGATTTATCTCCGAGGAAGTAAACAGGTTACTAAAAGCGGGAACAATCCGAGAGGTTGACTACCCCAAATGGCTAGCCAACATTGTTCTGGTAAAAAAGAAATCTGGGAAGCTGCGAATGTGCATTGACTTCACGAACCTTAACAAAGCATGTCCAAAAGACAGCTACTCCCTACCCAGCATAGACAAATTGGTGGATGCCATTGCGGGTCACACCATCTATTTCCTCCTCGATGCGTATGCTGGATACTACCAAATTATGATGTGGTTGTTGGATCAGGAGAAGATCAGCTTCATCACGGATGATGGCACCTTTTGTTACAAGGTTGTGCCATTTGAATTAAAAAATACGGGTGCCACATATCAGTGCTTAATGAATAAGATTTTCAAGGATCAAATCAGGCAACATATGGAAGTTTACGTGGATGATATGATCGTCAAAAATAAAAGCCCAGAAGAACATCATGCCGATTTGGCAAAAATATTCAACACACTGAATAAATTTTGGATGAAGCTCAATCCTGATAAATGTATTTTCGGGATGCCCTCAGGTAAATTTTCGGGCTTTATGGTCTCCCAAAGGGGCATTGAAGCCAACCCCGATAAAATAAAGGTAATCTTGGAGATGCAGCCACCAAGCAATGTGAAGGATGTTCAAAAGCTGAACAGCAGAATAACAGCCCTTGGGCGGTTCATCTCCTTCGCAGCCAAACGATGCACCCCTTCTTCAAGAAATTAAGGAACAACGAAGCCTTTAACTGGGACGCTGATTGCTAGCAAGCCTTCGATGAGCTAAAGAAATTCCTCACCAATCCACCGTTACTCAGCCGACCACTTCCAGGTGAAAATTTATATTTATACTTATCAACTTCTAGTGAGGCTATTGTAGGTGTCTTGGTCAGGAAAGAAGGAACCCGACAACTGCCTATTTATTATATGAGCCAAGTGCTCAGAGGCCCAGAATTGAAAAAAGGTTCAGTCGAGCAACTCATCATTGCCCTCATGATGTGCACAAAGAAGCTAAGACAATACTTTGAAGCACATACAATAGTCGTCCGATTGGGCCAACTGATCAGAAAAATTCTCCAGACCCCGAACTTGAAGGAAAAAATGGTGGAATGGGCAATCAAGCTCCAACCATGGGACGTGAGGTACGAGCCCAAGAAAGCAATCAAAGCTCAAGCTTTGGCGGACTTCATCACTGAATTCGCTGGCGAAGAAGTAACCAGTCACCCGCAACCTATAAAATTGGAAATGATCATGGATGGAGCTACGAATGACAACCAAAAAGGCGTAGACATTGTGATAATGGGTCCCTTGGGCATTGTTATAAGGTACGCAATAAAGCTCAGCTTTAAAATTTTAAATAACATGGCAGAGTACGAGGTGCTTCTACAAGGTCTGAGACTGCTCCATGCCATCCGGCCGGACTCGGTCGTCATCAAAAGCAATTCCTAGCTTGTGACGAGCTAGGTCTTAGGCACCTTCGAGGCCAGAGAAGCCAACATGATATGATATTTGGAAAAGGTCAAAGCGGCACTCAAGATGCTAGAAAAATGCGGATCCGAATAGGTCCTACAGAGGGTGCCACGAGATCAAACTTCAGCAGCTGATTCATTTGCCAAAATGTCTGCTTCCGAACAAGGGGTGGTGGAAAAAAGTATAACCATCATTGACCAACCAATCTCCTCCTTAGATGAACCAGAAATGATGAAAATTGATCCAATTCAAGAAACGTGGATGCGCTACATCAAACGGTACCTGCAAATAGGACAATTGCCTGAAGACAAGGCGAAAGCCCGAAAGGTATCTCGAAAATTCCTGAGTTATTCTGTTATTAACGGTGAATTGTTTAAAAAAGCTTTCAAGTCACCCCTAGCTCAAATGCGTAACGGAGGAGGAAGGAGACTATATCCTGAGGGAGATCCATGAAGGCATTTGCAAAGCACACGAGGCTAGTAGGGCCATCGCAAGGAAGGCACTCCATACTGGATACTACTGGCCAAGCATCTTGAAATATGCTCAAGAAAAGGTGAGAAGATGCCAGCAATGCCAAATTTATTAGAGAGTCATCAGGCAGCCAGTAGTGGATCAGAGTCCGATCAGAGTTTCCTGGCCATTCGACCAATGGGGCCTGGACATCTTAGGGTCCTTTCCCCAAGAAAAAAGGCAAATAAAGTTCCTCCTTGTTGCCGTTGATCACTTTTCCAAATGGATCGAGGCAGAACCTCTAGCTGCAATCATGGTGGAGAAAGTCAAAAACTTTGCTTAGAAAGACATCATTTGCAGGTATGGCTTACCTAATGTCTTCATTATAGATAATGGCAAGCAGTTTGACAGTTCGGTCTTTAGGAACTTTTGTCAAAGCCTCAATATTGGCCTTAAGTTCACTTCCGTCACCCATCTCTAGAGCAATGGGATGACGGAGGTCTCCAATCGGACACTCATTGAAGGCCTGAAAAAATGACTCGACAAGGCAAAAGGCAATTGGACTGAAGAACTGCAAAGCGTCTTATGGTCTTATAGGACCTCTCCAAGAGCTGGCACTCATCAAACGCCATTCTCTCTTATCTACGGCTCCGAGACAATGATACCTGTAGAAATCGGTCTCTCATCCTATTGGACAGTATTTTATTCCAATCGGATGAACGTCCTGGATAGATGCTAAGATTTGTACCTATTAGAAGAAAGGAGAGAAGATGCTTATGCCAATATTGCCACCTACAAACAAAGAGTCGCTAGATACCACAATATAAAAGTAAGGGCAAGAACCTTTAATGTGGGTGACCTGATGCTCAGAAGGGCAGATATAAGCTTGGGAAATGCTGGAGTTGGAAAGTTGATGCTAAATTGGGAAGACCCCTATGAAATCTCCAAGGTTTTAAGCTCTAGTACTTATAAATTGAGAACCCTTAAAGGGTCGGATATTCCCAAAAGCTGGAATATTGAAGTACTCAAGAAGTACCATGTATAATCGTGTATTAAATTCACATTCAATAAAGAAAATTTTCTCAATTTTCTCCATTTTTCTTCATCTTCGAAAAAAAGGTATGTTTTCATTTATTTGTTTGTTAATCTTGATGTTTGTTTGCAGGTCATTTGTTTTACTCCATTCTCCTCGAATCCTGATCGAAATTCGGGGATGATTATTTGCTAGGCTCGTCTTAAGCCCAAAATGCGAAAACTTTCCTCCATTGTAACTCCCACAACGAGGTAAGGTTTAATGTTTATCTCAAAATGCGAAAAACTTTCTCCATTTAGTCTGATAGATTCGGCGAAATGTCTCATCTCCACCAACGTCTATCCTACACTCAAAAGGTGAAACATGGCAGTTGAATAAGTTGTATCTCCCCCGTACTTAATGTACGAAATTGCCAAATTCTCTAACGAATAGCTGATCTTTATATCTGCTCAAATAGTACCTTGGTCATACCAAAAACTTCAAAGCCATCAACTGTACCTAAAGTGGTCAAATTGTCATGACCCGCGCCGATTGGATCAAACGATCGTTGACCTTGAAGAGTCGTGCACTACAATGTTTCTATGATTCAGGAAGTATTCATATACTCTCCTTAGTTGATTTTGTACATTCTCTATAAAGGTTGCTTTTTACTTAGTTAATTTCATAACGAATCTTGCTCCAAATGAAGGCAAACAAAATTTTATATATATATGAGGAATTCTTACAAGTTACAGAGAACGAAGAAATCTGCTGTACAAAAATTATACAAAATGATAAGAAGGCTAAGCCTCTATGTCTACAATCTCTACCATGGCAACGATGGGATCAGCGGTAGGCTCTGCAGTGGTCTCAGCAGCGGGTTTACCATTTTTGGGCTCCGCTGGCTGGAAAACTATGGGTTTTATGGTTTCAAGCTCTGTGGGTGGAGGAACGACCTTGGATTTAGTCGGTAAATTGACAGCCACCTCTGATGCTAAAGGGGCTTCCTTTTTTGTCCCTTCAGTCTCCCCAATCAGAGAGGCCTCCTCCTCATCATCGCTAGAAGGAGGATCGGGAAGAACCATTGGATCCTCCATCCAGTCAAGATCAGCTTCAGGGAACCGTTGCCTAGCTGCATAAATCAACCGAGTCAGCAACCTCCCTTGGGTCTCGCCCAACTGGTCAAGGACTTCCTCCTTCTGAACATCTAGCTCTTTCGCCAATCTTTCAGCCTAAGTTATCTCCTTTTCTGCCAAAGCCATCTCCATCAAATTCTTTTCTCCTAGTAAAAGGTCGCGTTCTGACAGAGTCTTATCTTTATTTGCAAATTCCTTGTCTTTGTCAATGTTGGCTTTGAGGCAGTCGTTTGTAAGTTGTGAACACTCGCCCCTTAGCTTGTCTACCTCCTCCTCATACTTTTTGCACAAGGCGCTGTCAGCAGTAAGGCACGCCACATCTTCCTTCAAGTGGTCTACCTCGCTTTGTCGAGACTTGAGGTCTTAGGCCAATCGACCTTTCTCCCACTTCAGCTCTTCTACCTCCGACCTTAGAAGCACAACTTCCTTTTTCGTCGCATTGCTGGCGACTTCAGCTTCCTTCCTTTGTCAAACGGCATCCTCCCACTTTGCTCGGGCATAAGACGCCATGCCATGGATATGAAGCCCCCTTTTGATTAGCTATGAAAAAGAAGAGTGGAGAAACTAGTCAAAAAGAGAAGAAAAAGAAGGAAAAATGGAGAGAAAAGCAAAAGAAGCAAGCGTTACCTCCAAGCTCTACTGCTGAAATAATCCATACTCTCGGGAGTGCAAATTAAGCTCCATCATTGCCTTGAAGTCACTCTCCTGAGCAAAACCTTGGCAAATGAAGGATGGCACGCCCTTGTTGGTCACGAACCAATCCTTGCCAAATCGCTCTTTCAGGATGTCTTCCAAAGGCGGAGCCCGACCCTCTTGAGTTATCCCTAAAGATCGTCGACTTGGCTCGCTTTGAGCTACCTCCTTGCTTCTGGCGGCGATCAGGGCATTGACAGCGGCTATAGTTTCGGCAGCCTTCCTCCTTGCTACCTCTTCAATCTTCTTATATGCTATGTCATCCGCTAATGACCTTGCCCGCTGAGAAGATGGTCGGATGATGAGGGATGATCGTGGTTCTTCCTCATCAGATTCATCCCTTAGATGCAGTCGCCTAAGAGGACGTTGTTTCACTGCGGTCGAAGGGGGTAATGATGGGCCCAGGATGACTAAGGGAGGATGGATTGTAGGGACAACCACGGTGGTAGAAGAAGAAGTCATTGTTGCAACGACATGAACACCAGTTGCATCTTTGGAAGCCTGGACTTCGGAAGCAGGCAGAATTTTCCTCATCTTAGCCCTTTTTTCCTCTTTAGCCAAATGATCGGCCTCCCTTTTGGATTTGGCCTAATTGGCTAATTGCTTTATAGCCTCTTCTCCTCTCGCCATTTCGTTTGCAGCTGCATTGCAAAACCAAACAAAGATAAGTACCTCATTTAAAATTCGGTACATGTAATATATGAGTTAGCAAAATAGACACCTTCTCCACACTCTAATACTAATGCTCACGTTCTATGCTAATGCCAGCATCGGATCCTATAGACTCAAACAGAGTGCTCAAAAGGTAATTAGAGTCGTAAGGCCGACAGTTCCTCGCCACAGCCTTCATCAATTTTTTTTATGTTAGTTTCGTACATAGACCGACCGATAATATGATCTTTCAAAATTGTGGCCCCTTTCGTTCGGACTAGCGGTACTCCAAAACCACCAACCATCCCCACCAAGAAGTATCTTTTCCTGAAATGTTTCATGAAGGACGGGACGGCAAAGAGGTTCCGATGCTGCCGGCTGATAAAGTAATATTCTGACCCATCACTCCAATCGAAAATATAAAAAAATGAGTAAAAAGGTCCAGAGTGGGGGCCACTGATTCTATCTTGGATAAGATCTTAAAACAGGCTACCATTCTCCATCCGTTCGGATGCAACTGGTTGGGGGTAATTCCATAAGCCCTAAGCAGTGCTGATTCGAACGCACCAAAGGGAAGCCTCATTTTCGCATCCAAACTCCATAAATGGCAAATAAACCATTCATTCCTTTCATGGCCAAAAGGTCTCTCTGTAATTGCCATGGAAGCAGGGCAGGCCGTCACCGACACCTCAGTAGGAAGGTGGTACCGAGAAGGAATTTTTGCCACCTTCGCTTTTGTCAATCGTAAGGGTTGAGCAAGCGGCTCACGATCCTTGTAATCCTTCAAAAAACTCCTGTCTATTGGTTGACTACTGCTTGAGGCCATTCTTTTTGGTGGAGGAGAAGTAAAAGAGTATGTGCGACGAATGAAAAATAAAATCAAAGGCAGGGATCATTTACTTACTTGGATAATCTCGCAGACACTCTAAAATTATCCAAAATTTGAAGCACTTCCCTCAACAAAATTTTTGGCAAGGGTTTCAAACAATAAGTTCACAAAGGAATTTTGGCAGAATTTTGTTAAGGATCACTGAAAAGTGAAGAAAATCTGCTTCAAACTTACCTATTTATAGGTGAAAAGCTTTTAGAACACTCCAAAGCCTCCCAGTCGGATGGACACCACATGTTCTCAATCTATTACTGTAGTTACGAAGAACGAAGCGTCATTCTAAAAGTATGCACAGCATTAAATGCAAGACAACTATTTGAATTGAATGGACGCATCTCTTCAAGCAAGCGCCTCCCAAAAATTCCAAAATTTTGCCAAAATAATAAAGCTATACATCGCCCGATCGGAACTGTTGGAGGGGGGGACAAGTGATAACTATGAAAAATACATTTTCATAGGCCCAATTAGGTCGGCCCAATAACGCTTGGCAGGGTCCAAGCCCAGTAGCAAAAAGGCAAAGCGTGAGCTAGAAGATAGTACAACAAGGCATGATGTCCGATCGAACTGATGGGACAACACGTCCATTCAGCCCACTGACACAAGCCAATGCCCATACTCTTTATCTGCTCTCTGTCACATCGCCGCTCACCTACTATAATTGTCAGTTATCACTCTCCAAGGTACTTGAGTACCCCTCCAAGGAACTCCTATAAATAGCCTAAAATACAATGGCTTCAGGTATTGAACATCTGAGACTCTATCTCTTTAAGCATTCTTTCTCTAAAAGCTACTAACATAAGCTTCGGAGTGCTAACGCCTGGGTCCGACCGGGCACTCCTTCTTGCAGGTCCATCCATCCTACCGGCCCTTCAACTGCTAGCTCTACTTCTTACAAAAAGACATTTTAGGCTTTATCACAAAATAAAATTAATTGCAAATACTATAACAATGGTCTTTTACTTTGATTTTGAGTTTTTTTAATTATTATTATTATTATTATTATTATTACAAGAGAAACATAATATCTAATTACAGACACATTATTAGAAAAAATCAAACTCAAAACCTTTTATACTTTTGTATCGAGTGTTAACTAGTAGGCCAACTTTTGTTAGTTTATTTTGATGTTATTTAATTTTAATTAATTATTAATAAAAAATTAAAAATAAACATTGCAAACTCATAAAAATTAAATAATGAAAATTCAAGATAAAGTTAAAATAAAAAGAAACATAATATATATGTTATCATCGAAAAAAAAAGAAAATAATCAAATATTTCTATATTTGTTTATAATAATAACGAATATATTGCAATCAATTAATCCAAAATTTAAAATTTTAATCAAAAAAGATACATACTGCTATAATTTTTTTAAAAAAGATACATACTGTTAATCTAGTTGTAATAAAAAAATTAATTTAAATTTATAATTGAGAAATATCTAGGCTGCATGATTTTGTTTTTTCAAATTATGCTCTAAATATCAATTATTAAAAATGTAAACTTTAATTAACGATTATATTCATTTATATATTTTTTTAAATTTTTATTGGATATGCAAATTCAATTTATTTGACTCTATTTTTTTTTTACTTAAATTCGTTCCGTTTTGTTAATGATTTGTTTGACTTATCAAATGATTTTATCCGTTATACGATCCATTTTATACAAGATGAATATAAAAATAATAAAATAATTTCTTACTTTATTGGAACTCAACATTTGATAAAAATATAATATTTATGAAAAATATGTTTCATTAATTTATTATTTTTCAATGTAGATTGAAAATTGATTTAGGTGCACATACGGTATATGATATACCCAAGCATATTAATATAAAGACAATGAAAATAATGCCATTATTGTGAAATTTGAATGATTAAAACTCAGAAAGATAATTGGTATCGTTCGCGCTTGTCTTTCATCATTTTATAAGATTTTTGTTTTTTTTTTCAAGATGATTTTATAAGATTCAATTTATACAAACTGTAACTATAATAAATGGCTTTCCCTCATTGATTAGTGATAAATCACAAAATTTCGTAGAGGGAGGTGCCTCTACTTTATGTTAGATGAGGCAGGTTGGAGAAATAAAGGATCAATTATGATCGGATCTTTCAGATCGAAAACCTGCAATAATGCTAAGCCCGATGGATCTGGGCTTCAGCGCTCCGACACTCAAGTCAGCTATCGAGATAAAGGAGAATAGATAAGCTAATTGTGAAAGAGAGTGAGAAGGGATTCCCTTATAAGAGTGGAACCTGTTATTTATAGTTTGGGAGGGCTTGGAGCAGTGTGTGCAACAGTATCCCTATTATGTGGCAAGTATGGCCTATTTTTATAGGCAACGGTGATTGGACAGTGGCATATGTTCAAACCTTGTCAGCGAGATGTCCAATCCGATCAAACAGCCTTGATTACAGGATTTTCTCCCTTAATTGGAGGGATCGAAGTGGGCTTCTTCTTGGGCATCTTTATGTGATATTGGGCTGTAGGTTTTGTTTTTTAGGGTGTTATCAGATGTTCCCTGCCAAACAGTTCAATAGCATATCGAAGTCGCGGTTGCATAACTAGATTGTCTGCGAGATTTTGTTATCGATAGTGTTCTCATCGTTCTGCTGATCGAACCAACCAAAGTGGTTGTGAATTGTAGGAGGTCGCGCTGCCCTTCAACATTCGTGAGCCATGAACCATAGCAGACCGAATATTAAAGAGACCTCTGCCTTGAAGCGATAGGATTAATTAGTTTGGTGAGGCATATTTGAAACATCGATTGGGATGATTCGTCGATCAGAACTAGGGAGTCATCAGCCTTGGGCTGCAATTGGTTGGCCTGGAGAGGCGCTTTGAGGCATCGATCAGAATTAAAGAAATATCAGCCATGGGCTGGAATTGGTTGGCCCGAATAGGTGCTTTGAGGTGTCGATTGGGACGGTCCGTCGATCGAAATTAAAAAAACATCAGCCTTTGGTTGGAATTGGTTCTAAAAAATACTCTTAATGTATCATCAATTTTGTATTTTTGTTTTCTAACCTGTTTAAGGAGTTCCGTCGCTTCTTTTGCTAGCGGTTCCGTTCGAATTTCAGCCATACGCCTTTCCTTTCCTCGAGGGGTTTGGTGACAGATGAATCAAGGGCCTTAGCTCTTCTGGCTGTTCTCCTTATATCTACCATAGACATATATTTGTGGACATCAATATTTTTAGGAGGAGGTGGAGTTACCTGACAAGATTGTTGTCTGCTTAGGGACCCCTTGTTGGGTTTCATCCGATGCGCCTTTACCGACCCCTTTTGGTTCTTAGCCGATACGCCTTTCCTTCCTCGGGCAACTTCGGTGAATGATGACTCAAGAGTTGTATTTTTTCGATCTTCTACTTTTTCATGTTCACTGTAAGTGCACATTATAACAATAATAACTCGAAGACGGAATGGGGTTACCTGATAGGGTTGTTTTTTGCCTTGTGTTTGCTTGGTACACGTTCTTCGAGGGGTATAAGCATGACTAATGGACTCTCAAATATGTGTGCCTATCAGCGCGCCAACTGACTCATCCTTTATTCTTATTTCCTTTGGATCATCCTTACGCGAGCGGTTAGTCGTCTAAAGGTCATTTGTCAATCATCGCTTCATCTCCCTGACTTAATGACATAGCTTTGATTCTTGCATTTTGACTGTTGGCTTTTTCTTTTTAGCGCTTCGATTTTTGGTCGTGCATTAATGAGGTGAGAACACGTGACGTCTTCATTAATGCCTTGTAATCAAATTTGCCCATAAAAAAGGTTTCCTTCCGTTATTCCATGCTATCTTCTTCTTATTATTTTGTTTGCTCATGTCTATTGCACCTTGGCTATTGAGTTTGGCTATGAGGCCTCCGAATTTCCTATGTGTTATTGCCAGATTCGCCATTTTAGGAAGATGAATGAAGAAATTACCCCTTGTCTTGTCTGGATATGGCTTGTGTCTGCGAGCCATGCAATTTGCTACTCCAACGACTCTTTTTTCCTAGCACGGAGCTCTCACCTGATCATGGTGGTGGATACGTATCCGTACTTTTCTCTCCATTTATCCTAGTGTTGCTTTGTTGTTAGGGGACTGCTATATGAGGTGGTCTCGTTGTGGAGGCGATGGTCGAGGTGGCGACGACGCTCTTTTCCTTCTTTCTTCTTGTTATCTTTCTTTTTTGCATTTTGTTTCTTGTAAATAGCCTTTTACTTCTCTTCTTCTCCTCCTTTTTGTTCTTCCATCTCTTTTCCTTTCTTTTGTCTTTATTTTTTGTTTTGTGGGAGAGGAAGCAGAGAGTTTTAGCTGTTTCTTTCCAAACAAGAAGAATGGCAGCCGATCGACAAGAATGCTACTTATATAGATCGTAGGAAGAGCACTACCTATGTAATTTGTACTTTTTTGAATGAATATAATTTCTTTACTGGCGTGTCTATTCTTTCTCTCTATTTTTTTGGCATTTTGTGATGGAAATAAGAGGGAATTTAAAACTGGCAAGAAGTTAATAACTGGTACCAACATAATGGTGCTTTGAGCATTACTTATCTTTTGCAAAAGACATTGCGTCGTTCCAAATGTCTTATCTCTCCTTTTTGCTTGTCTTCATTATGTTTTGTAATATGAACTTTCTCTGGGACAGTGGTCGTGATTTTTTTTTTTGTTGGAGAAGTCTCTTGGATGTTTTTGCTTAATGTCAATCTTCTTGTAGATCTTGTTGATAATGGATCGGGTTTGTTTTGTTGATTCAATGCTTAAGTTCTGTTGGTTTCATCAATCTTTTTATTGGGATATCACATGTTTCAATCGATCTCTCGATCGAGAGATTTTCATATTTTCATCGATCTTTCGATAGGGATGTTGACATATTTTTATCGATCTTTTGATCGGGATATTTACATATTTTCGTCGATCTTTCGATCAGGATGTTTACATGTTTTCGTCAATCTTTCCATCGGGATATTTACACGTTTTCGTCGATCTTTTGGCATGGTTCTGTTATCTTTGCATTATTTTCTTGGAAAAGAGATGTCCTTTTAAGGCGTTCTTCATCTTAACCATTTTTCCTGTATGACTTATTTGGGTCTTGTTCTCACCCTTTTTGGGTCGTCAGGAGGGGAGGAATGCTTCTCCACATCTTTTTCTCCTCTTCAGAGTCGGCCTTCCTTCAGTTATCTTCATCCACAGGGTGTAACGCTGATGCTGCTTTTCCTTCGTGGTCTCCTTTCTCCAATCCGACATCCTTTTCTCAGTACCTTTTGTACTGGGTGGGTTTGTGAAGGGAGAGGCATTTCCCGAGCAGTCTTTTGGCTCTGGTGTAGGGCTCTACCTGATTCGTTTGGGGACATAGTGGGGGTGACTATTTTCCTCTCCCTAAAATGTTTTTCAGTACGCTAGTTCGGAGAGTCCCACATTCCCTTTATGCATTAGACTGGAGGAGGGATGTTTCGCCTCCTTTTAGTCTTAGTGCCTAGTTTTTCGCCTTCTTTTAGTCTTAGCACTCCACTCTTACTCATTCAAGTGTCTGCGAGCTCTATGAGACCTTCGTAGAGTTTGCGCCCTTGCCATTTAATGATTTCTTATGCAGTCTCGAAGATTTTCATGGAAACTTCGCATCCTTGTAGTATGACGCTTTCTCACATAGTCTCGAAGACTTTCATGAAAATCTTGCATCTTTGTAGTTTGATGGTGAGTTTGCATGTTGCATGCGAGTTGTAAAACTCAGACCATCCTGCTCAGCTGTCGACTCTCAACGGAAGCATCAAATGATTAATCACAAAATTTCATAGAGGGTGGTGCCTCTACTTTATGTTAGATGAGATATATTGGAAAAATAAGGGATCAGTTTCGATTGGGTCCTTCTGATAGGAAACCTGCAACAATACTTAGCCTATTGGACTAGGGCTTCAGCATTCCGACGCTGAAGTTAGCTATTGGAATAAAGGAGAATAGATAAGTTAATTGTGAGAGAGAGTGAGAAGGAATCCCATTCTAAGAGTGGAACCTATTATTTATAGTCTGGGAGGGCTTGGAGCAGTGTGAGCAGCAGTGTTCCTATTATGTGGCAAGCATGGCCTATTTTTATAGGTAGCGGTGATTGGACAGTAACGTGTATTCAGACCTTATTAGCGAGATGTCCAATCCGATTGGACAGCTTCGATTACATGATTTTCTCTTTTAATTGGAGGAATCTTAATAGGCTTTTTCTTGGATCCCTTTCTGTAATATTAGGCTGTAGATTTTGTTTTTTAGGGTGTTATTAGTTAGTATCTCTTCTTTTAGAAGATCATTTTTTCTTGTGAAAATTTGATGTGGGACTAATTAATATGAACAACAGCTTCTGCAAAATAAATATAAATAATAAAATAATATTTTAATTTAAATTAAAAAATTACAATTTAGAATATTCAATACCATAATATTAATTGCGCACATCAAAAAATTTTTTTTATAATAATTGTAAAAGTATAAAATTCAATTCAATTCTCTCATTGACGTTTGTATAACTAGACAAAGTCTTTTTTTTTTTACCATTTTATCGCTATTAATGTATGGATTGTCTTTTTCGAAAGTGTTTTTAAACTTTTAAAGCACACCAAGAAACAAAATAGCTTGTATGTTTGTACCTTAAAATTAAAAAAAAATGCCAGTATGTATTGCAATTTGCAAAAGAAACACAACAATAGTTTATAAATATATAATGATAATAGATCATTGTAGTAGTTTGGTCAAATCCGAACTACTTAAGATAAACAGTTTGGATAAAATAGCTCATTTACGAGCTAATTAGTTTGAAAATATTTCCATTACCTTAAGTGGCAGTAGAATCCTTTTAGGATATTAACTCCAACAAAATAATAAGATCATCCTTTCTTATCCAGTCCTTCAATTTAAAAAGAAAGGGTAAGGCATTCTCTAGGCTATATAAAAACAATATGGTATTCTCTTTTCTCTTTCGTAGACTTTGTTTATTGGGTTTTGAAATAATAAATTAAAATTCACAGCGAAAAGAAAAATTCACCATGAATCCAAATAATTCAATTGATTTAATTAAAAAATTGTAACAATTAACAATATCTTGAAGTACAGATAAATCGAATTGTAGGTACGGCTTCACGTGAAACGACACCCTCCACCGATATTCACACGCGAATGCAATGAAAAAAATTGTCCGGGGTGCTAGCTCCCTTCTTGGCGGTTAGGGTTTGTTTTCTCTCCTTTTAGATTACAGAAGAAAAAAATGATTTTCTTTTGTCTTTCTCTCTTAAGTGGCGGCTACAACTCACATTATTTATTTTTTTAGGGTTTTATATATACATCACTAAATATATATATATATATATATATATATATATATATATATATATATATAGTTGAACTAACCCTAACTAAGAGAAAGAAAATTTTGGGCCCACTTTTATTATTAAAATAAGAAATACCTTATTTCTTATTCATCATCATCATCATCTTAAATATTATTATTTGTTGTATTTCGAATTTTAATTTATCAAAAAATAAAATTCAAAATGCTCGAATTAACCCTTAGTCCATTCATCACATTTTATGTGTGCGATCCAATAGGTTTATATTATATTGGCAGTGAGCCCCAATCCTATCACGGGCCCACAAGTCATAAGTGGCCTCTAGCAAGACATTATGACTATCCAAATAATATGAATATTGATAATTCGATTTTAACCTAATAGAATATGTTATAATCCCTTTGTCACATGATATCTTGTTTGAACATAAGTCATGGTCCATGTCAAACTTATATAGTCCAAACATATAATTTCTCGATCACTAAGTAAACTGAAAATATCAAATGATATTGATCGCTTCATCAATTCATTTGAGCACGACTATGCATTTCTAAGTCTTACTTATCGAGGGACCCAATAGATATCTCTCTCATACGAGAGGAACAAATTTCTTCTTGATTATTCACTATCCTTTGCAGGATTCTCATTAAGTCCAATCATAATCTTTATAATTATCTGATTAAAGATAATGTTTGATTATGTCAAAACATAATGTTCGTCATTTAGGATACTGTGATAATCTCAGGTCTAAGGATCGATAACATAACTATTTTGAGATCACTAATGACATTAACGTATCTCATTGCGGGTCTATCCAGTACTCTATTTTCTAACAAGTACTTATAAGTTTAATTCATATTACCATATATAATCATTCCATGATTATCAATCAAACTTATACTAGTCTTTATTTATCATTGTTCATTTAATGATAAATGACTAGGAATAGTCAAAATAACATTAGATTGTTATTTACAAATGTTATTATAACGTAACATGCCAACAATATAATAATATGAAGAAAACCCAATTTTATAAAATGAAATGTGATATTACATAAAGGGCCTAATGTTTGGCCTAGGCTATAACCACTAACATTTTTTTACAGTTTTCTGCAATGTTATTATAACCAGATCGAACAAAGAACCAGTAAGGCTGAGGTTCGTAGTCTGACCGGTTTAATTGGATTTTTTCTTTTTTAATAAATAATATTACTTAATATAATTTTATCAATACCACTACATAAAAAATATAAAAATTTAAAAAAAACCATTCATCAAGCATCCATCTAAATAAAATATATATTACAAATATCCTAATAACAAGTCACAAAATATTCTAAATATTCATTAAATATAAGTTTTAAACATTTAACTAAATTCATTTAACATTATCCATGTTTGAAGAAAGTTTGAAGCATGGCCAACAAAATTATTTTCATCACTCTTTTCATTATCGTCTCCATTTCTATCACCATTACCACTCATTTGAGATTATTTTGCATTAAAATCATTCCTCTCAAAATCTAAAAAAAATTACAATTGATTAAATTTCACACATCCATTCAACATTTTAAACTAAATTCATAATATAATCAAATATAATTAATATTAATAAATTACGTAAAAAAATAAAATTTTTTCAATTATGTAATATGTACAAAGAAAAGATTTCAATTATGAACTAAAAAAAATAAAATCAGTATGAAATAAATCAACAACCACCTATGATCACCAAAGTATTTTGCAAAATAACCCACTGACACATAAATATGGTACTGATAACCAATTTTGTCATCTGCCAAATAGAGTTTTACTCAATCATAATTACTAACACAATGATAGTCATTATATATTATGATTTTAGAAGGAATGAATAGATCTTGTAAGACTTGTAAATAGTCATCAAAATGTCTACTCCCACGCTCACAAAGAACATTTCAAAACCCAATTCTGTAGAATGAGTTACAATTCTACCACAAGATGATGAATGCTTACTTTAACCTAAGCAAGTAAAAAGTGATTTTTTTTTTCTGTTTTTCTATATGACTCAACACCCAAAAAAAGGAGAAAAAATACAAGAATGAAAATTCATCTAATACTAAGAATGTCTAAATACAAACAAAATCAAACATCAACCACGAATAATTATTATTACAGGAATGAAATGTGGAAGCCCTTGAACATTAAACACCAAAACATAATCAATGAAATAAAGCTATAAACATTAAAAAGTTTGTTTATAAAGCATACCATCATATAAATGGCATGATTTTCAGAACTATATACTAACAAATACTAATAGCCCAAACAAAAGCACCACAGTAAATTAAGTGAATTGCAATCAAGTGATAAATGACAGCTACTTCCATCCAATCCACAAATCAAGTGAAAAAATCAAAATTTGATACATAAAAACAAAAGTGAAAAAAGCTGTTGAACATAACAGCTAAAAAAATTGATCATAATTTATCACACCCTTCATGAAATAGTCCTTTCCGATGCGAAATTTAGCCGAAAACAGTAAAATTTTTTTTATATAGATATATCCAGAAACATTTTAAATAATTAGTCATATACTAATAATATTCATACAATCATATTCATCGAACACTCACCCATTAATCATCATAATAACAAAAATTAAAATACAATTTAAACTTTTACCTTAATTGTCTACGTATATACATGCCAAAATTTTAACTTGATAGCATTAATTCTTCTTTTCCAATCTGGCTCCACTGTATACTATGCTCCCGCAATACTTTGTAACCTGCACGCAGTAAACACTACGTACTGAGCACTAGATATACTTAGTGGTGACTACTAATCCTAGAATTTTTCAAATAAAGCATAATTACATAGATTATACTACTCTTATTCTTATGTCATTAAACATTTTCTTTTACTTCAGACAACATTTATTTCATTATTAACTCATATTTTGGTAATTATTATTCTTTAATTTTCAATATTTCAACGTTACTTTACACTACCTTCTTAGGTGGATCGACTTCAGATTTCCTTTTGCTTTTACGCTTATTCTTTATTATAGCTTTTACTTTTACTTAACTTTCATTTTATCTTTTTAATCACAGCGATATAATTATCATTTCATTTAGCAGTGTATATTGGTACTCATGTCTTTAATGGTACCAAATTTATAGACTATTTTATTTCTTGATTTATTGTTCAGTTATCCAATATGTGCTATAATTACACTTCTTGCTATTTATTCTTTTATTTTACTTTAACTTTTAACTAATAAACACATTACTATTTAAAGGCTTTTAAGCTTTATTGCAAAGTGATACAGCTATTTTGGGGCCCTTTGTATTCAAATCTCTATTTCCTTCTTTATATATTTACCCATGTTCAAATACTTGTTTAGGACTTATATCTTTTACTTTTTTCCAATTGAACAATTATATCTCTTTTTATCGTTTAATTTTCATTTGACTTTTCTTTCAGAAATACATTACTTAAACATAAGATTTCACTTAATGTCATTATCATCACTTTTTAACTTTATGTAGGAAATTAATATTATTTTCTAAACTTGTTACTTTTCAAAGTAACAATTGGTATATGAAATACCAACTAATTTAATTTATCTTTTTCATTTAAAAATACATTTTAAATCCTTTTTCTTTATAAAGCTTAACTTAGTCTTCATTTATTATTTTATTCTTATAAAATATTTCTTTTTCTTCTTATTAATCACACTTTTGGGAAACCTTATAATTTTATCCCAACTTTTTATTTCCTTCCAGATAAATCATTTTTCGTTTATAACTTTTTATATTCAATTCATTTAAACAATACTGATTTATTCATTACAATACTTTTCTAGTGCAATATAACAGGATTCTCAAAAAGAATACTCAGGACTGGACCCAAAGGTCTCACCGAGAGAGAAGTGATCCCCAATGGACCATTTCTCGAAAAACATTTCACTTTCATTTTTACTGAAAATACTAAAGCTATGGAGATCAAAGATCCCACCCACAGCAAAGCAAGTCGCCACGACTTGCACCACGGTATAAGGTGTCCCTATGGCTAGCCAATTATATCCTAAACAAGAATATCATTACCTGTTTATCGCTAAGGGCAAAACAATCAATTATATTTAAAATAATTTTTAAACATTTAAAAATCTTTAGTTTCTTTCTTTTCTTGATACAATACATTTTTGTCAATCGCACTCTTTTAGTGCTGTTGACTATTCAATAGCTTTTTCCTTCATTTTCTTTTCTTTCACTTTATCTTTTTTAAGTCATTTTTGTGAATTATTCTTCATTAATTCACTCGTACACTTGAGACTTTTCAGTCTTTTAGACACTTTATGAATTATAACATTATAATTCACAATTTTCTTTTGTTCTTTTTGCGTATTCCTATATGAATTATTTTCTAATAATTCAATAATTGACTTTTTACGATTTTTTCCTTTTTTTCTGTCCAAAACTGTAATTATTCAGTATGTCAACCTTTATTCGATGGGTGAGTTATTTTATAATAATTTACTCTTTTAATAATTTTTATTGACTAATTTATTTTGATAAATTAGTCAAATATTTATTTTACAACTTTTGGAACAATTAGGAATTATATTGATATAATTTATTACTTTATTTTTTGGAGATACATAAATTGACTTTTTCATTTCTTTTTATATTGAAATAATTTACTTCACGTTTGTTTATCATCACGTACTTATTTATTGAATTATTTCTTAATAATTTAATATTTTAGTTAAACATAATCAATAATTTATTTCAAAAATATTCTAGTAAAGCATATAGATTTCACAAAAATTCGTGTACACATTATTTTACAATTTCCATCATCTTTACTTATTTTATGAATTATTTACCAAAATTCATTATTTTTGTCACCTTCATAGCTTATTAATTATTTCGAAAATTTATCGGTTGACTTTTTATTTCTTTTTCGTTAACCGTGAATTAATTTCATATTAATTTACTTTTTTTTATGTTTTTATTCAATTATTCACTTCCACTTCAATACTTTCTTCTATACATATTCACATTTATTCTCCAATAAAATTCTAATAATTTCAATAAATTTCAATAAAATTTATTTATGCATTATTTACTATTTAGCAACATTTTTCACTAACATAATCAATTATTTCACCTTATTTCAAAATTTTCACTATAAATATAATTGTTACATAATCTTTAAAATTCCAAAATAAATTCCAATAATTCAATAAAAATTCACGGGTACCATTTATCATCTCTATATTTAATTTAGGCTAATATATATCATTTTCATGCAAAATTTCATCAATTTACCCTAGAAGAAAATTTGGCCACTTAAGGAAATCCTTCCTAAAATTTTTATTTCTTCCATAAAAGCTTTCATTTCATCTTCTTATATTTCCCATTTCATTTACCCTAAACTAATCTTATCAATTAACAACTTTAGCACTTTTTAACCTAATTACATAAATGAAATTAATTCAAAATAAAAGGGAAATCAAAGGATTTTATAGTCACTTATATTTTTTCCTTATTTAAGGGTGTCAAACATCTCTTTTTCCTTGCTTTTTCACTTGCAATCTTGCCTTTCTCTTCCTCACCACTCATGGCCGGCCAAACAAGCTCTCCTAACCTCAATTTTTTGTCCTCATATGCAAAATTTAAGCTCATAATTAGCTTCTATAACTAAAAAATTATTAGAAAATACTAAAGAACCAATTAAAATCAATTAATTTCTTAAGTTTTATTTTGCCTCTTTTTCTTTCTCCACTTGATTTCTTGCCTTTCTTTACTCAAATCACTTGATTGAGGCCACTAGGATAACCTAAAGAGATGAAATTACCATTTTCATGCTGGGATTACATGAAGATTTTAAGTGAGGGATTGAAGAAATGGGAGATAGCAAGTGAAGATGGTGGTTCGGCCACCATAGAGAGGGGAAGAGAGAGCTGGAAAAATCTGGAGAAATCTCAAATTTTTTAGCCTCTTATACCCTCCTTAATGGGCTCAAAATTGGGCTTAATTAATGGGCTTAGCCCAATTTAAAATTAAGGCCCAATTTAGGCCATTTAAGATCCAATCCAATTTCTCTCTCTTTCTCACTTCAAATCACTTCAAAAATGATTCCATAATTTTTATCATATCAAAAATAGCTAGCATAAGAATTTTTGGCTCAATCGAAGTCCGTTATCAATCCGATTCAAACTTATCGGTCCAATTCGACAACTGCTCGTGTCACCGAAAAATTTAATTCTTATCACCAAAATATTTTACATAAAAATTCATGTAGGCATGCAAAATCTGGTAATTTTTGGAGTTCGTTTACTATTTTTAATTATTTATGCAAGATCAAGTCTCATTCTCTACCGGAAAAATTGACTCGCTACCTTTTTTGTATTTTTGACCTTTGGAGGCCCATTTAATCTCCATTTCACTTCAAATGTCAACCCTGGACTCACCATGACCAATACTTTCCAACGGTCAAATAAAATATTTTTGACTTTCAAGTATCCTTTCGGGCCTGAAAAATACTATTTACTGTCGGAAAGTACTGTTCACGGCTGACCCGGTGTTAAGGCCATTACATAATTTGTTAGAATTTATCACATTTGGCAACATATTTCTCTCACTTGCATGCAAAAATAAATAAGTAAATAAATGATAGATAAGAAAAAAAAATTAATTGAAATGGGTAAAGCAAGTAAGAGAAGCGGTGGTGGTACGGCTTGGAGAGGTGGTCGCCGTCAACAATCAAGAAGCGCGATGAAGGCAGCTGTCTCTTTTTCGGTTGTCCATTGAGTGAAGTTTTTTCCAAACAAAATAAAAATGGAGTAAATGAAATTTGCCTTAATCTTGAATTGGGTTTTTAATTTTTTTCACCAAAACGATAGCTTTTGGTGCTTTGGGACAAAAATCGGGTTCTTTCTGATTCAAAAATGTCGCCAGTTTTTCCTATTCTATCACATTTTTAGCTCATCCAGTTTTGGTATGTTATTAAAACCGAATGAGCTGCCAATTTTTTATTAAATCAGTGCAACCTAGTGGTCTAGTTTGATTTTAATAACATTAGTCTTTTGACTTGATCGTCGGAGTCTCCCCTGTCGGAACTCCTCTAGAGTTTTGTGTTGTTAGGTGATTTGTTGACTAGTGGACCGGAATTTTCACAATCATCATTTGGTGTGATGAGCGTGGACTTACCTTGAACAATGGACCTTTTTCCCTACTCGACCACCATCCCTGCCTTACTAGAAAATCAACTTGAGCAAAGTCAACACTAAACCCCACCTATTCAACAACTTTTCCCCCAAAACTTGGCCATTGTGTCAATAGCCCAACCTGGCACATCCATTCTGCCTATACCCGATTTCACACCACAAACTACCCAGGCATTCTTCGTAGCCTTACCTGTCATGGCGGCATGGTGCCAGCACTAGCTTTGACACGTACCCTAATGCCTCTGCTCGAGTCGCTGGCCTCTAGATCAACCATAACCCTGATGGCTGAACAATTTGAAAGGCTTTTTAAAGAAAGAATGTAAAAGTACCAAAACAGAAATACCTTGTAATATCAAGGCAATTTTCAATCCCCCTCTGTCCAGCGAAATTTTGGCAGCTCTTTTTCCAAAGATTCGACTGCCCAACTTATCCAAATACAATGTCAACACTGACTCCCGAGCCTACCTAGATTAATTCCATTACGCTATGCTAGTTCACACCATTAAAGATGTTGCCTTTTGTAAGATTTTTCCCTAAACCCTAATAAAGTCCATTCAAATTTAGTTTAGGAACTTACTCGAACACTCAATGAAAAACTTCAAATAGTTCAGCTATATGTTTATAGCTAAGTTTGTAGCAGCTATTAGGCCTATAAAGGTTTTGGCTGACCTAAACCAAGTTCAGTAAGAAAAAGGCAAACCCTTACAAATTTATGTGGAGAGATTTAATGTAGCATCCGTGGACATTCAAAACCTCAACTTGGAGGTAGCTATTAATGCCTTAATATGCAACATAAGGTGCCAAGACTTTAGTGATTTTTGAGCGAGAAACCCTTTAATGACTTTACCGAACTCATGTCTCGAGGTATATTAGAATGGATAAGGGCCACAAACTTTGACATAGCTCCCATTATAGGGACATAGATAGGGACCAAGACTCATCGAGCAAGATCAATCAAGATAGGGGCAACAGTGAGAGGAATGACTCTAAAGCTATATAAAGATCCAATAGATCTAATTAAGCTTATACAGTCTTGACACCGTACTCAAGAGATAGGAAGGGAGATCAGTTTACTCCCCTTAACATGGCGAGATCCTAGATGCTCATATGGATGAAGTAGAATGGGTAGGTTAACTAGCCTCGGCCTATAAGGAAGGATCCCAACTGAGATCAAAGTCTACATTGTGCTTATTACAAAGATAAAAGGCACGAGACTGATGAGTACAAACAACTTAAATAAGAAATTGAGCATTTAGTTCGGAAAGGGAAGCTAGCTCAATTTATAAAAAATGGAGATAGAGATAACCAAGATCGATCCCTAACACCTCGACAAAAGGACAAAAGTAGAGCAGGATCTAGCAAAAAGGCTCCTACCCGAGTTATTTATGTCATAGTTGGAGGCAAGCATTATGATGTCTTTGATGATTCCAAGAAGTGAAAAGCAAAAGAAGTATTCTCTATAGGAGCCAAGCTACCAACCATCAATACTATTTAGTTTTCTACAATCGACAAAGCCTATATCAGGCAACCGTACATAGATGCCCTAGTGGTTGAAGCTCTTATCTAGGATTACTTGGTCTAATGGATCCTAATGGATATCGATAGTTTAGTAAACTTAATCACTCTTTAAGCTTTCAAAGTGCTCAAAATCCAGACAACCAGTCAAGGTAGAAGGCTCAATCAACTTGAACATTTAGCTCAAAGATGATATAATTATTTGAACATACACCTTTTGCTTCATGGTGCTAAATACTCACTTGGCCTATAATGTTTTTCTTAGGCGACCCCTTATCAGTGTTGATAGATGCTTACATTTCTATACAGAAGTTATTGCTTAAAATACCAACTCAAGACGGTACAACAGTACTTCAAGGCAATCAAATAATTGCTTGGGAAACATAAGTAGCAATGATGAAGAAATCAAATTAGGCTTTATCGCTAAATGCATTGGGTGTGCTGAGTGACTTAGATTATAAAACTGAACCACTTAAGCATGTGCAAAGATATTAAGCTTGCACCTGGAAAATAATCAGGATAACTTTCAAAAAAGTAGGGGTTGAGAGAGATGCACTCATCTCCGTGCTCCATGAATTTGCTAATGTGTTTGCATGGCAACCTTCAGATATCATAGGTATAGACCCCAGAGTAATGTGTCATTCTCTTAATATCCAGCTTGAGTATAAGCCTGTAAAGCATAAGAATGGAATCACACATCAGAACAACAATTGGCTATGGCTGAGGAGGCATATATTATATTAAAAATAGGTTCACTTAAGAAGTCTTGTACCCGAACTAGTTATCTAATGTTGTTATAGTAAAAAAGGCCAATGGAAAATAGAGAATGTGTGTCGAATTCACTGATTTGAAATAATGCTTGCGCTAAGGACATCTATCTATTGCCCAATATTTTTTTGGTAGACTCCATAGTAGGATTTGAAGAATATGCCTTCTTAAATGCCTCAGCAGACTATCATCATATCACAATGAACCTAATAAATGAAGAAAAAACGACATTCATCATACACAAAATAATATATTGTTATCGAGTTATGCCCTTAGGCCTCAAAAATACCGGAGCTATTTATCAAAGATTGATGAACAAGTTGTTCACTAATCAACTCGGTTAGAATATGAAGGTGTACATAGATGATATGATAGTGAAAAGCAAGACTCTAGGCCCTCTAAAATTACAAAATCCTTCTCAACCTTTAGAAAATTTGGTCTCAAACTCAACTTGAAGAAATATGCTTTTAGTGTTTAGTCTGAAAAATTCCTAAGGTTTATGATTTCCAAAAAAGGAATAAAAGCTAATCTAGAAAAAATCTAGGCCATCCTGAAGATGGAGCCACCAAAGTCCATCAGAGAGGTTCAAAAGCTTAGCAAAAAGGTAACAACCCTTGGCAGATTTATTTTTTATTTAGCTAAATGCTGCCTTTCATTTTACAGGACAATAAAACATCTAAAGAACTTCAAATGGACTTTGGAATTCTAGCAGGCCTTTGAAGCTCTGAAACACTTCCTCAGCTTTCTACCCTTGCTCAACAAACCTTAGATGGGCGAAACATTGTTTATGCACTTGGCGGTCTCTAAAGGAGTTGTTGGCTTAGTTTTGATTCAAAAGGAAGGCAATAACAATTCCCCATCAACTATATGAGCAAAGTCCTGCGAGTACCTAAATTGAGATACCTAATTTTAGAACAGTTGGCATTTGCTTTGTATATCACTACAATTAAGTTGTGACCTTATTTTCAGTCCCATATAGTTATGGCCCAAATGAATTCTAGTTTGAGGAAGTCTTGCAAAGACTTAGCATCATGAAAATTGACCAAATGGGCAGCCCACCTTAGCAAGTTCGATATCCAATATGAGCCCCGTTCATCCATGAAAGCACAAGTCCTGCCTGACTTTATAGCCTAACTACTTATTCCCCCTCAAGGACTAATCAAGTCATCTTAGAACTTATATGTTGACGGCATTTTCGGTGTAAAGGGGGCAGGCATCAGAGTTTTTTTGAGTAGTCTGAAAAAAATATTTGTGAAGGGCATGATGCATATAAATTTCCCTATGTCTAACAATGTAGTAAAGTACGAAGTCCTCTATTTTGGCTTACTGTAACACCCATATATCACAAAAATCACAATGTAATATAACGACAATTTTAGTATAATACACGTACATACTACGGTCCTACTCATACATACCGCTCATACATAATACAAACTTTATCTTCTTCACTACACCATGTTGGGTTTCGAAATAATAAATTAAAAAAAATCATAGTGAAAAAAAAACCTATCAGGATCCATGCAATCCAATTGATTCAATAGAAGAGAAGTAACGATTACCAACCTCTTGAAGTGCAAACAAATTAAATTTGTAGATGTGGCCTTATGCGAAATGACACCCTCTACCGGTATCTACACACGAATGCGATGAACAAAATCACCCAGGGTCCTAGGTCCTTTCCTTGGCGGCTAGGGTTTATTTTTGTTTTTCTCAAAGTTACAGAAGAAAAAAAATTATCTCTTTTAAGTGATGGCTACCACTCAATTTTTATGCTTAATAAGGGTTTAAAATATACATATCACTATATATATACAATTGACCTAACCCTAATTTAGAGAGAGAGAAAATTTCAGGCCCATATTTCTTATTAAAATAAGAAATACTTTATTACTTATTTAAAATAAGAATTATAATATTAATCTTAATTAATATTATTATTTTTTATTATATTTATTTTGAATTTTTATTTGTCATAAAATAAAATTTGAAATATCCGAATTAACCCTTAATCCATTCATCACATTCTATGTATGTAACCCAATAGGTTCATATTATATTGTCAGTGGACCCCAATCCCATCACAAGCTCACAAGTCATAAGCAGCCTCTAGCAAGACATTATGACTATCCAAATAATATGACTATCGATTATTCGATTTTAACCTAATAGAACATGTTATAATCCATTTGTCACATGATATCTTCTTTGAACATAAGTCATGGTCCATGTCAAACTTATATAGTCCAAATATATAATTTTTCGATCACTAAATAGGTTGATAATATCAAATGATATCGATCGCTCCATCAATTCATTTGAGAACGGCCATGCATTTCTTAATCTTACTTATTGAGGGGCCCGATATATATCTCTCTCATAAGAGAGGGGCAAATTCCTTCTTGATTATTCACTATCCTCTGCATGATTCTCATCATGTCCAATCATAACCTTTATGATTATCCAATTAAAGATCATATTTGATTATGTCAAAACATAATATTCGTCATGTAGGATACTGTGATAATCTCAGGTTTAAGGATCAATAACATAACTATTATGAGATCACTAATGACATTAACCTATATAGTATCTCATAGTGGGTCTATCCAGTACTCTGTTCTCTAACAAGTACCTATAAATTTAATTTATATCACTATATATAATCATCCCATGATTATCAATCAAACTCATACTAGTTTTTATTTATCATTATTCTTTTAATAATAAATGACTAGGGATAGTTAAAATAACATTAGATTGTTATTTACAAATATTATTATAATGTAACATACCAATAATATAATAACATGAAGAAAATTCAATTTTATAAATTAAAGTATGACATTACAGAAATGACCAAATGTTTGGCCTGGGGCATAACCACTAACACACCATTCCACCCGGTTCCTATGCCTATCCCTCTGAGTTCCCGTCTATCGCCTTTAGATACTTGCAAGCAGTAAAAAGCTAAGGACTAAACATAATATGCCTCATGACAGATACCCAATTAACAAATTTCACAATTAAATACACACGTTTAAAAGTTTCATTTTTATCTGAATTTCTATCTAATATCTTAATTCACTTAGATTACTTGTCTTATTTTCACTGTTTGTTTCTCTATTTTATTTATTGATTCTTGATTTTTGCATCGTTGTTAATTTACCAATTATCTTATTTTGATTTCTTATACTAGGTTCTCCTTTTATTCTTAACGCATATTTGTCATTATTTAAATATCTTTCTATAATACCCTTCTCGGAACAGTTCTTTTCGAAACGAGACTTAGCTGAAAACAGTACGTTTTTTTTTCATCGAACAATTCAAACCACTTGAAATACTTTTACAATAATTTCAGAATCAAATAACAGTCTTATAAACAATTTAAAACAAACACTAACCATCATATCAAAACTTATATTGTCCATACATCCAAGACAAATAAACATATATTCAAAATACCATACAAGCTTTTACCTTAATAGTATAAGTATATACATGCCAAAAGCTTACATCAACTGACACAAATATCTTCTCTTTCGATCTGGACCTTCAATGAACTGTGCTCCCGCAACACTCCGGAACTTGTACACTACGTGCTGAGCATGAAATACGTCCAGTGGTGACTACTAATCCAAGAATTTTTCACGAAGAAGCATAATTTTGTAATTTATGCTACTACTATTCTTATTTTATTAAACATTTTCTTATGTTTCAGTTATCAGTATTCATGTTACTTACTCGTATTTTGATAACCATTGTTCTAATGTTTCTAAACTTTCAACTTTACTTTGTAGTATTTTTCTTGGGTAGATCGATATCAGATTTCCTTTTACCTTTACCTTAATGTTTACTATAACTTTTTACTTTTTATTAGAACTTTCACTTTATCTTCTAGTCATAGCAATTTAATTATCATTTTATTTAGCGATGTGAATTGGTACTCGAGTCTTTACTAGTACCAAACTAAACTAGTTTTAATACTTGTTTTACTGGTCAATTATTCAATCTGTATTCTAATTTTATTTTTTTACTATTTATTCTATTACTTTACTTTAACTTTAGTCTAATAAATACATTACTGTTAAAAAAGCTTATAAGCTTAATCGCAAAGCGATATAGCTATTTTGGAATATTTTGTAGTCAGAACTTTCTTTCCTTCTTTTATACATTTATTCACATTCAATTATCTATTTAGGACTTATATCTTCTACTTTCCCTCATTGCATAATTCTACACCTTTATATCATTTTACTTTTCATTAACTTATCTTTCAGAAAAGCGTTACCTAAATATTAAATTTTACTTCATATTAATATCATTACTTTTTAATTTTAAACAGGGACGTTAATATTATTTTTCAGACTTGTCATTATTTTTCAGTAATAATTGGTACAAGAAATACCAATCAATTAAAAATTATCTTTTTCACGTAAAACAAAATATATTTTAAATGCTTATAAAGTTTAATTACACATTGCTTTAATATTTTATTCTTATGAAACATTTCTTTTTCTTTTATTATTTAATTACACTTTTCAGAAATCTTTACAGATTTATTTCAACTTTGCATTTTTTTCCAAACGAATCATTTTTTGATATAACTTTTATATTTAATTTAATTAAACAATACTTATTTATTCATTTCAATGTGCCTCTAGTGCAATACGACAGGATTTTCAGATAGGATACACAGGACGTGGACCCCACAGGGCCACAATAGAGAGAGAAGTGATTTCCAAGGAATCATTTCTCACATAGCATATAATAGAGCAGAGAATGCCATGGTGATCAGAGATTCAGTCCACAGCATAGCAATTCACCATGACTTGCACCGCGGTATAAGGTGTCCCTATGACTAGCCATTTATATCCTAAACAAGAATAATAATACCTGTCCAACGCTAAGGACAAACATAACCAATAACACTTTATAAACGTTTTAGAATATTTAAAAATCTTTAATCTCTTTCTTTTATTTATCATAACATTTTATTCTGATCAAATGCACGCTTTTGGTGCCTTTGACTATTCATTAACTTTTTGTCCTTTTTGTAATGGCCTCAACACCAGTCTGATCGTGAACAGTAAATTCTGATGGTAAATAGTACACCCGGGTCGTAAATCGGACCCGGAAGTGAAAAATATTTTATGGGACCCTTGGAAAGGAATAGTCATGGTGAGTCCGGGGTTGAAATTTGAAGTGAATTTGAGGTCAAATAGGCCTCTAAAAGTCAAAAATACGAAAAAGGTAGCGAGTCAATTTTTCCGGTATCGAAGGGGACTTGATTTTGCTTAAATAATTAAAAATAGCAAACGATCTCCAAATATTACCAGATTTTGCGTACCTACATGAATTTTCATGTACAATATTTTGGTAATGAGAATTAAATTTTTTGGTGACACCGGTAGTTGTCGAATCGGACCGATAAGTTTGAATCGGATCGATAACGGACTCCGATTGAGCCAAAAATTTATGTCCTACCTATTTTCGATGTTTTAAGAATGATGGAATCAAAATTAAAGTAATTTAAAGTAAGAAAGAGAGAGAAATGGGATTGGGCTTTAAAAAGGCCTAAAGGGGCCTTAATATTTAAGTGGGCAAAGCCCACTTATTAAGCCCAAATTTTGGCCCATTATAGAGGTATATAAGGGATGGAAATCTGGAGAATACTCCAAAAAAATTGATCACCATCTTCATCTTCTTCCTTGGCCGAAATGGCCTCTCCTTCTCTTCTTTCTCTCTTGCTTCTTATTTACTCAAGATTTCTCATAACTTCCAACTTAGGAGTTGTAGTTTCATCCCTCTAGATAATTATTCAAGCCTCAACCATATTATTTGAAGGAAGGAAGCAAGAGAAATCAAGAGGGAAAGGTTTAGGTATCAAAAGGAGGTAAGAGATTTTCAAGGTTTTAAATTTGTTTGAAGGTACCTATAAGTAGTTTTAGGTGCATAGAATCCATTTTTGTGGTTTAATTGAGCTAAAAAGATTGAAATCTTGGTGTTTTATTTGATGTGGAATTCGGCCACCATTGGTCTTTTAGGTGAATGATGGATTTCTTTGGTGTAAGGCATGAAAAAGGAAGCCTTAGGAAGCTAAAGCATGGAAAGAGGTAAGTGACTACCAAATCCCTTAATTTCCCATTTAATATGAATTTTTCTTAGTTATGTAACTAAGATAAAAATGGGCAATATTATTAATTGATGTAATGGTGATGGGGTTATTGTAATTAGACTAGAGAAATGGTGAATGGAAAGTGAAAATGAAAGAAAGAAAAATTTTAAGGTAAAAAAAAGAATGATTGCCGAATTTTAGTGAGAAGAAATGGTAAGAAAAAATGTATGAAAATAATGTATGGTAGCTTAAATTAATAATAGACTTGATAATTGATGTCTATAAATTTTTAGAGAATAATTAGAAATTATTTGGGAATTCTTGGATTAGTAGTCACCACTAGACATATTTAATGCTCAGCACGTAGTGTTTACTGCGTGCAGGTTCTGAAGCATTGCGGGAGCATAGTACATTGAAGGACCAGATCAGAAGAGAAGATTTTTGTATTCGTTAGATTAAGCTTTTGGTATGTATATACTTAGACTATTAAGGTAAAAGCTCGAACTGTTTTTAGAATGTATGTTTATTTGTCTTGGATGTATGGACAGTATAAGTTTCGATATGATGTTTGTTTTAATTGTTATAAGATTGTTATTTGATTCTGGAGTTAATGAAAAAGTATTTTTAATGTTTCAAATTGTTCGGTAGAAAAAAAAATCCGTATCGGTTTCGGCTAAGTTTCGCTTAGGAAAAGACTGTTCCGAGAAGGGTGTTACATTTAGTGGTATCAGAGCAAAGGTTTAAACGGTTCTAAGATCGGAGTGGGATAAGGATAAGTGATAGGTTTGTCTGTATATACATGCCAATTGTAAGTGGATAAGTGTTAAATAATCTGAAGGATACTTGCTCCCCTATCTGTATTAAAGTGGACGAGTTGACTTTTGACTGAGCTTGATAACTGTGAAAGAATGGTTTCAGCACGGTAAACAAAAATGGTAGTGAATGAGAATGGAAGTATTGCTGCTTGAGACGTCATAAGAGTCAAGCAGGAGAAAGAAAAGATTGACTGACATTAAGTGAAAATGTGAGAGTTTAAGTATCTTTATGGATGAGAAACAGTTAAAGGAAGCACAAAATAAAGAGTGTGATAGAAATAAAAAGGAATTGTATTGTGAGTACAGATAAATTATACAGGATAAGGAGATACTTGACTGGATTGCTTTGGTTTAAGAATGTTAGTGAGTAAAATTGTTATAAGTTAAGGTTGTTTAAGATGCTCTAAATATCTGTCAGTAATTTCCTTATAGGAGTGGGGATTTTATTGTATTTCTCATAGCTCTGGGATGGGCTATGATCTCTGCATTATATGAGGATACTTGACAGTATTCTATCTGCATACATGACATTATACATTCATTGCATGGCATTTCATATTGTTTGACAGCATCTGATATGCATTATACTGTATGTTTAGGCCCCACTTGATAGGATAAAACTGACAGGGGATATGATGAGCATAAGGACAACCTAAGAATGAGAAAAGAACTAGTGTGCTTACGAATTTTTTCCAATTTTGATGTGACCATTGTGAGATATTGGTCATGTCAATAAATTGTCAGCATACTGACCCTATTGATGAATCGATGGAAATGATAAGTGCAAATGGGTAATGATAATGTTCTTGGTTTTCTAGTTATGAGAGCCAGTTTAAGTTTGACTTCAGATGGGAGTGTTTAACTGGAAAATAAGTGAAATTGATTTTGTACAGCAGGTGAGGACAGTAATTCTGAAAGAGAATGTTTATGTAATAGTCTTTGTGAGTAAATTGAAAGATTTTTACTAAAGTTCATCGAGATAGTAATGCCTGACATCATCAGGTGTGTCAGGATTAAAAGCTTAATTTTGAAATTTAGACTGAAAGTGTACTGTGACGGGTATAAGTAAATGTTAATTATGTTGATATATGGAAACAAAGCATTAGATTTATTTGAGAATTGCTCTTACTTGTAATGTTATTTGTTTAGAAGTGGAATAATGTGATTAAAGAAACTGTCATCGGATTTGTTAAGTGTCAAAAGAAGAAAACTGGTGATAATCTCAGCGTAGGTCTAGAGATTCACCCTTGACTAATAATGAGTTCGAGGGACTAATTTCGCTATTGAAAGAAGGAATATAGTAAAGTACACGGGACTGTGAAACATGAATATCTATTATAAGATCTGATTCTTATTAAGATGATGTTAGAAAGAAAATGTTAAATCCTTTATACGTGGACTTATTGGAGTACAAATAAGTTAACGAGCTTTGATTTGATTCAAGATATGAAAGGAATCTACATTCAGGATGATATGTTCAGAAAAGAGAAACTGATGAAGATTTGTTAGTTTTAAATGTAAATGGGTTCCCTTAGCAAAGATCGTTCGAAACTAATAAATATGAAAGAAGTTTGGCAATATAATTATATGGTATCCTCTATTCTGTGTTGTAAGTAAATTTCGAGGACGAAATTTCTTTTAGTAGAGGAGAATTGTAATGGCCTCAACACCGGTCTGGCGTGAACAGTAAATTCTGATGGTGAATAGTACACCCGGGCCGTAAATCGGACCCAAAAGTAAAAAATATTTTATGGGACCCTTGGAAAGGAATAGTCATGGTGAGTCCGGGGTTGAAATTTGAAGTGAATTTGAGGTCAAATAGGCCTCTAAAAGTCAAAAATACGAAAAAGGTAGCGAGTCAATTTTCCCGGTAGCGAAGGGAACTTGATTTTGCTTAAATAATTAAAAATAGCAAACGATCTCCAAATATTGCCAGATTTTGCGTGCCTACATGAATTTTCATGTAGAATATTTTGGTAATGAGAATTGAATTTTTTGGTGACACCGGTAGTCATCGAATCGGACCGATAAGTTTGAATCGAACCGATAACGGACTCCGATTGAGCCAAAAATTTATGTCCTACCTATTTTCGATGTTTTAAGAATGATGGAATCAAAATTAAAGTGATTTGAAGTAAGGAAGAGAGAGAAATGGGATTGGGCTTTAAAAAGGCCTAAATGGGCCTTAATATTTAAGTGGGCAAAGCCCACTTATTAAGCCCAAATTTTGGCCCATTATAGAGGTATATAAGGGATGGAAATCTGGAGAAAACTC
>CM075808.1:89397201-89497902 GCA_037975025.1 Excoecaria agallocha | reverse complement strand
AAAACTCCAGAAAAATTGATCACCATCTTCTTCTTCTTCCTTGGCCGAAATGGCCTCTCCTTCTCTTCTCTCTCTCTTGCTTCTTATTTACTCAAGATTTCTCATAACTTCCAACTTAGGAGTTGTAGTTTCATCCCTCTAGATAATTATTCAAGCCTCAACCATATTATTTGAAGGAAGGAAGCAAGAGAAATCAAGAGGGAAAGGTTTAGGTATCAAAAGGAGGTAAGAGATTTTCAAGGTTTTAAATTTGTTTGAAGGTACCTATAAGTAGTTTTAGGTGCATAGAATCCATTTTTGTGGTTTAATTGAGCTAAAAAGATTGAAATCTTGGTGTTTTCTTTGATGAGGAATTCGGCCACCATTGGTCCTTTAGGTGAATGATGGATTTCTTTGGTGTAAGGCATGGAAAAGGAAGCCTTAGAAAGCTAAAGCATGGAAAGAGGTAAGTGACTACCAAATCCCTTAATTTCCCATTTAATATGAATTTTTCTTGGTTATGTAACTAAGATAAAAATGTGCAATATTGTTAATTGATGTAATGGTGATAGGGTTATTGTAATTAGACTAGAGAAATGATGAATGGAAAGTGAAAATGAAAGAAAGAAAAATTTTAAGGTAAAAAAAAGAATGGTTGCCGAATTTTAGTGAGAAGAAATGGTAAGAAAAAATGCATGAAAATAATGTATGGTAGCTTAAATTAATAATAGACTTGATAATTGATGTCTATAAATTTTTAGAGAATAATTAGAAATTATTTGGGAATTCTTGGATTAGTAGTCACCACTGGGCGTATTTAATGCTCAGCACGTAGTGTTTACTACGTGCAGGTTCTGAAGCATTGCGGGAGCATAGTACATTGAAGGACCAGATCAGAAGAGAAGATTTTTGTATTCGTTAGATTAAGCTTTTGGCATGTATATACTTAGACTATTAAGGTAAAAGCTCGAACTGTTTTTAGAATGTATGTTTATTTATCTTGGATGTATGGACAGTATAAGTTTCGATATGATGTTTGTTTTAATTGTTATAAGATTGTTATTTGATTCTGGAGTTAATGAAAAAGTATTTTTAATGTTTCAAATTGTTCGGTAGAAAAAAAAAATCCGTACCGGTTTCGGCTAAGTTTCGCTTAGGAAAAGACTGTTCCGAGAAGGGTGTTACACTTTTATTCACTTTCTCTTTTCTATTCACTTTTGTGAATTATTATTCGATAATTCACTCAGATACTTAAACTTTTTAATCTTTTGTACGTATTATAAATTATGAATTATGGCATTATAATTCACAATTTTCTTTTTATTCTTTTTATATAATTCTTTGCGAATTATTCTCTAATAATTTAATAGTTGACTTTTTTTTTCTTTTACTGCTCAAACTTTTTAATCATTCGGTATGCCAACTTTTATTTCGTCGGTGAATTATTTTTATAATCATTAACTCTTTTAATACTTTTTGTTGACTAATTTATTTTGATAAATTAGTCACATTTTTATTTTTCTACTTTTTATGCAATTACGAACTCTATTAATATCATTTATTACCTTATGCCTCGAACATGCATAATTAGACTTTTTCTATCGATTTATTCATTTCAAATACATAATTACGATTTTGCCATTATAATCATTAATTTTTATTTTTTTATTATATAATTTCTTTCATTATTCATCTTTTATTCTTTATTTTACCATTTCGGGTAAAATTACATTTTAGTCCTTATACCATGAAAACTTTATCTTTTAATACAGTTAAATCTCTGAAATTACCATTTTATCTTTGGTAAGTATTTCTTACTTATTTTTATGCGTTAATTACCTACTTTGACAAAATTATCATTTTATCCCAAAACTTTTATTTCTTTTCATTTAAGTCCTTTTTTTATTCAAAACTCATTTTATCTTTCCTTTATTTACGTATTAATTTATTTTCATCATTTTCATTTATTTATGAATTATTTACCAATAATTCATTATTCTTCTTATTTTCACGACCCAATAATTATTTCGAAGAATTCGTGGGTTGACTTTTTATTTCTTGTCATTGACATTAATTTACTTTCATATTAATTCATCATTTTTTTGTCATTTTTATACAATTATGCATTAAAAATTCAATTATTTTCATTATACATATTTACATAAAAATTTCAATAACTTTAATAAATTCTAATAAAATTCATTTATGCATTATTTATTGATCATTGTCATTTTTCATCAAAATAATCATTTAATTCACAATAAATCACAATTTTCATTCAATACATACTCTATACATAATCTTAAAAATTTCCAAATAAATTTCAAATATTCTTTAAAAATTAATAGACATCAATTATCAAGTCTATTATTAATTTAAGCTACCATACATTATTTTCATGCATTTTTCTTACCATTTCCTCTCACTAACATTTCGGCCACCATTCTTTTTCTACCTTAAAATTTTTCTTTCTTTCATTTAAGTCTTCATTTTATTTCCTCTCATGCTTAATTTCATTTACCCTAACATAATTTCATTAATTAACAATTTTACATATTTTTATCTTAATTACATAATTGAGAAAAATTCATAATAATAGGGAAATTAAAGGATTTTGTAGTCACTTACATTTTCTCTTAGCTTTGGGGTGCCTAAACTTCCTTTTTCTTGCCTTTGGCTTGCTTGGATGGCTCTCCTCCTTGAAATCCTATAGAATCCAAATTTTGAAGCCATCAATACTCCATTCTTTTGACCTCAAATACTAAATTTAACATCAAAAATGAATTCTAAACACCCTAAAATACTAGGAAACACCTTAGAATAAATTTTAGCCTTTTGATTTCTCTTACCTCAAATGAACCCTTAAACTTTCCTCCTTGAATTCACTTAATTTAATTCTTCCAATCAAAGGTTTGAAGCTGGATTACTGAGCTAGAGGGATATAATTAGGGGTGAGGTGCTTAAATTTCAAAGAAAATGGAGCAAAATTGAAGCAATCTTGAGATAGAAGAAGAAGAAGATGGTTCGGCCAAAGGGAGAGGGGACAGATGCAGCTGGAAATTGTTGGAACTCTGTAGATCCTCTCCTCTTTTATACCTCTCCAGATGGGCCAAAGGTTGGGCCAAGAGCTAACGGGCCTCGCCTATTTTCTTAAGGCCCAAACTTACTTTTCTAAAGGCCCACATGGAAATTCTTCACTTTCTCACCTCAATTTCCTTCAATTTCAATTCCATCAATCTTAGAATGTCAAAAATAGGTAGTGTACAAATTTCCAGCTCAATCGGAGTCCGTTACTGGTCCGATTCAACCAAATTGATCCGATTTGACAACTGCCGACATCATCGAAAAATTTCATTCTCATCACCAAAATATTCTACATAAAAATTCGTGTAGGCACACAAAATCTGGTAATATTCAGAGTTCTTTTACTATTTTTAATTATTTAACCAAAATCAAATCCCCTTCCCTACCAGGGAAATTGATTCTCTATCTTTTTCATATTTTTGACTTTTGGAGGTCCATTTGACCTCAAATTCACTTCAAATTTCAAACATAGGCTCATCATGACTATTCCTTTCAAATGGTCCAATAAAATATTTTCGACTTTTGGGTGTCCTTTTGGACCCAAGAAACACTATTCACTGCCGAAAAATACTATTCACGGCTAACCCGGTGTTGAGGCCATTACACTTTCAGTCTTTATGATTATTCTAGGATCAATTCTATTTCCAATTACTTGTTTCCAAGTTTAGTGATTGAATTGCAATTTATCTCATGCTCTTTTCTTATTTCGATTTGCATTCATTACTTCAATTTCTTACTCAATATATAACTTGTTCATCATTACTCGATTTTTCTAATATTCATGTCGTATTAAGTCTCTTGTTAAGTAACATTTTGTCTTTAAATCATTTGTTATATCTGACTTGCTTGTCACTAAACTCATTGATTCTACTATCATTGTTATTATTTCATTTTAACTTATTCATGAATAACTCACATTTAATTCTTATTTTCTTATTTATATGCTTATTTACTTTCTTATATTTTACCTCAAAAAGTTAATAATTCAGTTCACTTCTTCATATTCACACACTTTCCATAGCTTTCATTCAATCTCTACTATATATGTTTTAATACTGGCTTTCCATTATATTTCTCAAGTCTTTTCTTTTGGTTCTAAATTTCTCATTTAGGCCCCTAATTTAATTTTCAATTCACTATTCGTCTTTCATTTGTTACTTTATTCTTCAATTATCATTTTCTTTCCCTTAAGTTATGAGTTATATTTTGCTATACTAATAAATTTTAATCTTCATTTTATAATGTAATATTAATAAATACATAACATTTTATTTTCATTTTAAGTAATTAGGACTCCTTTTTAATTTATGCTTTCCTCTTCCTATTGAAGTGAATTTACATGTTTACTCTTAATTTGTCAATTTTGGCCCTTGCGTCTAATTAATTATTTGTAAAATTACTGTTTAGTTCATGATACTTTTTCTTTCCTTATAAATCCTCTTTTTGTGACACCCCCTACTCGGTCCATTAAAAGACTCAGATATCGAATGTCACACAAGGATTAAACCTTCTTACTGTGACTAATTACTAAATATTTTCCCTAATAATAACTTATCCCCATTACAAACACTATTCTATTTATAAAAATTTTAACAAAATTTTCTCTGTATTTGTTAAAACCTCCTGCAAAAAAAAACTTTCTTTGCATTTCTATAATCACACGGCTAAATTTAGAATCACCAAAACAACCTCCTTTCGCAGAACAATCAGCCCATCCTTCTCAATAATTTAACTTATTTTAATCCAAGTTCAAATATAACGTACACGATAACCTTATACATGTAAATTACAAATTTACATACATAACTTAGTTCAATTAATTAATACAAGACTCACTTTTACAAAAACTTCTCAAATCATCCATCTAGTATACATTCCAAAGTCACATTGAAAATTCCTCTTCTCGATATTCTTCAAGAATCAACAAAATTGTCAGCCTGTCTTCCGAAATCTCAAGAATACTATTCTTAAACCTGCACGCGAAAAACAACCACACGCTAAGCTTATAGCTTAGTGAGATTACTCCATTAAGTTTGCTTTTAAGCTTCAATATCATATTTGCAAGCACAATATTAATATAAAAAGAATATCAAATAGGTTATGTACATACGTAATCCCACTTTGTAAGACAACTTGAATTTATACAAGCAAGGTGTATTATAAGCATAGAATAAGCTGGGGAATCATGACTTGCAATTACATCAATTATTACCATCCAGACTTACTCCTTTTTAACTATAGAAGTAAAATTATACATCATAGTCACCTTATTGGTGAACTAATATAAAAATTCTATAATTACACAAATAATTTTTGTGAAGTCCAATTTTAATTGTCACCTTCAAAGTTGACACTTTAATTAGTATAACTTATTCGGTAAATATTACAAGTTGAACATGGCCTTCAAGTCTCAGACATTTACATGTTTGTGCATGAGTGTGTAAGTACATATAATATGCACGAGCCTGGGTATATTAAATTATACCAATTTATGGAATGCTTAATTAACCACAATCTAAATTTTATAAATTAATTACTAATATTTGTTGCAATATTTTATTTTTATTTTGAGGATTTTATTCATTTATTCTTTTCGGTTGTTTGCCCCAAGTAAAATCCAGTAGAATTGTATGCCAAGCTAGATAAATAGGGATAAATACGGATCGAGTTCTCGGAACCATACAATCCATTCAACATTATGTTCTCATTATTGACATTCACAATTTTACTATTAACTCTCTCTCTCTCTCTCTCTATACACACACACACACACACACACACATATCATATATTCATGCATATGTGGACTGAGTTCTCGGAACTATACAATTCACAACTTATATAAATTATATTCACCGGAAGAGCTCTCAGAGCCATTCAATCCGGTAATCACATCAAGACACAATACTACTAAACTTTCCTAATTGACATGCCAACCTTATCCTATTACTCTAATTCTTGTCTACTTTTACTAAGGACAAATGTAATAAATTTCAAGTTCATGTATATAACCATTTCACGTTATTCAGACTTAGTTAACTAAACTTTGATTTTGAATCCCTCTTTTTAAATAGTCACAAGGCTACTATTTTCTCTTTATTGTTTTCTTTTCTTCAGGAATCTTGTTAATTCATTTCACCCTTTAAGCATCCAAACAAGCTTTTCACAAGCACATTTACTGCTATTGCTAGCTAACAACATACTTAGAACTACTCCCTTAAAATTATTATAGTGTTTTCACCATGAAATATTTTTAGCTCATTTAAACAAGTATGCAATTAATTCATACTTACTATATATTTTGGCCAAAGTCAATTCCAATATGCACCTATTCACTCATTTTTTTTATCCAAGCATATTACTTAAGCTCTTTAAACAATTTAGCTTGAAAATAAGATCTTTAAGAGTTTATCCAGTATATGCTAATTAAAGCAAATTCAAATCATAATTCTGACAAAATGCCAAAATTTTAAGCAGACATAGATTTGCATGAATACATGTAAATTAAGCGTCGATTTTTCTCTTTATATACTACTCCATTCATGACACCAGAGTGCCAGTTTGATCTTGTATCATTCACTATTTGTCACTAAATTCAACTATACATTGTACATATGTAATCCTATTCAAGGTCATTTTGACATCAGTTATATATATATTTGAGTGTAACTACGCAAAAAGGCATTCTCATATAAGTTTTTAGATATAATGTTCTGTTTGTTACTTTCATAACAAACAAGCAATAATCGATTAAGTTGATAACCCCTACGTTTACATTTCTAACCAAAAGTCAAGCCTAGCATTCAAGCTAATAATTTAATTATATAGGTTTTGTTATCACAATAATAGCTTCAACATCATACTTGGCTGAACTTATTACACTAATTTTTAATTATACTTTGTTCACTTATATTCCCATCTAAACATACACTACCATTTTCAACTTTTGGTCCATTCACAAATTATATTTATCTTCTTGTAACCTTAGATTTGTGTTTATCACATAGATTGGCCAATTAAACTAACATTTCTTAGAAAATAGATATTTCCAATTAGAATCACTTCTTAAAGGTTCAAAATTCTAAGTTAGCTAAGATAGTTGCAATTCTTTTTGGCGTCTATTTATCTAGTTGTTTGTCAGTTTACGCTTTTACCTTTTTATTTGGTCAATACACACACACACACATATCTCAACTTTTACCTATTATACATGAAATTCCAAGCAATAAATTAATTGTCGTATTATTTTACCATAATTATAATAACGAAAAAGGGATATATATACACACACACATATGCTTGTCTTTCCTAAGCAAAAAGGCAGTCCTAATATTTTTAAGGTCAAAAGCAGAATGTTGTAACCTTGATAATATATGTAAATTTAATAAAGTAAATCCTATAAACTTAGCTAACCAATTAATTGTGCAATTTAGTTCATATAACAGTGAATTAACACATTTAACTCACTTACTGACAACTAATTATTTAACAATTCATTACTCATAACACATACAGATCTAAAATTGGGGAAAAAGAAAATTTAGTGGAGTACTTACTAGTTAAAGTCAAAATCTGCATTTTTCCTCATTTCTACCCATTACTGCAGTTGTCGGACTGTCACCGAAGCTTTTCCAGAGGCGCGTCCATTCTACCGCTGTGGAAGTCAGACCCTCATGATCCTTTAGTCGGTGACCACGGGCCCAATCGCCTTGCTATTTGGTTAGAAATCAAGCCTGGATTGCTAACTTCTCCTTCCTTCGATCTACGCATTATCGGCAATTGAAGGCAAACGAGGGGTGTCAGGATGAATGCCTTGCCCCTGGGAACTAGTCGGCAGTGTTGGTGTGGACGTCTGCCGCTGTGGATCGCTAGTGAGAAGGGAGCAACATTCGATAAAGGAAGTAAGAAGGAGATGCTGATGGCGGACCGACAATGGAGAATGAAGGATGGCCGGCAAGGAAGCAAGCAGCGGCGAGGAAAATCTCTGGTGGCCTATGGCGTTGGTCGGCTGCAGGTGGCTTTCCGTTCCCCTCTGCCGTTCCCGACCTTCTCCTCCCTCCTTTTCTTTCTCTTTTTTTTCCTCCTTTCTTATGTTCCTTATTAATTATTGTTTCTTTAGTAGATTTGTGGCCAATAGAGTTTTTATCTAGAGAATTCTAGGGGCTGTTTACTTACAGAAAACTGCTCCAGTTTTTCAGAAAAATTTTTCACAGAAAACAAAAAAAAAGAGATCATGTATGTGCATACATACATAAGCATATGCATGTGCGCATATATGTATATATAGTATATGCATACATACATACATATATATGGATATGTATATATATATATATATGTATATACATACATACATACATACATACACATACATATGTATATGTATGTATATATATGTGTATATATACACATACATATGCATATACAAATATACATACATACATGCATGCATGTATGTATGTATCTATCTATATATATACATATACATATAAATATGTATTTATGCATATACATATACATATACATATACATATACATATACATATACATATACATATACATATACATATACATATACATATACATATAACTGTATGTGCTTGTATGTGCATGCATGCATACATACATACATACATATGTATATATATGTATGTACATACATATATATACATATGGATATGTATATATATATATATATATATATATATATATATATATATATATACATACATACACTTACATGTACTTATGTATGTATTCATAAATACATGTGTATGTATGTGCATATATTCACATACATATGCATATACATATACATATGTATGTATGCATATATATATATACACACACACACACATACATATATATATGTATGTATGCATGTATATATATATGCATATATATACATGTTATATCTTTATGTATGTATATATATATACATACGTGTGTGTGTATACACACACATACAAAGAAACGCTCCAGTTTTTCATTTGTTGATAAATAAACGCGTTTTTTAAATTTTCTACGGAAAATAAATACTCCAATTTTCTAAGAAAATAGAAAACAGAAAACTTTTTTTGTAAGTAAACCTAGGGACTCACTTTATTGATATTATTATTATTATTATTATTATTATTATTATTATTATTATTATTATTATTATTATTATTATTATTATTATTATTATTATACTTCTATTCATTTTAGATTTCTATTTATTGATTTCTAAAATGCACTTTGATTAAAATTATTAATTTAAAAGCCTTCAAAATAATACCTATCAACATAATATCGCATTCTCAAGTGACTTAAGCTTTGAGGTATTACACTTTTATTATTCTATTCAAGTCACACTAATTTTACGGTCCATTCTTTAACTATTGTTCCTTTATCTTCCTAATTACAGTTTAGTCCTTACTTTACATTTTATTTATACTAAAGTTACTCAAATTCATTTACTTATAATTTCAACAATTTTCACCTTTTACTAGATAATTCTTCCTTTTAACTTTTATTTTATCTTCTTACCCAATTAACGCTTTAATTCTCATAATATCTTTATTTATTGGAAAATTTTCTTTTTGGTCCTTATTATCCAATTCTTTGTCCGATTTTATTTTTATTAGATTTAAATTTACAATCTTACTTCCGTAATTACTTTTTTGCTCCTTTTTACTTCTATTTACATCTTTTATTTGTTTATGTCCTCATTTTAGGTGGCAATTACATTTTAGCCATTAAATATCCTTTTTGTCACATAACTCACTAGTTAGAATACTAATTTATCCTTTTTACTTCTTTATATTCTTTATTTCATTTCTACTCCTCAATTTATATTTTAATCCTTAATATTTCCTCATGCGATTATAAATTACCATTTAGTCCTTGTTAATTTTATTTTCTTACACTTTTATCCTTTTACCACTTTATCTCTCTTAGCTATATTTTTAATGCAAATTTACTTTTCTGCCCCTATTTCTTACTCAATTATGGAATTGCCCCTGTTAATCTTTTATTCCACATTTCTCATGTTATTTGTTCTTTATATTTGATATTCTTTAATCAACTACTTTACCTACCTTAATTTCTTAATCTTGTTTCAATCCCTTTACAATTTACAATCTTAGGCTTCCTTAATTATTACCAGATAAATTAATTCAAATTTCAATATAATTAACTTCTTTATTTGATTCACAATTCAATTCAAATTCAAATTTTATTTGAACTCTCAGTTACTCCTAATTATTTTACAATTTTTCCATCCTTCCTTCCTTATTTATTTATTTATTTTATTTAACCAAATCTTTATTTTAACTCATATCTTCATTATTAACCTTAATTTAGAATAAAATTTCACTTTTAGTTTCTAATATTTTCATCTCATGTCAAAGTCATACTTTTGATTTCATTTTTTATTGAAATTATATTTAAATCCTTTACTTTTATCAAATTAACCTTTGGGTCTCATCTCTTACCAAAATTACCATTTTATCCCTACTTTTATCAAAATTACATTTATGTCCTTAATTTCACCCAAATTACATCGATATCCCTATTTTTATCCAAAATGACATTTATATCACTTCTTGTACTAAATTGAGACTTATGCTTTCAATTTTGCCATAATTACCATTTTCCCCTAATTTTTCCTCTTTAAGCATTTTTTCATCACATTTTTACATTTTTCCTCCTAAACTTTTATTTTCTTCAATTTCAGTCCTTAAATTCCATTTTTTACTAAAATTACATTTTAGTCCTTATTTTTACAACTTTTTTACTAAATTATGATTTTATCCTTTGTCTACCAATTTTATTCTATTATTCCAATTTTACTCTTGCACACTATAATTTCATCCTCTTTTGACCATTTTACACTTAATTAGCCATCTTGCCATATTTTCTCCATTTTAAATTTTAAATTTCTGCATTTATTCATTATTTATCATTTTTATCCATTTTTCATGATATTATCACAAATTATTCTAGTTTTTCCTCTAGTAACTTATCTAGTAACGAAACCCTCGAACATGTGGGACACGAATTCATATATCCAATATAAGTTGAGTAGCCACATGGAGGGTGCCTCAACCACATCATACTATTTTCCTTTTCTCCTTTTTTCTCATTCTATCATCTTTTCTCATAATCGTAGTGTGGAACCACTTTTGGTCCACTATTGCGAGTCATTATGACTCACTACCGTAGTGAATGTCCCTATGGTTGGCCATATACATCCTATACCTCTGGTTTCACTACTCATACTAAGGACAAAACTATTCTCATTACATTCATATAAAATATGCAATATTTAAGGAATTTTCTAAATTTTCACATTATTTATCAATCACATCTCATAAAATGTACATCATTATCTCTCATTCATCATGTAATTTTATGTCCATACTTTAGATCATCATAATCATATCATTTTAATCAAGCATATCATTCAGATACACTATGTCAACTATATATTAAAATTATTCAATTTACAAAGCACATTTCTATCATATTCTTAAGGTCTAACTTACATATATCTAACATTATCTCATCATTTTTATCATTCATTTCTTTATAATTCCTTAATACTCTATTCGGCCATCACTAAGTCAAATTCATTCAAATTTGTTTAATTCATTAAACACATTCCTACCATATTTTTCATGCATACTAAACATAATTCTAACCTTGAATCAATTAAATTCTTTATCTAACTTTAGTTTCATTCACTTACATAATAAGTTCCATAACTAATATGCCATTACAGATCGTTTTTTTTTTGCTTTTATCATTATATGTCTCATCTTTTATCCTTTATTTACATTAATCTATCATTAATTTGAATGAATACTAACAATACTCAATTAATCTTAAGGGATATAATATGTTACATAACTAATGTATTATCTCTAACCACATTTCCATACAATTGACTCCATATATTGTATTATTTACCATCCAATTTCAATAATTTACCATTAATTTGAATTATAGTTCACATGTAATATTTTTTTCTCTATGTGACATAGTAGTGTTTTAAACTAATTTCACAATTTTATTTATTCTTTTATGCAATTTTTTCATGCCATTTGACATTTAATTTCATTATTATACCTTTAATTTAAATTTAAACATCATTTACATCAAAAGCCCTAAAACACGCATAATTAGGGATTATATGAAATTAGTTAGTTTAGGTATCCGCTTACCTATTTTTCAAGCTCTATCCATAATTTCTCTTCCATTTTCATCTTCTCCTTCCATTTCTCCTTTAATTCCTCTTGAATTCCCATTAACTCTACCTTGGCTAAATTCTTCCATGGTTCATTTCTTCAATTTTTTGAATTTTTGCTCCAAACTTCTCTTGCACAATTCTAGGCACTTTTTCCACTTCAAATCTAAATTTTCCTTGATTTTGGAGTTACTAAGAGATGATAAGAGTGATTTAAATTGATAGAGCATGAAAAATTATGGTGATAGAGCTTGAATCAATTGAAAATGGTGGAATTTTACTAAGTTTTGGGTCATATTTTTGGAGGAAAGGGATAACTACTCTTTGGTCCTTTTTTGTCTAGAAATTTATGGATTTTAGATGAATATTCTGCCCAAAAATCAGCCTTAAAATCAGTGGTTTAAAGGATGGACAAATCAAACCACTTTTTGTGGACTTAATTGTACCACTTGTGAATTTCTCATTGGCTCATCCATCCTTATTTATTTTTCCACTAAAATTATTTCAAAAATTTCTAAATATTATAATTAAGATGTGTTTAAAATTTTGGATTAATTAGAGTTTATTTTAATAGGTTTCAAGGTACCAAAATATTTTCAACCAATTTAAAAACTTGATTTTTAAAATCATTGTAAAATTTATTTTTCACCATTAAATAATCCTTCATAATATTTCAAGTGAATCAATGTATTTTAATAATTTTTCAAAGGTTTCCAACATTATTTTTAGGCCCAGAAGCCAATTTTATCGGTCCGAAATCCAAAAATTCACAGAGGTCAAAAAAATTATTTTTCACTTTCAAATATTAATTAGGATTATTTTGAGTATTTCTATGCAAACAAAATAATTTTTGGAGGCCTGTGAAATATTTTCAAATCGATCAAAGTTCAGTCAAATCCTATTTTACGGTCAGGTAAAATTCTTCACTATCTATTTTCAGGGTATATTTGACCTCAAATTATGCCACCCGACTTGGTTTAATCCAGAATTCCCAATAGTATAACACATATAATGCAAGTTAGAAACTTCCCAAAAAGTCATCCAACCTAGTATTTCTCTCACTCGAGCATGTTTAACTCCAGAGTTCTTATAGGATCCGGTGGATTAATACTAATATGATCACACCCGAAATGAAAGATGAGAGATATGATGACAAAAGCAAGAAAATATGATTAGGAATGGCATATTAGTTATAGAACTTGTTATGTAAGTGAATGAAACTAAAGTTAGATAAAGAATTTAATTGATTCAAGGTTAGAATTATGTTTAATATGCATGAAAAACATGGTAGGAATGTGTTTAATGAATTAAAAAAATTTGAATGAATTTGACTTAGTAATGGCCAAATGGAGTATTAATGAATTATAAGGAAATGAACGATGAAAATGATGAGATAATGCTAGATATATGTAAGTTAGACCTTAAGAATACGATAGAAATGTGCTTTGTAAATTGAATAATTTTAATATGTAGTTGACATAGTGTGGCCGAATGGTATGCTTGATTAAAATGATATGATTATGATGATCTAAAGCATGAAATGAAATGACATGATGAATGAGAGATAATGATCTACATTGTATGAGATGTGATTGATACATAATGTGAAAATGTGAATAATTATGTAAATATTGCATATTTTATGTGAATATGATGAGCATAGTTTTGCCCTTAGTGTGAGTAGCAAAGCCAGAGGTATAGGATGCATTTGGCTAGCCATAGGGACATTCACTTAGGTAGCGAGTTATGACGACTCGTAATAGTGGACCAAAGGCAATTTCACACCACGATTATGAGAAAAGATGATAGAATGAGAAAAGAGAGAAAAGGAAAATAGTATGATGTGGCTGAGGTGCCCTCTATATGGCTACCTTAACTTATATTGGATATATGGGCCCGTGTCCCATGTGTCTGACTCGAGGATTTTGTTACTGGGGAAAAATTGGAATAATGGTGATAATATCATGAAAAATGGAAGAAAATGATAAATAATGAATAAATACAGGAATTTATAATTTAAAATGGAGGAAATATGGCAAGATGGGTAATTAAGGGTAAAATGGTCAAAAAGAAGATGAAATTGTAACGAGTAAGGGTGAAATTAGAATAATAGAATAAAATTGGTAAATGGAGGACAAAATCATAATTTAGTAAAAATTTTATAAAAATAAGGACTAAAATATAATTTTAGTAAAAGAAATGAATTTAATGACTAAAATTAAAAAAATGAAAGCTTAGGAGTAAAAACATAAAAATGTGATGAAAAATGCTTAGAGAGGAAAACTAAAGGAAAATGGTAACTATGGCGAAATTGGAAACATAAATGTCAATTTACTACAAGAATGGACATTATGTCATTTTGGATAAAAAAATAGGGACATAAATGTAATTTGGGTGAAAGTAAGGACATAAATATAATTTTGGTAAAAGTAGGGATAAAATGATAATTTTGATAAAATATGAGACCTAAAGGTTGATTTGATAAAAGCAAAGGATTTAAAAGTAATTTCAACAAAAGATGGAATAAAAAGTATAGCTTTGATATGAGATGAAAATATTAAAAACTAAAAGTGAAATTTTACTCTAAATTAAGGTTAATAATGAAGATATGAGTTAAAATACAAATTTGGTTAAATAAAATAAACAAATAAGGAAAGATAGAAAAATGGTAAAATAATTAGGAGTAACTAAGAGTTTAAATAAAATTTGAATTTAAATTGAATTGGTGAATCAAATAAAGAAGTTAATTATATTGAAATTCAAATTAATTTATATGGTAATAATGAAGCAATCCTAAGACTGTAAATTGTAAAGGGATTAAAACAAGATTAAGAAATTAAGGTAGGTAAAGTAGTTGATTAAAGAATATTAAGTGGAATAAAAGATTAACAAGGGCAATTCCATAATTGAGTAAGAAAATAGGGGCAGAAAAGTAAATCTACATTAAAAATATAGCTAAGAGAGATAAAGTAGTAAAAAGGATAAAAATATATGGAAATAAAGTTAACAAAAGCTAAATGGTAACTTACCATCACATGAGGAAATATTAAGGGTTAAAATATAAATTGAGGAGTAGAAATGAAATAAAGAATATAAAGAGGTAAAAAGGATAAATTAATATTCTAACTAGTGAGTTATGTGACAAAAAGGAAATTTAAGGATTAAAATGTAATTGCCACCTAAAACGAGAAAATAAACAAGTAAAAGATGTGAATAGTAGTAAAAGAGAGCAAAAAAAGTAATTAGAGAAGTAAGAATGTAAATTTAAATCTAATAGAAATAAGAATAGACAAAGAATTGGATAATAAGGACCAAAAAGGAAATTTGCCAATGTGTAAAGGTATTATGAGAATCAAGGAGTAAATTGGGTAAAAAGATAAAATAAAAGTTAAAAGGAAGTAATTATATAGTAAAAGGTGAAAATAGTTGGAATTATAAGTAAATGAATGTGAGTAACTTAGTATAAATGAAATATAAAGTAAGGACTAAATTGTAATTAGGAAGATAAGTGAACAATAGTTAAAGAATGGACCGTAAAAGTTAGTGTGACCTGAATAGAATAATAAAAGAGGATTTACGAGCAAAGAAAAAGTACCATGGACTAAACAGTAATTTTACAAATAATTAATCAGGTACAAGGGCCAAAATTGACAAATTGAGAGTAAACATGTAAATTCGCTTCAATAAGAAGAGGAAAGCATAAATTAAAAAGGAGCTGTAATGATTTAGAATGAAAATAAAAAGTTATGAATTTATTAATATTAAATTATAAAATGAAGACTAAAATTTATTAGTATAGCAAAACAGAACTCATGACTCGAGGAAAGAAAATGATAATTGAAGAATAAAGTAACAAATGAAAGACGAATAGTGAATTGAAAATTAAATCAGGGGCCTTAATGGGAAATTTTGAACCAAAAGAAAAGACTTGAGAAATAGAATGGAAACGAGTATAAAAATATATATAGTAGAGACTGAATGGAAGCTATGGCAAGTGTGTGAATATAAAGAAGTGAATTGAATTATTAACTTTTTGAGATAAAATATAATAAAGTAACTATGCAAATAAATAAGAAAATGAGAATTAAATGTGAGTTATTCATGAGTAAGTTAAAATGAAACAGTAACAACAATAGTAGAATCAACGAAGTTTAGTGACATGCATGTCGGACATAACAAATGATTTAGAGACAAAATGTTTGCTTAACAAGAGACGTAATACAACACAAATATTAGAAAAATTGAGCAATGATGAACAAGTTGTATATCGAGTAAGAAAGTAAAGTAATGAATGGAAATTGAAATAAGAAAAGAGCATGAGGTAAATTGCAATTCAATCACTAAACTTGGAAATGAGTAACTGAAAATAGACTTAATCCCAGAATAATAGTAAAGACTAAATTTAAATAATGACAAATATGTGTTAAGAATAAAAAGACAACCTAATATAAGAAATCAAAATAAGATAAGCTGTAAATTAATAATGATGCAAATATCAAGAATTGATAAATAAAATAAATAAACAAACTGTGAAAATAAGACAAGTAATCTAAGTGAATTAGGACATTAGATAGAAATTCAGATAAAAACGAACTTTTAAACCTATATATCTAATTGTGAAATATGTTAGTTGGATATCCACCCCTAGGCACATTGTGCTTAGCGTATAACTATTTACTATACGCAGGTATCTAAAGGCAACAGATGGGAATTCGAATGGTGCAATGAAGAAGATAAAGTTTGTATCATGTATGTGTGGCATGTATGAGTAGGTCCATTGTATGTACGTGTATTATACTAAAATTATTGTTATATTACATTGTGATTTTTATGATATATGGGTGTTACATTTACAGCTTGCCATTGAGGTAAAACTAGATTTACTAATGATCTTTTCTGACTCTCAACTTATTGTTAGTCAATTATTAGGCAAATTTAAAGCAAATAAGCACATGATGGTCCACTATAAAGAGCTCGTAACCACCTTACTAGCTCAACTTGAGAAAACGAGGAGTACGTGGTCTATCAAACAAATTCCCTTAGCTAAGAATCAAAAGACAGACACTTTGGCCAAGCAAGCCTCTCTTAAGGGCACAATCCATACAGCATACATCGTCTAGGCTATTATCTCTCATATGACTTATGAAACTTACACAGGTCAGCTCTAAGAACCTATGGATGGATGGCGCCTGTCGATCTACTAATACCTTTCTATAGGTACCTTACCTGATGATGCAATCCAAGCTCGAAAGATTGTGAGATGCTCAAGTGTGTATGCTATAGTCGATGATAAGCTTTACAGGAGATCTTTCTCCCATCTATGGACATTTTGCCTAAATAACAAAAAAGACAACTATATACTCCGAGGAATACATAAGGGCATATGCAGGGAACACAAAGGTGCACATACCATAGCTCGAAAAACTCTTTTGCAAGAATATTATTGGCCTAAGATGGAGAGTGATGCAAAGGAACTAGTTAAAAAATGCGACAAGTGCCAATGATTTGGCAACATCACGCATCAGAAGTTGGTGCAGCAAGTGCCTATTGGCCCTTTGCTTATTACGGTATAGATATCCTTGGCCCTTTCCCTCAAGCCACAGGACAACAAAATTTCTTGGTTTGTTGCAGTAGACCATTTTACGAAGTGGGTTGAAGCTGAGCCTTTAGCTATAATCACTCCCACAAACATAATAAAGATCTTGCAGAAGTTCATTATCACAAGATTTGGGATTCATCACACCATCATCTCAAATATTGGCAAACAGTTCAACTGCTCATCTTTTAAGAAGTATTGCTCGGAACAAAACATTCAACTCTATTTTACTTCGGTATACCATCCTCAATCTAATAGTATGATCGAAGTTGCCAATCAGACCATTCTGGTAGGACTCAAGAAAAGACTTAAAGACACTAAAGGGCTTTGCATGGACGAACTGAATAATGTACTATAGGAATACCAAACCTCCCCAAGAGTAGCAATAGGTGTCACGAATTTTTCCCTTGCCTATGGGGTTAAGGTAGTCATTCTATGTGAGATCAGTGTCCTTAATATCCGAATTTCATGGTACGAAGCCGAAGAAAATGAGGCCTAACTACTTTATCACTTTGACAGATTAGAAAAATATAGAGAGCTCGCCTAAATCTAGTCCACCACTTATAAATAATGAATGGCATCATACCACAACCAATAATTAAATCCAAGCTCATTCTAAATAGGGTAGCTCATTTTAAAGAAAGTTATTGCAGCAAAGATGACCGCTAGAGTCAAAAAACTCAATCCAAACTGAAGTTCATGAAATTATTAATGGTGGAGCTTATTGCCTCAAAGATCTTTCAGGAAAAGTTTTGTCGCACTCATGGAATGTTTTTAATCTTAAGTTATATTATTAATAATTTGTTTACTTAGGCTTTAACATCATGGAAGTATTTTCTTTCATTTCATAAAACTGTTCATTTTTTTGATTCTGCTCATCCTAGCTAAGATTCGCTATCCGATCAATTATTATGATTTTAGCTTTATGCATTGGCTATCAAAAAGGCTCAGTACTTATTTATTTGTATACTTATTATAATATTCCATCAATACAGTTATAACACCATCTGAGTAGTTAATCATTTTTGTACCTTCAGTTTAGCCAGACATCCGTAATACGAACAATGAAAAAATTCACCTTCTCAAAACACAGGTCAATTCAAAACGAAAAGAAATTTCATTCAAGGAGATAAATTACAAAGAAAAAAAGATTACGTCATAATCAGTCCTTATCTGGATAGATCTCATCCATCCAAGACTAGTCAAGATAAGGATGATTCTCTCGAACTGCAAAGACTAGTTTGCCTCTGTAAGCCACCCATTTCTCGACAGCTAGGTCAATTGCCTTTTCTTCGAGTTCGACACATTTCCTCTCAAGCTCGGCCTTTTCTTCCTCACTCTCCTCTAATTTGGTCTCTTTGACTTGGCTGCCCTCCTTTTCCTCCTTTAGAAGTAATTTCACCTCTGAGCCCCTCTTTTCAACTTCGACAATCTTGCCTTTGATCTCAGCTACCTTTGCTTTGGTGGTAATGGCCTAGCTTTCGGCCTCGCCAAGTTTGAATTATAGGCTAGCAGTGTTTTCTTTTCTCGTTGCGCCATGTTTGGATTAATTTATTCATTTTGGTGACTATGGACCGTCGAGCATCGATCCCTGCATCAAGAAGCAAAACTATGTTAATAGACTAATTTTGACAAAAATTAGCTCGGTACTAAAACCACTTTACCTTTATTTGATGCTGCTTGTATTTTAATGTCAATTACTTAACACTAAAGCTCAGTAGAGGGGCCACTTCATCTGGCACACACAAAAGGTGGTGTAAGAATGTAAAGAAGTATGAGTTAGCAAAATTGTACACAGTGCCCTATTTTTGAAAAAATCTTAACACAATCTCTGTTGAAGCCTTCAAGTTAAGCTTTTTTAAGGCTTAAGTGCTGGGTTTACCCCTCCAAGCCTAGAGGACTCTGTGGAGACTAGTTTGAATCCATAAGCCACCTATTTTTTGACAGCTAGGTCAATTGCCTTTTCTTCAAGTTCAACACATGTCCTCTCAAGCTCGGCCTTTTCTTCCTCACTCTCCTCTAATGTGGTCTATTTGACTTGGCTGCCCTTATTTTCTTCATTTAGAAGTGTTTTTACCTCCGAGGCCCTCTTTTTAGCTTCAACAATATTGTCTTTAATCTCTGCCGCCTTTGCTTTAGTGGTAGTGGCCTGGCTTTTGGCCTTGCCAAGTTTGAATCATGGGCTAGTAATGCTTTTTTCCTTGTTGCACCACGTCTGGATTAATTTATTCATTTTGGTAACTATGGTGCCATTGAGCATCGATCCCTGTGTCAGGAAGCAAAACTATGTTAATAAACTAATTTTGACAAAAATTAGCTTTGTACTAAAACTACTTTACCTCTATTTGATGCTGCTTGTATTTTAATGTCAGTTACTTAGCGCTAAAGCTCAATGGAGGGGCCACTTCATCTGGCACACATGAAAGGTGGTCCACGAATGTGGAGGAGTATGAGTTAGCAGAACTATACACAGTGTCCTATTTTTCGAAAAATCCTAACACAATCTCTATTAGAGCCTTTAAGTCAAGCTTTTTTAAGGCTCAGGTGTCGAGTTTACCCCTCCAAGCCTAGAAGACTCTGTAGTGATTGGCGTAGGGACATTTTTACCTGACCTATTTGACCCAGAAATATGAGTATCTCGAGCCTCTGTAGGTGACATGTCCACCTCTATTATGGGTGTCTGAGTGGGAAAAGTGACAATGGTTTGCATTTGGGCTTCGTTGGGAGTGGTTGTCGTGTCTGTACTTTTCTCCCCCTCAGACACTTATCGCCTCAAATTCTTAATCCTCTTAACTTCAACCAAGCCCAACTTATTCTTCCTCTTTATGACTATAAAAAAAGAACACAATAATCCTTACATTAGACTTATTTAAAGAAAAATTAAAGTGTTTTACCCTTTTTTTTTCGATGGCTCGAAAAAGTGCAGATCGCACTGCAATTGTAATCTTATGTCTCGTTTCTCCTTAGCTAGCTTCTTTCACTAGGTCAAAATGTTCTCTTCTTCCTCGAACAACCAAAATTGGTTATCATTTTTGTTGATGAATCGACCCTAGGAAGTTCAGAATAGAAAATCCCCACTTTGTTCTCTATAATAAAAAAAAATGATTTTTCCAATTTTTAAGGGATCTAGATTCTTTGAGAAAACTCCAAATCCAGCTCGTACCTGGATGTAGTTATGGTCCTTAGTGGCTATTCGGAGCCTACCACATGTGTAGCTTGGAAGATATTGATTGTGATAGGGATGTCGTGTTCAGTAGTCCACCCTTGTAGAGCGAAAAGGGTTAGCTAAGCATTGGGATGTAGCTACCTAATAGTTCGATCATCATAATTTAGGACATCGAGTTTAAAATTCATCGGTGGAAGGTTGAGCTTTGGCTTCAAAATATGCTATGTATACACGCTGTTTCCTAGAGAATTTGGCGTTGGCTCTTAGAGATGCACTTTGTGCCCTAATCTTATTTTTTTTGGTATATTAAGCTTTTCTTTGAGGATAGTATATAGTTCCCTTTGATTGACAAACCAATGCTGCCTATCTTAGGCAACCTCCTTAGTTCTTTCTTTTTTGGGGCCTCAGTTGTAACGCCCCAATGCTAAGTCAACCGAAAATATTTCTAACTTATGAATAATATTTGATTTAGGTGAGCAAGGGTATGATTTTATCGAGAGTGTAGATCGACTAAGCCATTATTTGTAAATTTTTAAATTTAGTGTTGTTAAATTAAAATACATTTTAATTTACTAAACCACAATTAGTTTAAATTAAGTATATAATAATAATAATTATAATTTAAAAAAAATGAAGATCATGGAAATTTTAGGACTCTAAGGGTGCATTTACTTACAGAAAATAGTTTTCTGTTTTCTGTTTTCTATTTTCTTAGAAAATTGGAGTATTTATTTTCTGTAGAAAATTTAGAAAATGCATTTATTTATCAACAAATGGAAAACTGGAGCGTTTATTTGTGTGTGTGTGTGTACACACACACAAACGTATGTATATATATATACATACATACAAATATTACATGTATATGTATGCGTACATACATACATACATACATACATATACATATGCATATATATATGTATGTGCATACATACATATGTATATGTATATGCATATGTATGTGAATATATGCACATACATACACATGTATTTATGAATACATACATATGTACATGTATGTGTATGTATGTACATATATATATGTGTGTGTATTAATATTATTTAAAAAATTTGAAAAACATCTTTTATTAGTTTTCCAATTTCTTCTTTATTTTAGAAAACTGAAAAATTTATTTTCTGTTTTCTATTTTAGAAAACTAACGAAAATAAATATGATCTCTATTTTCTGTTTTCTGTGGAAAATTTTTCTAGAAAACTGGAGCAGTTTTCTGTAAGTAAATAGCCCCTAATATTGTGTGGCCATTAATTGTAGAAAAAAAATATCTCTAGATATTTCGGGCAAATAGTTGTATTGTGGCCACCAAATCATATATATATATATATAAAAGAGAGAATAATTAGGAAAAAAATCGGGAAAGGAGAGGAACATGGGGGGTCGAATCTTCCGTTGCCCAGCAGCGTTAGGCCGGCAACGCCATCACTGGCAATCCTACCGCCGTCTGAGGCATCTCCTCCCCACCATTCTCCCCTTCCTTAAATCGGAGGTTTCTTCCTCCTTTTTCCTGTGAGTCACAGTGACAAATGGCTACACCACCACTACCGGTTGATTCTCAGTGGCGAAAGGTACTTTCCAGTACCATTCACCTCTTCTCATTCGCCGATGATTGGTAGATCGGAGAGGAGAAGTCATCACCAGTTTTTACGAGATCCAAGCCATGAACGGAGTTCTTTGAGCGCGTGACTACCGATGAGGCTCCGGTCACCGGTCCGACGAAGCTCAGGCGACAGTCTGGTGAGCACAAAAATGGATAGAATGATGGAAAATTCAGAAATTCGACACTGAATGGTATGTAATTATCAAATTTATTTTCGAAAATTGAATTTAATTAAAAATATGAATTGTTGGTTAGAAAAATTTAGTTTATGGTTAGTTAATTAAATTAATGTGGTTGGTTGGCATATGATTATTTAATGTAAATTTTTATCTATGTATATATTTAATTGGAACCAATCGATGGTATTTAAGGTATTAGAATGTGGGTAGTTGAAATGCATTAGAGGATCTTTGGTGATTAAAAAACATAATAATAGAATTGATTGAAATTTTAAATATGTTAAGTTGGTTAATAGTACAATTGGTGTATACATTTTACCACTAAAGTATTAGGCAAGTAGTCACAGTTAATTAATAGATGGATAATTCATGTGAAATTTTGATGTAAGGTACTGTCTAAAGGAAGTAGTTTGAATTCAGTAGATTGTACCAATATAAGAATTAAATTATATATCTAATTAAGTGTTTAAAAGTATGTTTATGAACCTAGAGTTACATTTTGTTACTGTTAGCTTTACCGATTATGGCTATAGAAACTTAAAACACTTGTTAAATTCAAATTTTAAAACTAGGAGCATACAAGTCATGATCTTTGGTAAAATTGTGATTAGTTTTGTGCTGAACTTAGGATATTTCTTAATCTTAATAAATATATATTTATATCTAAATTTGGAAATCCATTTGGAATTGAAATTTGTGGTGAACGTGTAATATAATTAAGATTTGGAAGATAAATGAGTTTGCTACAAATATATATATATATAGGAGTATACATGCATAATAAATGGGTTGACTCGTATATTTGATGTATTTTGGGACAATGCAAGGAACAAATCAAAATACCGAACCCTGGATATATATCATAAGGTATAAGTGGTTAAACTTTATTTAGTAAGTTAAATTGGTAATTTTTTTTTTAAATTGTGAGGTCTAAATGACCTTATTTTTCTAATCATAAGAATGTATTCTTCTGGATTGTATTGGGTGTTTTGTTTATATTATAATCGTTGGACTTATAAATTTAATAAATATAAGCATTGTATAAAGTATATATATATATATATATATATATATATATATATATATATATAGACGTGGAAATTGAAGCGGGTGATCTTGGGTATTAAAATATAACTATGTAAACTAGGGTTGATTAATTGATGAATTAACTTGAAGAAATTTGATAATGTGACAAGTTTAACTAGTATGAACTTAATTTAGTGAAGAAAACAATCTGAAAGTGGGAACTCCATTGATTAGCTAAATAGTAATCTTTAAGTAACTATTATATAATTTAATATTAAATGCATTATTTGGTTATATGTAGACAATATAAGATACGAAAAGAATAATAGACTTGATAAAGGAAGAAACATGTATAATATAAAAAGCTATGAATGTGAAAAATCTCAATGTGACCGAATGGCCAATACATGTAAAAGAATTTAATTTGGCCATATTATAATGTGAAAAATCTCAATGTGACCGAATGGCCAATACATGTAAAAGAATTTGATTTGGCCATATTATGGTGATATTTTGTATATTTCTGAAAAAGGTATAGTTAATAAGTTTGAAGGATTGGAAGTTTAATTCTGTATGTGTTACCATAAGATAAGTGTTAAGTAAAACGATGTAATAATGACATAAAATATGAAAGTATAATGAAATGTTATGCCCTTAGTGTCAATGGGTAGACCAGGACTTTAGGATATTATGGCTAGTCATAGGGGCACTTATCCCGCGGTGTTCTGTTCTGCTTTGTTATTCTCTGCTCTATTATACTCTACTCTGTTGTCTGAAAAATACTGGTTATTCTGTTAGCTAGCTCATTATAAATATGTTAGGAGTAGTCGCATACCCCCTCTGTGGTATGGACACTCCCAGGAATAGTCGCATACCCCCTTTGTGGTATGGACATTCCTATTGACTGGATTTACTTATCTGCTTATCCAGTTCATGGTGGCTTACTGTTGATAACTAGGGGCAAAATCGTAACTTACTTAAGTGAACAAAGTAAAAGGATAACTATAGTATTAAAGTGCAATAAAGTGAGAAACGAGATAAGTAATTTAGAAAATTATGAAATGTCTTATGATATATATATATATATATAGTGTAATGAATATGTGAATATTATAAATGAGGATTCAGGTAAATAATAAGACGTTTGGATTATAAAAGATATTAATATGACATTAGAAATTGAGACTCAAAACGACAGCTTAGCTTACTTGAGTACTAAATGAATTAAAATATAAATATAAAGATGTATTCATGTTAGGAGCAGGTTAAGGAAACTTATTCAATTATTTCTGAAAGTTTTATATAACCAAACTATAAAGTGATATCTACGACAACAATATATGTGATATGCAATTAGACATATGGAATTATAAGTATACGTTAATGTTCACATTGAAAAGAAGTATTTTGTTGAAATGTGATACATGTGCATATATTTGGATATATATAAAAGAATAACTTATGGACTAGGATAAGAATAATTAATATTATTATAAAATCTGTTTTATTAACTAACAACTGGATAAGGGCAGATAAGGGTAAAAATAGCTAATAATTGATATGATAAGTTTGAAATGTATGATTAGATTAATAAATTTTTTGTATTAATATGTATTTATAAAGGCATGAAATTTGCAAATTGAATTAATTGCTTGATGTTGTATGCAATATACTTTGGGACTCATAATCTTATGCGTTACAATTGGTAAGTGATATGAAATTTTGAGTACATTATTTTATATGATATCATTTGAGAAATAAAATTGGTAGTCACCACTAAGCTTTTAGCTTAGCGTGTGGTTTTCTTTTCTGCGCATAGGTTGATCCAAAATTCAGTATTCTCAACATCAACGAAGGACTATTCATAGGCTATTGCAGCTAGAGTGGTGGACGATCAAGGACTAAGAGCAAATTACATAAGTTATTTTCGCATTTTGAAACCTTGGCATGTAAATAGGTGTTAAGATTATATAATTAAGTGTAATTTATAAGTTTATAGTTGAGATTTAATATTGTGATATTAGCTTAGAAATATGATCATATTTTATGTAAACATTATTGAAAACAAATATGAGTATTGAACTACTGATATAGTGGCAGGTAGATTAGCTTGATTATTATAGAGGATGTTGGAAAAAAATTTTGTGTAGGAGTTTGATTGAGATTGTGGAACTCAAAGAATGATTTTAAAAGTGTTATTTTTGTATTTTGTCTATAGGAGGCTGTGAATATTTAACGGAGGTGCTGCCAAAATTTTTAGGAAAAAAAATTCTAGAGTAAGAAAGTAAAAATTTATCATTTAGGCATAAAGGATAGTGATTAAGTGATATTCAGACCAAAGATCGTTTTGTAACATCTGTATTCGATTTGTTTACCAGACCGGATATGGGGTGTTACATCAGTGGCTTATGTGGCTATGTTTCTTCTTAAGGCTTGATTCTCGCTACTGGAAGGCAAACTCTTATTCGAAGAGTGGGGGATACTGTCATTTAACAACCCTTCGTCTACACTAACCCTCTCACTAGAAATTTTTGAAGAACTTATGATAAGAGTGAGAAAGCAAGTATTGGGGAAGAAGTGAAAGAACAAACCTGTTAAAATGAAAATTAGTAGAATTGCAGGATATTGGCACTTTTAAAGTGAAATCGATATGAAAACCCCTTGAACTCTGTCAAAAACACTTATAGAAGTAGCAACAATGAGCAAAGCAGTAAAAAATGCAGAGCGATGAAAATGGTGGAGAAGCAGGGGATACTGAATGCCAAAAAAGGTAAACCAAATGAAGAAGGAAACTAATGTATTTATGATGTAGGAAGGATGTAGAATATATGACACATGGTTGGATTGGATCATCTCAAATGACAGATCACGGCATCATAATTGCTTTCACATAGAAATCGAAACATTTTTCTTGGCTAATCAATTCTCCAACAGTCATTTTCATTGATCGAAGGGTCATCATTAAGTCCTACATGCTATTTACGTGTGTAGACAAGTTTTTCAAAATGTAGTTTGCCGCCCAAATCACCTTGGCGACATAAATATCGTGTATTGGGGGGGGGGGCACTTGTGATAACAGATCATGATAAGTAGTTTGGTCAAATCCAAACTACTCAAAACAAACAGTTCGGACTAGACAACTTAGCTATGAGCTAGGTAGTTTGAAGACATCTCCATTACCTTAAGTGGCAGCAAAATCCTTTCAGAATTCTAACTCCAACAAAATAGAAAGATCAGCCTTCCTTATCCCGTCCTTTAATTTAGGAAGAAAGAGTCCTTTCCTATATAGGACTCAAAACATATTCCAACTATGGCCCATATAAAAACAGTAAGGTATTCTCTTTTCTTTCTCTTAGACTTTTACCCTTTGCAGTTTTCTGACTTAACCGTTGAAGTCTTCCCTGTCAAAATCCCGTTGAAGTTTTGTATTTTTAGGTGACTTATTGACCAACAGTCCAAAATTTTCATAGTTAGCATATAATTTAATAAATTTTATTATTTCATTGTTGACAAATTTTATTTTCATAATACGCTTATTTGATGTACATAAAAAATGTAGATTTATAAAAAACAACAAAATAAAAACATAAGATATCGAGGACATGAGATACATTGACTACATTGATTTATTGAAAAAAAAAATGGAAACGTATTATTAATGGAATCAAATTAGTAAAAATAAGAAAATAATATAAAAAAAGTATAATATTTTGCCACTATATATAATGTTAGAAATTAAATTCTAAAAATAGTTAAATTCTAATTTAATTTGACTTAAAGGTTAAACAGGCATCTCTCAAGTTGTCGCAATAATTAATTAAATTCTTTACGCTTTGATTGATTAAATTTCACCATTGAAGAATTAAAAATATGCCAAAAAAGCTCTTAAGAAATTAAAATTAAATAGACCCTAATTGAGATAAATATTTTATTTATTTTTATTACATTAACATATCGATATCATAATTTTATTTTTCTAATCCAGATTTCAATCTATCACAATTTTAGTAATTGAATATTCTATCAATAAAACTAAACGAGCTATTAAATAAAAATTTATTTGGTCTAACTAATTTTCTAAATGTGAAATTGACCCAAACTAAAATATGAGGACCGAGGAGATTATTTGAGTGTTGAGATAAATGTAAAGGGTTATTTGACCTTTTATCCAATTTTAAAATTCAAAATAAAATAAAACTCCTTTCAGTTGTAGAGGTCTACCTACCAATGGTTATTCTGCAACCCTAGGGTTTTCTCCTTGGTAATGCCAAGGCTACTCGATCTTTGGATCTCGTCTACTTCTTTCAATGGCAAACCAGGAAAGCATTGATTCATTACTTTCCACTCTGCACTTGACTGAAGATGAAAGTCAGGTTGCGAAAGTTACGCTGGATGAACGGACCAACAAGAAACAATGCCTAAGAATATCACTATGCCTGATCGGGAAAGCCATATGTGACAAAAACATAAATGTGAATGCCTTTCGTACAACAATGTTAAATAGCTGGAGATTACAACGAGGCTTTAGTTTCCGGGATTTAGGAAGCAACTCTTTTATTTTCCAGTTCTTCTTAGAGTCAGATAAACAACGTGTACTCGAACAAGGACCATGGTGTTTTGACGACCAATTGATATTGCTGGGAGATATGAAGGAAACAGACATTGCAAATAAGCCGGTGCTCGATGACACTACAATTTGGATCAGAGCCTATAACATACCCTTTCTTTGGCACTCGAAGGAGACAACGATAACAATAGCTAATTTGATAGGCACCTTTGTCGACTTTGACGAAGGCGAGAACTGGGGCTGGGCTCCGTATATTAGATTCAGGGCAAAAATATCAGTGTCTAAGAAGTTGCGGAGAGGGATTCTTCTGGAGATGGGGGACAAGGTTCTATGGGCTGAATTCAGATATGAAAGGCTCCCTATCTTATGTTTTAATTGCGGCTGTATTGGCCACAAGGTTCAAGAATGCGGAATGGAAGTGGGGGACCTGGAGGACAGTGATTGGTTGAGAGCCTCTCCACGTAAAGGGTTCAGGTTACGTAACCAGGTTGAAAAGGAAAAGGAAGAAAAGCTACTGGCTCAACTGAATGTAGGCAGCCCAACGCATAAGAACTCAGCTAGTAGTAATCAAACTGGTGCTAAGTTGTCCTGCACCAGATCCTTAAAAACTGTACTGGAAAGTCTCAACTCGAAGGAAGGCAGGGAGACGTTAGCAGCAGGTGCATCAATGGAACAGTTACCAAGCGAAGAGACTTCTAATCAGAATGTAGGGAGCCAGCCCGAGGACCTCCCATCAACAAAACTCATGGGGAAACCTGTCGATAAACTTGCCCCTCTTCAGGTATCTACTCTATTGAATACTCTGTTTTCTGTTGGGGGAACCGGTACTGTAGGGGGAGGGGAAAGCATGAGTGAGTTGACAAAACAAAATGCACCAACAGATTTGGTAGGCATAGCAGAAAGGGATGAGGTCATGGTAACGGCAGATACTGATGGATAATGTAGTCTTGATGCTCCAACCGTTATAGAAGAGTATAGAGAAGTGGTGCGTGGTCAACTAAGGGCAGTGAAACTGGTTAAACAACAGGATTCTTGAAAGCAGTTAGCAAAGGGGATAACTAAAGCGAGATAGTCCAGTCCAGAAAGAGGAGGAGTAGAGAAAAAACGTGGGGGTATGTCTCTAAATAGCGATGCTGGAGTTGAGGGTCTAGGAAGCAAAATGAAGAAACAGAAGGGTGACAGAGGTGGTACCCCGGAACACAATATTGTAGAGGCGAATGATTGTAATACCCACAGTCGCCTATGGCCATGAGTATCATTAGCTACAACTGCCGTGGTTTGGGGAGTTCTACGGCAGTTGCAAACCTGTGACGTTTGGTTCAGTCGCATAATCCCTCTATCCTCTTTCTAATGGAGACTAGAGTGCCTGAGGATAGGATGAACTTTGTTAGGATCTCATTGGGTTTCAAGCATGGATTTCATGTTAGGGGCATCAATGGCGGTGGGGGATTATCATTCATGTGGACAGACGGATTTTCCTTAGATTTGCTTTCCTTTTCACCCCATCATATAGACTGGAAGGTCAGAGATAGGAACAAGTCATGGCATCTTACATGTTTTTACGGCTGGCCTGAACGACACTTACGTCACTTATCCTGGGAGCTAATCAGGAAGCTCCAAAACTTGAATTTACCAAGGTGGGTGCCCATTGGCGACTTTAACGAAATCATGTCCTATTCGGAGAAAATGGGTGGGACACCTAGACAAGATGTGGCTATGCACTCATTTCAGGAGGTGTTAGCTGACAGTGGTTTATGTGACTTAGGTTTCTCGGGCTACCCATACACTTGGGATAACGGTAGGAAGCATGGTGGTTATATAGAAGAAAGGTTAGACAGATGTGTGGCTTCTGTATCATGGATCGATAGATTTGCTAATGCAAGAGTTCAGAACCTTCTCTTTACAGGGTCTGACCACATCCCAATTCTTCTTAGACTGGAGGCGGATGAGATACAGATTACTTCGAGACCTCTATTCAGATTTGAGAATATGTGGACAAGAGAACATACCTGCGGCGAGACCATCGAGCAAGCATGAAGAGTCGGGGAAAATTGGAATGAAAAAGTTTCCAGTTGCATGACTTCATTTCAACAATGGAGCAAAGTGTCTTTTGGAAACCTGAAGACGAAAATGAGACATACAGAACTGAAGATCCAGCACCTTGGGAATCGGCTTGATGATGAGTCAATACAAACCAGAGCAATATTGAAAAAAGACCTGGCAGAGCTATCACGCAGAGAAGAATTGATGTGGCAACAATGCCCTAGAATCCTATGGTTAAAGGAGGGTGACTGCAATACAAAGTACTTTCATGCTTTCGCCACAAAGAGAAGAAGAACGAACAAAATTCTGAGACTCCTTGGCGATGGGAACAAGCTGGTAATGGGACAGGAGTTGGATGACCATATTGTCCAATTCTATACAAATCTCTTTACTTCAGCAAATAGTACTATAGATGTAGGAGATCTAGAGTTCATCAAACCCAAAGTGACGCCCTCAATGAACTCGATTCTGGATAGCCCATTCACTGAAGATGAAGTACTACAAGTAGTGAAGATGATGCACCCGCAAAAGGCTCCAGGCCCGAATGGCTTTCCACCAGTCTTCTATCAGAAATATTGGCACTTAATTGGGTCGGATGTAGTTCAAGTGGTCCTCAAAGTACTACAAGGAGGGAGATGCCAGCAAAATTCAATCATACTTACATCAGCCTCATACCCAAGGTGAAGGAACCACAACTCATCTCGGAATACAGACCAATCAGCTTATGCAATGTTATATGTAAAATTGCAACGAAGGTTTTGGCAAACCGACTAAAAACAGTCTTGGGAGAGCTCATCGATGAGTCACAAAGCGCCTTAGTTCCAGGACGCTTGATTACAGATAACGCTCTTGTAACATGTGAGGCTTTCCACCACACGAGAAGTGGCTGGGCTGGCAGAAGGAAACTAATGTCACTCAAACTGGACATGTCCAAAGCATACGACCGCATGGAGTGGGGGTTCCTATCAGCCATTATGCACAAGCTGGGCTTTTCGGGTAGATGGGTGCAGAGGGTAATACAGCTGGTGACCTCAGTGTCGTACTCTATTCTAATCAATGGAAGACCGGTTGGACATATCTCTCAATCACGTGGTCTTCGCCAAGGAGACCCTCTCTCGCCGTATCTTTTCCTCGTGTACAGAAGGGTTGTCAGGATTATTGAATGTAGCAAAGGATTCAGGCCTACTTCATGGTATTCGAGTATCAACGGGGGCCCCTATGATTTCTCATTTGTTATTTGCGGATGATAGCATCCTGTTCAGTCGAGCTTCCATTGCAGATGCTTCTGTAATTCTCCAAGTACTGCAGCGGTATGAAATGCTATCAGGCCAACAAATTAACCTCAGCAAATCTGAAGTGTGCTTTAGTGCTTCAGTTAGGCCCGAACTCAAAACCACTTTGACTCAATTCCTCGGAGTCAGGGAAGTAGACCACCACGATCTTTATCTAGGCCTCCCCACGGTAATTGGTCGATCTAAGAGGGCTGTCTTCAACAGGATAAAAGACCGGTTGTGGTAGAGATTGGAAGGATGGAAGGAACACCTACTGTCATGGTCAGGTAAAGAACTCCTTATCAAAGCAGTAGCATAGACGATCCCGACATATGTAATGCAATGCTTCCTTCTCCCAAGCGGCTTCTGTCAGGATCTTCAAACTATGGTTAGTAGATTCTGGTGGGGATAACAAGAGACAAGTCGGAAGGTGCACCTTTGCAGCTGGCATCAACTGTGTAAATCAAAGGCTGATGGGGGGTTGGGATTTCGGGACTTTGAGAGCTTCAATAGAGCTCTCTTAGTAAAGCAAGGCTGGAGGTTGATGACTAATCCAAATTCCCTTCTTGCTCGAGTTCTAAAGGCTCGGTATTTTCCTACCTCCTCTTTTCTCAAGGCACTGACGGGAACTAATCCCAGCTTTACATGGAGAAGTATTTTGGCAGGAAGATCATTGCTTCTGGCTGGGTGCTTTTGGAAGGTGGGCAACGGTTTGAAGCTAAATATATGGGAAGATAAATGGATCCCTCAACCCTTATCCTTCAAAATAATAACCCCTCGTATACCAAGTTTAAGCAATCAGGTGGTTGCTTCTCTTATCGATCATAACACTGGAACTTGGAAATGGGAGCTAGTAAACCAAATGTTTATCTAGTAGATGTGGACCGGATTAAAACGATACCTGTTGGTCTGGCAGAAAGGGAAGATACTCTAGCTTGGTACTACCACTCCTCAGGGCACTATGTGGTTAAAAGTGGGTATCGGTCGGCCATGTCGCTGAAGGAGAATCACAACGCCACTACAGATTCAGGGAACCAAAATGCGACTTACTGGAAAAATTTGTGGAAACTCCCAGTGCCCCCCAAAATCTGCAGTTTTCTTTGGCAAGCATCGTTGAATTCTAATAAAAAAAATCGCAATTCAATTTATAATATTTACTCCAGTATTTCGATTCACTTCATAAAAATTTAGATTCGTGTTATATGAGCAGATCTTCAACGAAGGGTGTGCTTCTTCTCCAAACACAGAAAGTATAGTCTCCCGTAGCTTCTTCTCCACCGGACCCTCCAAATCCCTATCGGAGTTCGGGAATAAGTATATGGAATCTCTCTGTGCCGACGATGGCTGGACGGTGGAGAGGTGGTGGAAGGGGCAAAGCGTGATTTTGAGAGGGAAAGAGAGAGAGAGAATGGGACAGAAATGGGAATGTTTGGGTTTAGGCCCATTGGGCATAAGGAGCAGACATAAACATGTTACAATTTTAATGGGTTGTTTTTGGATTGGCGGAATAAGAAATTTTTTTGAATTAGATTGGATTTAATTTTGGTCGTTTTTTTTTTGACGAATTTAGATGAAATTTTGAGTTTTGGCTAATTTTATCAGGCCTATCCGTGTATACTTCTAGCTAGTAATTATATATTTATTTTGTCATGTACTTTTAATATTAGTATTTTATATAAATATTAACTTGTATCTAAATATCATAAACAACGATAATCTATTTATCCTTTCATTTTATTCAAGTTAAAAAATTTTGTAACATTACGGTAATTATTTTTATATATTTCCAAATGATAAAGCAAATTACTAATAGAGAATAATAAAGTACATGGCTTAAAAATTATTTTATTGACTATAGCCGCCCAATTCAATGCAAAGTGTATGCCAAGTTAGTAAATTACCAAATATCAATTTATCATTCAATGCAAGGAAAGAGATCATATTAAATTGTTTTCCTTCACAACATTAAATAAAACTAATTTTGTAAATAAAGTAAAAACATAAGATTATTTTTGTCAAAAATTTATTTTTCCTCTTATACCTAGTAACAAACATAATTACTCAAAATGCAAATCTATCTTATTAAGGCTAAATAGATTCGATTACATAAATAAAGTACAAATCAAATGCAAATATTAAACTTATGAATTATTACAGTGGATTATGTTTTAATTTATAAAAAAATATATCAATATTAGTCTTAATATTATTTGTTATTTCTATTATTACATATAGGCCTACGTCATACTTTCATCTATAATTATAAGCATATATATCCATGGATCTTTCAAAATTTGATTTAATTTATATTTTTTTATCCATCAATGATCGGGCCCATGAACAATCCGACCGGTTATGTGATCCATTTGAATCATGTTTATATATTTTTGAACTTTTTTATATAAAGTAAATGTAAATTTTTTTTTTTATAATTTATATATGTACTATTTTTTTATTTTGAATGAAAATGTTTAAAAAGATAAAAAATAATGCCATAAAACTTGGCTAGGATCCAATTCGTTTGTATCGGGTAAAATTTTGATTCGTTTATAATTAATAGAGATTTATTATGGTGTAAAAAAGTTTTCACATATTTTGTACATTTATATATATAGTATTGATATGTAAAAGATTCAAATTAACATGATCTTACATTGAATTGGATTTTGTAGACATATTATCATCAATCCCACAATCACAAGTATTTTTAGGAATTGTTAGTTCCAAAAATACATCATTATATAGATATGCATGAATTTTCCTGCAATCTGCATCTTCAGGCAGCTCAAGCCTTCTAACATAACCGTGCTCCCACCAGTTTCCACTTCTCCAATCTTTTGCTGTGGACTCCGTTTGTTGCTTCCATTGCCCACTTATCTCCACAATTTTCCCATTTTCAGCATACACTCGCCCTGTATTTATCCCAACTCCTGCTTCACCAAACCATCATGCACGTTTTCAAAAAATAAAAAATAAAAAATTTACACTTGTGAAAATTCGTAGGAAAAAAAAAAAGAAAAAGAAAAAAAACACATACCAGGTAAGTCAGATTTGAGTACATAAGCATTGTCACTCTGAAACCAATCAACAGTAGTCTTGGAAGAGATTCTAAGATTGGATAACAAAACATCAGATTCAAATTCCCAGAGCGGAAATGCATCAGAAGGATCAAAGAACTTTCCAAATAACAATGGACTGAACAATGATCCATCGCCAAACACCTTTTGCACTGTCTGATTTGCCTTCATCATAAATCTTTTGAATACTTCCTCTGTTAAAGAAACTCTCCATTTATTTGGTGTTTGATCTTCTGTATCGACTTCAACCACTCTGCAACTTGTCATTTGCATTCGTGATGGTATTTTTTAGACTTTCAGCCTTTGATTTATACTGTAAATTTAAAGATTGCTTTAATAAAAGGAAAGAATAAATTCTTTGCGAATATTTGGAGAGATGTAAAGCGAGAAGGAATATTTTGCAGAGATTAAATTATCTTGCCACCTGTGCTAGCTAGTAGCCACTCAATTTTAGTTTTATTTTTTTATTTTTTTATTGCGTGAAACTAAAATCTAACTATCAGATTTCTTTTTAGAAATAAAATTTAGCTTTTACGAACAAGTGATCTAGAAATTTGGAGGAATTTTATGTTAGAATCTTGTTCAATTTTGTTAGGGTTTTTCCTAACGATTTTACTTGCCAGATATAGGAAAAATTAATTTCCTATTATCAAGTCAATTTAGATCATTTGCATGAATAGTTTATACCAAAACAAGAAAGCTTGCAGTTTATACCAAGCTTTCTTATCATGGGATTTGTGTATAAAATAATATTTAGAAGCTTAAGTTTAAATTATATGAATTTTAATTAAGAAATTATGCCGTTTACTTAACTAAGAGTTATGTCTTCTTAAACTAATTGTTAATTTGTGAGTGGAAATGAATGATTATTGACATTCTTTATACATGGTCAAAAGATGTGTGAAATGAATATATTTCGATGCCTAATTGTGATTGATGCACATTCTCTATCATTATAGTTGTAATTTCGTGTATATATATTATGTAGTGGCACTTGGTATTTTTACTACTGAATTTAAAGCTTTGCGCACTAAACATTGCATATGACCTTGGCATCTAATATGGAGCCACTTTTCCTAAAAGTAGGTTTAGTATCTGCTTGAATTTCTAGCCATTACCAAATGGCATGAACCACTAAAATTTGCGGGGAGGAAAACAAAATGTGTGTAATATGTGTCCAGATATATTATGCAATGTATATTGTTTGATCGAATAATTAAAGCATTGCATTGCGCGCTATGCACAATGCATTGGCCACCAGTCCGGATGGTATATATCACGAATTACAATATAAATGTCTTTTAAAATTTTTTTAAGGGCTAAAATGAAATTTTGCCATTGTACTTTTTAAAAGAGAGTAATTTTGCTTCTGAACTTTTTTTTTTTTTGAGCCATCTATGTTTTTAAAGTCATTTTTTGACTCGATTTTACCCCTACAATGGACAAAAATTTGATGTGGCAAATAACACAAACGGCGACCAATGAAAACACGATACCTCATCTGCCACGTGTTTTCTCTCTCCTAGTTAGCATGTTTGTTTCTTAAAAAAATTTATAAATTTTCTAAGAAAAATTCCATTTTTCTTCCTCTTCTTCTTGCTTCCGTTCTTCTTCTTCGAAAATTACCAACTCCCAAATATTCAAACACAACATTCCAGAAAGATTAACAATGGCAAACAAAAATTAATAGCAAATCCATATATTTTACCCCTCAATTATCTGTTCTTGGTTTTCAAATATTAGAGAGAAAGAAGAACAAGGTATCTTAATTTTAAATTCTGTCCAAAGCAAATCGGATAAGATTATAATAATCCAAACACAATCTCCACTATTCAAGTTGAAGAACAAAGAGTTCTGACCATACTCATAAAAAATCAGCCCGATCTAACGACAAATAACTGTCTGATCATAAAAAAAATGAAACTGGTTATTTACATAAAAAAACCCAAAAAATAGTTATTTTTTTGCAACAAAAATTGAACTTACAGACTTTAAAAACTAATATTCACCGTTCTAATTTAAGAACAAGGAATTTCGATCATACTCACCAAAAATCAGTACGATCTAACGGCAAATACTTGCCCAATCATCAAAAAGGATAGAAGAGGAAGTGAGAAGGAAGAGAGGAGGAAGGAGAAAGAAGAATAGAGAGGAGAGGAGAGTTTTTTTTTTTTTTGCAATTTTGTCATGTCATCAAAGTGGCTTCCACGTGTGTATCCATGTATTGCGTTTTCATTGGTCGCCGTTTGTCACGTCTGATTTCTGTCAATTATAAGGATAAAATCACATCAAAAACTGACTTTAGGGACACATATGGCTCAAAAAAAAAATTGGGGTATAAAATTACTTTCTTTTAATAAGTACAAGGGAAAATTTTCACCTTAGCCCTTTTTTTAATGAACTTATTGCCAATTTTGGAGAAACCGATGAGACGATAGGCTTTCGTTCCGGGCATATGTATATGTAGAGAGTATGGAATAAAATTATCCGCACATAGAAAGAAATTCATTTGCTATATGCCATTAGATGATGATAATCTATCAGTATCTATATTTTATATATAAATATGGAAATGTGATGAAAAATAAAAAAATAATTTTAATAAAATTTTAAGTTACAATTAACATTTACCAATTGTAGCTATTTAGAATGCATGATGAAATTATCCTTTGTAGTTGGATTTGGATTTTAACTTCTGGAAAGTATAGCGTACTGGAGATTTTAGATTTTGATTTTTGAGTAAATGATGTGTATTTTTATTTGCAAACTACAAACATGGGGTTTTTTCAGTTTGTAAATGATATATGTTTATTGTAATATTAGAATTAAAAATTAGATGCAAGTAAATTATTAGTAAAGAAATTCCCTTTAAATAAAAGAATTTTTTTTTTTTTTGAAATAACGAAAGACTTCATTAAAAAGAATCAGTTAATAATACTGAAAAAAATACAAAAAGGAGGGATTGCATCCCAAAATATAGGGCCTGACATGAAATCAGAGGCTCTGGTAAAGGCCATGAGTGACTGCGTTCGCAGATCTTTTGACAAATCCAAAATGAACGTTGAGCAAAGAGGCTTGAAGAGCTTACAATCATCAATAAGACTACCAAAGTCAGACCGATTGCAGCTAGATGAGTTTAAAGCTTGATAAACAAGTTGAGAGTCCATTTCAATCACAACAGAAGATAGCTTTGCCTCCTTCATCCAACTCAAAACTTCTCGAATTGAGAGAGCTTCAGCCACCACTGGATCGAAAACCCCTTCCAAAACTTTACATCTAGCAGCAACAAAATTCCCAAGATGGTTGCACCACAAACGCCAAACCCGTTCTCTGACTCATTTGGAACAGGGTAGCATCAGAGTTGAGCTTAAGAAAGCCAAACGGCGGAGCAGACCAAGCCGTAGAAAGCTGTGTCTGCACCTTGTGATTTGCAGATAAAAGCCGACGAAATAAGCGCTAGTCAGTCCACACTCTATACGCCAAATCCACAACAGCAGCAGCAGTTAGTTTCACCTTGTTCCAGACCAACTCATTTCTGGAAAACCATAATACCCAACAGACAAAAATGGCAAAGCTACATAAATCTGTGCTTGAACACGAGCTAATCAGATTAAACCACATTTGCATGCTGTCAGTATCTCCATGAATAAAGCCCATATCCGTTTTACCCCACACATCTCTAGCAAAACAACAATCAATCAAGATATGAAAAATAGATTCACTTGCCATACCACAAAAAGGACAATGCAGCTGAACTTCAACCCCTTTCTGAGCTAGAATAGACCTGACTGGAAGGCAAGATTGAAGAGCTCGCCAGAAGAAATGTTTTGCTTTAGGGGGAATAACTAAATTTCAGAACTCCTTCCATTTGACTATGGATGGTAAATGAGGATAAGAGACAGTACCTGCATAATGTATAATGAAATTTATTTATTTTAGAGTTTGAATTTATAAATCCATAATCTATAAAGCTTATCAAATTTTTTATTTTTAAATCCCCAACCCCCAAATTTTTCCTCTACCAATTTCTTCCAAAATTTAAGTTTCTTTTACCAATAAAACTCCTTATCTTGGTCGTCATTCATGGAAGAAGAGAACGACGAAGCTCCGGTGGGCAGTAATGAAGAACACTGCAAGATGGGCTTGAGAGAGATGGTGAGAATGCAGTAAAAAAAATAAAAGAAAAGAAAAGGGGCTGCTATGGTTTTGTCGCGCATCGGAGGGAAAAGAGAGGGGAAACGGCAGCAACCGACAGTTGCTGGAGTAGGAAAGAGTGGCGGCAATGGCGGGAAGTAAAGTTTGTGATAATGGCTAAAAAAAAAAAAAGAAAGAAAAATCAGGAATGGAAGGGGTCTAAAATGAAGTAAAAAGAAAGAAGGGAAAGGGAGAGCAGATTTTTATGCCAAAAATTCACTTAGGTCCTTCTTAAAATCTTTTTAAATCCCTTGCATTAAAATTCATTTAGTTAGATCCTTAATTTACGCTCGGTTATAATTAACTTTGTGCCTTTATTCTTAGAATAGACTATTTTTCGTATTCTACTAATTTAATTTCCTATTTAATACACCCCCATTAATTTAGATATTATTTCATTATTAAATATTAATTAATTAATTAATTAATTAATTAATTACAAGCCCAAACTATCGGGTTCCTTACCCGCACTATTCGAGTTACCAAAGTTTTAGGGCATTATATGACCCTTCACAACTCTGCTACACATATCTTATGTTCTACCTTGAAGAACTAAGTATGAAATTGTCTGTCTTTCCATTTCTTGCCAAGTAAGAACTGATTTTCTACACATAGTAGAAAATCATGTGAATGTCACACCTAGGGGTGAGCAAACTATGGGTAAAACCGAAAAACCGAACCAAACCGACCGATTTTTTAATTTGGTTCGGTTTTTCAGTTCGGTTTCGGTTTATATTTTTAAGACTGTTCGGTTATTTCGGTTCGGTTCGGTTTTTAAAGGAGAAAACCGCATAAAAACCGAACCGAACCGAAATTTATATAATTATATATATTTTTTTGATTTTTTTATTAAATAATTATTTTATACATATAAATTATTTTATTTTTAGTTGTAAATTATATGAGTATATTTATCAATTATTAATATATATTTTTTAGGTGATAATTTAAAATTTTGACGATTAAATTGAAAATCGATTAAATAAAAAAAATTTAATGGTTTTTTTGTATTATTTATTATATATTTTGAGATTATTTCTTTAATTTGAACTTTTATTTGTACAATTTACATATTTTTACTTTAGTATATTATAATTTATAATTTTTAAACACAATATTTTTTATTTTTTAAAAAATAATTTTAAATTTTGGTTTTTCGGTTAACCGAACCAAACCGACCAAAAATTTCGATTCGATTTAAATTCGGTTATTCTAAAATTTTGGTTCGGTTCGGTTGATAAAAATAAGAGAATTTCGGTTTTCGGTTCGGTTCAGTTCGGTTATTGAACCGAACCGACCGTTGCTCACCCCTAGTCACACCTATTAGAGAATCGAAGAAGATTCTAAGTTTGAAAATTTTAAAATTCTCATAGTTAGCCAACTCCCCATATTGTATAGTGAATAGCAACATGTTCCAAAGTGGACTCCCAAAAAACAAGAAAAATATAGGATTTTGTATCCCTACTATAAATAAAATATTGCTTGTATCCCTAACCCTAACCCTAACCTAGAACCATAACGTACTGCCTTTAATACCAATTGTTACGGTCACAAATCAACAGCTTCCTGCACCTCCTTATCACTTTTGTCTACATATTTGACTTTAATACTAATTGTTATGGTCACATATGGCATATGAAAACCCTGGATAATTAAAAATCGATTTTTACGATTAATCGATTTGATTCATTCGATTATAAATTTTAATTTTTATATTTTCAATTTTTGATAATGGACTATTAGTAATTTTAAAAAATCGATATTAATAAATTGATTAATTTTTTTATTTATAAACCAGTTAATTGAGTGATATCCACTGGATTTTCTTTGTCCACTATATGAAGGTAAAGAGGTAAGGCTTGTGAAAATCTAGATGGCCTATTTGTCTGAGGCCATATCCATATAGCTCCTAAACAAGAGTTAGTTACATCATCATTTGTAGGCATGTTCATTGTAACTGCCTTACAAGCGTTTTTCAGAGGCTAACTTTCCAACCATTTTGTGGAAAGTTTGTGTCAACTCCCGAATGCCAGCTTTCACCACCTATAATAAAATGGTTTTCACATTTTGCACATTTTGAGGAACAACAACTTCCCTAACGACATGCATGACATGAAGTTCAGATACATGTAAAAATTACTTTTCTATCCATATAAATGTATAAAATTACAATAGACTCGGTTAACGGTTAACCAATATGTTAACTAGACATTTATGTCTAAATCTAAGTCCATTAATAATAATTTTAAAAATTAAATTTCACATTCACATTGTAATACCCCTCGGTATACCCTAGAAGAATTATCACCAATTAATTATTATTGTTTATGTTTAATTAAGTATAATTGTGTATAGAGGGACCCAATTGCATAACTAAAGGGAAAGATTTGGGGTAAAAATAGAAATAAAGGAAAGTTAAAGGATCAATTAGTAACTTTTGTATCTATGCAACACTTGGGCCAATTAGAAGTTAGGAGAGAGGGATATTTTGATAGGGAGAGCCGGCCACCAAGGGGATTCATTCACCATTTTCATCTCCTCTCCACTCTCCTCTCTCTCATTTTCTCTCTCTCTCTCTAGATTTCTTTGAATTGGGATAAGGAAAAAGAGAAAGATTTACTTGGTTTTTGAGTTAAGGTAACACCCTTATTCTTTGATGTGTATGATTCATAGATTAGCTTGTTGGTTTTTCATAGAGGTGTCTTATGTTTATAGAAGGAGAAGCAAGCAAAGGTAAAGGAAAGGAAACTCTTCAAGGTTGAAGAAGAGGAAGCTCAAACAAGGTATGAGAACTTAGGGTTTTATATGTGTGTAAACTTTTTATGAGTTGTTATGAGAGAGATCTTAAGTGCCTCTCTCATGTGTTTTGTGGATGATTATAAGCTTGGAAGTGGATTAGAGTTGATAATTTGCATGATTTGGTTAAAAAAATGAAATATGTCTTAAAGATCATTTGACTAGTCTGTGTACTTTTGCTCATATCTTGAGCTATAGTTGCCCAAATGATGAAATTCTACTTGGTACAGAAACTAGACTTGTAAACCTTGATTTTGTTAGAAGAGACCAGAATCTGATTTGCACTTCATGATAGTGAAAATCGGAATTGAATTCTAACTATGGTTGTGAATGTGCCCTTATGAACAGTCTGTGGTTTTTCTTAGATATCTAAAGATTTACAAGCCCTATTGAGATGATTTTTGATTTTTTGAAAACTAGAAACATAGACCTACAACTTTGTTGAAGACCACTTTGATTGAAAATGTTGTTTTAAAGGTTAAAAATGGCATAGAACTCGAGACTGGGAATCGGTCTCAAGGCAGTTTAGGGCTCACGGTTACCATTAATATCATAGTAACCATGAGGTGCCTAAATTTTTAGTCCGGACCAAAAAGGATGTTCTGGATCACGGTTACCATGATTACATAGTAACCGTGACCCATTCTCGTAGCATTACTACACGGTTACTACCATTCCATAGTAACCGTGAGGTAATAAACTTTTGATCCAGAAGCAAAATCTATGCTATCTCACGGTTACTAAGGAATTCCTAGTAACCGTGACCCGAGTACAAAACCCTACTTCACGGTTACTACTATAGTGTTGGTAATCGTGAGGTAGTTCGAATTTAGTCCAGAATAAAAAGGCCTCATGGCTCACGGTTACTGAGAAAGTGGTGGTAACCGTGACCCTTATTGCAAGTCATGGATCACGGTTACCAGGAATTTATAGTAACCGTGACCTCTCCTGTATTTTGAAAACTATATGTTCTTTGATTCCTTTTGAAATACAGACTTGTCTAATCTCTTTTCAAGCTTATAAGTCATCCTAAGTTGTAATTTACAGCAAGAAACTCTCTTAAAGTTTCTATCTAATTGAAAGGTAAGTTCCATTACCTTAAAATAGAAAGTATATGAGTTACTTCTTTACAATGATAATATGTGATTGTTGCTCTACCTTGAGATAGCCTGGTATGATATTAAAGTTTGTTACATTCATTAATGTTATAGTGGAACGTGTCAATATAAAGTTCATAAGATGTGAAATATAATGGAATTGATAAATGTAATTAGTAGCAGTAATTAGGGTTATCAAGTATAGTCCTTACATCTTTGGTATCAGAGCGCTTTGGTTTAGGCGGTTCTGGTCAATAGGTAATTTCAAGGGTCATAGATATAGAATTGTTGTTGATGTTGGCTGATTGTGGTTGTCCCTATGTTTCTTAATATAGTTCAGAATGGAAGGTCAGAGCAAGTATTCTCAGAGATTCAATGCCCAGTCAATCAGAAGGTAGCTTGTGCTGTGTCTTTGCTTCAAGGAGCAGCTTATAACTGGTGGAAGCTAGTCCAGACTCAACCTCAGCTACCTGATACTCTCACTTGGAACTTTTTTGTTGCTGAATTTAAAAAGAGATATGTAACAGAAGCATATAAAGATGAGAAGCTGAAACAGTTTTTGAATTTAAGGCAAAGAGGTTTGTCGGTGGCTGAGTACGAAGCAGAATTCAGTCGTTTGAGCAAATATGCACCGAGACCTATGCTAACTGGGACTTTCCAGTGTCGCCAATTTCAAGAGGGATTGAATGATCATATTCGAGAGCACTTGATAGGTCCTATTTCTTTGCATCCTATAGATTATCACCAGTTAGTGCAAGCAGCTATTCGGGTTGAAAAAGAAGAGAATGTGAAAAGAGAAAGAGAGCAAAGAAGGAGAAGTTTTTTCTCGGGGTGGTTCTTCCTCGGGAAAAAGAACAAGAGCAACACAAGGAGAGCAATCTACGAAATCTGGATATCGCCCTACATCTAGAGGTAGACAGCAAGGGACTTTTAATTCAGGAAGATCCAGTAGAGGTGCTGCGTCAGGGCAGGGTAGAGGACAAGCTCCATAATGTACCTACTGCCTTAGGCAACATTAGGGCACTTATCGGATGCTCACAGGTGGTTTCTTTAGATGTGGCAGTACGGAGCATTTTATGGCCAATTGTCCTCTGACACAGGAGCAAGCCTTCAGTCAATAGAGTAATAGAGGAGCTTCTCATGCACCTTCTTCAGGTAGAGGTCGGGGTAGAGGTAGAGGTGGATCGGGCCAGTTTAGAGCCCAGTCCAAGAATGTTTTCGAGACGGTGGATCGACCATTTACTCCGACACCTCCTATTAGAGCTTATGCGATGAAAGGTCGAGAGGATGCTGATGCTCCTGAGGTTATAGCTGGTACATTTTCCCTCTTTGATACTGATGTGCATGTGCTTATAGACCCAGGATCTACACATTCATATATTTGTAATGGGGAGCTAGGTAGCAATGTATCTATTGTTGACCATTTGAACTATGATATATGTGTGATCAGTCCTTTGGGCCATAGTATTCATGTTAATAAAGTTTATAGAAATTGCCCAATTAGAATTCAAGAGAGAGAGTTCCCAGCTGATCTAATTGTGTTACCTTTTCATGAATTCGATGTAATCCTGGGTATGGACTGGTTATCTAGATATCCGGCCATAGTGAATTGTAAAGCTAAAACAGTAATTGTTAAGAAAGATGGGGGAGTTAAGACATTGATTCAGGGTAATAAATCTAAACCCTTAACCAATGTTATCTCTGCTATGAAAGCAAAAAGATTTCTTAGAAAAGGATGTGAAGCATACCTGGCTTTGGTTCATCTAAAAGGGAGACAGTTAATCTTCAAGATATTCCAGTAATTAATGAGTTTCCTGATGTCTTTCCCGAGGAACTTTCGGGTTTACCACCGGAGAGAGAGGTTGAATTATCTATTGAGACTTTGCCTGGAACTGCTCCTATTTCAAGGACACCTTTTAGAATGGCACCGACAGAACTAAAGGAATTAAAAGTTCAGTTACAGGAATTGCTAGATAAAGGTTTCATCAAGCTCAGTGTGTCACCCTGGGGTGCACCGGCGTTGTTTGTCAAGAAGAAAGATGGCACTCTGAGAATGTGTATAGATTACAGACAGCTTAACAAGGTGACTGTGAAAAACAAGTATCCTTTACCTCGGATTGAGGATCTTTTTGATCAGTTGCGAGGTGCAGGAGTATTTTCAAAAATTGATCTGAGGTCGGGATATTACCAACTTCGAGTTAAAGATATAAATGTTTAGAAGACTGCTTTTAGGACTCGATATGGACATTACGAATTCTTAGTAATGCCTTTTGGGTTGACTAATGCACCAGCAGCCTTCATGGATCTGATGAATAGGGTATTCAGACCCTATTTAGATCAGTTTGTTGTGGTATTTATAGATGACATTTTGGTCTATTCTCGTGGTAAAGCGGAGCATGCAGAACATTTAAGAATAGTACTTCAAACCTTGAGAGAACAACAGTTATATGCAAAGCTAAACAAGTGTGAGTTCTGGCTTAAAGAAGTTGCTTTCCTTGGACACGTGGTGTCTTCTGAAGGCATTAGAGTGGACCCTAAAAAGATTGAGGCGATAGTAAATTGGAAACCGCCTAGGAATGTGCCAGAAGTCCAAAGTTTCCTGGGTTTAGCTGGCTATTATAGGCGGTTTGTGAAAGGATTTTCAGTTATTGCCTCTCTGCTCACTAAGTTACTACGTAAAGAAGTTAAATTTGAGTGGACAGATCGTTGCCAAGCCAGTTTTGACCAGTTAAAAGAAATGTTAACTCAAGCTCCGGTTCTTACCCAACCAGTAGCGGGTAAGGAATATGCTATGTATAGTGATGCATCGAGAAATGGATTGGGATGTGTGTTGATGCAAGAGGGTAAAGTAGTGGCTTATGCTTCAAGACAGTTAAAGCCTCATGAACAGAATTATTCGACTCATGATCTAGAGTTAGCCGCAATTGTCTTTGCTTTAAAGATTTGGCGGCATTATCTATATGGTGAGAAATGCAGAATCTTTACGGATCACAAGAGTCTTAAATACTTGCTTACTCAGCGGGATCTTAATTTAAGACAACGCAGATGGCTAGAATTGTTCAAGGACTATGATTGTATAGTCGACTACCACCCAGGAAAGGCAAACGTGGTGGCTGATGCTTTGAGCCGGAAAATGATGGCAACCTTGTTGTTACAAAAGTGTAAATGGAAGTTTGCATCCAATGGGGCTTTGTTAGCCCAATTGCGAGCTCGTCCTAGCCTAAGACAAATAGTGATAAATGCACAGACAGATGATGTAAAGTTGCAACAAGCGGCTCAATTGGTTAGTTCAGGAGGTTCGATAGAATATTCTGTTAAAAGTGATGATGGTCTTTACTATCGAAATCGATTATGTGTGCCAGATGTTAAAGAACTAAAGGAAGCTTTGTTGCAGGAAGCCCATAACACTGTTTTCACCATGCATCCCGGTGGTAACAAAATGTATAGAGATTTGAAGCAATTTTATTGGTGGCCAGGAATGAAAAGAGATGTAACTGAATATGTCTCTAAATGCCTAACATGTCAACAAGTAAAAGCAGAGCATCAACTTCCTTCGGGATTGTTGAATCCTCTTTCCATTCCTCAATGGAAGTGGGACAATGTTACTATGGATTTCATTACAGGTTTGCCCACTACCCAAAGAAAACATGATACAGTATGGGTCATAGTAGATAGACTGACAAAGGTGGCTCATTTTATACCAGTCCGAACCAACTATTCAATGGACAAATTGGCTGAATTGTACATAGACCAGATTATTAGATTACATGGGGTGCCACTCTCAATTGTTTCTGATCGGGATCCGAGGTTTACTTCCAGATTTTGGAAAAGTTTGCAACAAGCCTTAGGCACAAAGCTTCTCCTTAGTACTGCTTTTCATCCTCAGATTGATGGGCAATCGGAAAGGGTTATACAAGTACTAGAAGACATGTTGAGAGGCTGTGTTCTAGATTTTCCAGGAAGCTGGGATAAATATGTTACTTTGATGGAGTTTGCATACAACAATGGCTACCAAACTAGTATTGGTATGCCACCTTATGAAGCACTCTATGGTCGGAAAAGTAGAACTCCTTCCTGTTGGATAGAGTTAGCTGAAAGCAAGTTGACCGGTCCTGATATTGTTAAAGATACCGAAGAAAAGATTCAACTTGTTAAACAGAAATTAAAAGAAGCCAGTGATAGGCAGAAATCGTATGCGAACTTAAAAAGGAAAGATATTGAATATCAGGTTGACGATAAAGTTTTTTTAAAGGTGTCCCCATGGAGAAAGGTACTCTGGTTTGGAAAGAAGGGAAAGCTTAGCCCCCGGTTTATAGGTCCCTATAGAATCTTGGAACGGATTGGACCGGTAGCATATCGATTAGATCTTCCTAGTGAACTATCAAAATTGCATAATGTCTTTCATGTTTCTATGCTCCGGCGATATCGATCTGATGAGTCACACATCATACCAGTGCAAGATATCAGTGTCAGATTTGATTATACGTATGATGAAGAGCCTAAACAGATCCTGGCTAAGGAAATTAAACAGTTGAGGAACAAAGAGATTCCCCTAGTCAAAGTATTATGGCAACACCATGGTGTGCAAGAAGCGACATGGAAACCTGAAGAAGTTATGCGGGCTCAGTACCCACAGCTTTTCAATACAGGTATGAATTTCGAGGACGAAATTCTTTTAGGGGGAGAGAGTTGTAATACCCCTTAGTATACCCTAGAAGAATTATCACCAATTAATTATTATTGTTTATGTTTAATTAAGTATAATTGTGTATAGAGGGACCCAATTGCATAACTAAAGGGAAAGATTTGGGGTAAAAATAGAAATAAAGGAAAGTTAAAGGATCAATTAGTAACTTTTGTATCTATGCAACACTTGGGCCAATTAGAAGTTAGGAGAGAGGGATATTTTGATGGGAAGAGCCGGCCACCAAGGGGATTCATTCACCATTTTCATCTCCTCTCCACTCTCCTCTCTCTCATTTTCTCTCTCATTAATTGTTTATGTTTAATTAAGTATAATTGTGTATGGAATCATGGTGGTCACAAGTTATTTAACAACATGATTCCTTCCATGTATCACACAATCAACTCAATTCATAACAATTGTAATTGAGAAATATTGTAATACTCAACTTTAATGTTTTCTCATAATATAGTTTGTCATCACAAAGAAACAATACGTGTGCACAACATAATGTGACAACTAAGTAAGTAAGCAAAAAGTTAACTTTCATTGAATTCATAAGTGTCAACACGATAATAGCAAATAACCAAATATTTGTATATACATAACATAATCTCATGCTAACAAGGACTTATCTATAATGCCCATCCTTTTAACATGGCCAATAAATATTTTATGGGGTAATCCTTTAGTTAATGGATTCGCTATCAATAGATTAGTTCCAATATGTTCAATTGACACTTTATATTTTTGTATTTCTTCTTTGACTGACAAGTATTTCAAATCCATGTGTTTAGCACCCTTAGAATACTTGTCATTTTTAGAAAAGAAGACAACTGCAAAATTATCACAATAAATTCTTAGCGGTCTAGCTATACTGTCGACAATATCTAGCCCTAAGATAAAGTTCCGCAACCACAATGCTTAAATAGTGGCCTCAAAGCATACCACAAATTCAGCCTCCATGGTGGAAGTAGCAACGATAGACGACTTTCCACTCTTCCAAGAAATTGCCCCTCCTACTAATTGGAATAGATAACCAAAAGTAGATTTCCTTGAGTCTACACAACCAACATAGTTTGAATATGAATAACCAATCACTTCTAAATTATTCGATTTTCTATCTGTGAGCATGTAATCTTTGGTGTCTTTTAAATACCTAAGAACTTTCTTTGTAGCTTTCCAGTGATCCATTCCGGGATTACTTTGATATCGACCCAACATCCCAATAGCAAAATTGATATCAAGTCAAGTATAAGTCTGAATATACATCAGACTCCTAATTATAGATGCATAGGGAATATATTCCATTTCCTTTCATTCTAAATCATTATTGGGACATTACATTTCACTAAATTTATCCCCTTTTTGAATTGGAACAATCTTTACTGAATATTTTTCCATCCTAAATCTCTTTAATGCTTTGTTAATACATCTTTTTTGAGATAATCCTAACAATCGTTATGCCCTGTGACAAAATATTTCTATTCCAGTCACATAGGATGCCTCGTCCATATCTTTCATTTCAAAGTTATTAGAAAGAAAGTTCTTTACTTTATGTAACAAGCCCAAATCATTAGTAGCTAAAAGCATATTATCAATATACAGTATCAAAATAATGAACTTACTACCACTGACCTTCATATAGATATACTTATCAATAGTGTTTTTAACAAAACCATACGAGGTAATGATATCATTGAACTTAAGATACCACTGTCGGAAAGCTTATTTTAAATCGTATATTGACTTCTTTAATTTACGCACCATATTTTTCTTTTCTGCAGTCACAAAACCCTCTATTTGGTGCATATATACTTTTTCTTCTAAATCACAATTTAAAAAAGCGATCTTTACATCCATTTGGTGAAACTCTAAATTATAATGAGCTACCACTATCATAAAAATTCTCAAAGAGTCATTATATGAAATCGAAGAAAAGGTATCTTTAAAGTCAATGCCATCCTTTTAAGTATAACATTTGGCTACAAGTCTGGCTTTATACCTTTCAACATTGCCTTTCAAGTCCCTTTTAGTCTTATAGACCCATTTACAACCCACTTACTTTGAGCCTTTAGGTAACTCAACTAGTTCCCAGACTTGATTATCATCCATAGAATTTAACTCTTCTTTCACAGCATTGAGCCACTTTTCAAAATTGTACATGTCATGGCTTCTTTAAATGAGACTGGATCCTTATCAATGCTTAAATCACATTCGTGCTCAACTGAATACACCTCATAGTCATCAGATATTTCTGGTCTTTTCTCCCTTATAGACCTTCGTAATATTCTTTCTTATGATATCACATGATCATTTGTGACTTGCTCATCATTTATTGGTTCATTATTGACATTCTTTTCCGATGGGTTTGGAATATCATCTTGTTGCTCCGGTATGTTACATGGCTATAATGCAACAAAAGGAACAACAACTTAAGAAGAGATACTAGATGAAGAATTTTCTATCTGAATCTCTTTAATATCCACCTTTCGTGGTTCCCTAATCCCACAGATTTGTCCATTTTCAATGAACCAATATTACCAAAGTCAACTATTCTTCTACCATGGTTAAGACAATAAAATATATACCCTTTGGACTTTTCTAGATAACCGATGAAGTAACCACAAATGGTTCTTGCATCAAGCTTCCTTTCATGAGGATTATAAATTTTTATTTCTGCTGGGTAACCCCAAACATGCAGGTACCTCAGGCTAGGTTTTCTACCTAACTACAATTCATAAGATGTCATAGGAACTGCATTACTAGGAATCCTATTAAGTAGAAATGCAGCTGTTTTTAATGCATACATCCATAGAGATAAAGGTATGTTAGTATAACTTAACATACTTCTCACCATGTCCATAAGAGTCCAATTTCGCCTTTTAACTACACCATTTTGTTGTGATGTATATTGTATATTGTATACTGTACACAAATACCTTAACTTAGAAGAAATTTTACAAATGGACCTGGACATTGTCCATTCTCATCATATTTACCATAATATTCACCACCTCCATCGAACCTTACTACTTTCACTTTTCTATCTAACTACCTTTCCACCTTGTTAATAAACACTTCAAGAATGTCCACTGATTGAGATTTTTCATGCAGTAAATAAAGATAACAATAACGTGAATAGTCATCCATAAATGTGATAAAATACTTTTCACCGCTCCAAGATGGAACATAAAATGGACCACATATACCAGTGTGTATCAATTCAAGCAAGTCGGTACGTCTTGTGGCTGAATTCTTGGATATGTGTTTGGTTTGCTTGCATTTAATGCAATCCACACGCACATCCCAATCAGTAAAATCTAGTTGAGGTAAGATTTCACTTTTCACTAACCTTATCACCCTTTCTTTACATATATGACCTAGCCTTGATGCCACAAGTAAGCAGAGTGTTTCATTAAATGCACTACATTTATTAGCAATATTGTGCTCACATGAAACAGGCATTCACAAAAATTAATATCAAGGTTAAAACGATATAAACCATCCATTAATGTACTAGAACCATAATAGTATTGTCGTTTATACAAAGAAAAAACACCATTTTCAACATTGAAATTAAACCTTATCTTATTTAATTTACTAACAAAAAATAAATTTTTAGCACATTCAGGAACATAGATACACTTTTCAAGATCTAGACTACAACTAATGTCCAAAATCAATCTATATGTTCCAATTCCTTCTATTCATGCCTTCATTTTGTTACCCATAAATAGGAACTGTTCAGTTTCAATTATGGTTTGGATTGAAAGAAATCCCTACATAACATGTGACACATAAGTAGTTGTACTTGAGTCTAACCACTAGGTATTATTAGGCACCTCAATAAGATTTGATTCAAAACATACTGAAACATAGTACATATCTTTCTTTTTGAACCAAGCCTTTCTTTTATAACAATCTTTCTTGAGATGACTAGCCTTTTTACAGGAGAAACAACGCTGCTCTTTATGGATTTAGCCCTCATTAACTTTCATTGGGGCTTTGTCCTTCTTGTTGCTTTTCTTTACTGGCTTTCCCTTTCTACTACTAGCTTCATTATGTACTATAAGATGGATGGAGTGTTCCTTCATTTTCTTTAATCTCCTTTTCTCTTATACCAACATGGCCTTAATTTCTTGAAGGTTCAATTTCTCCTTAAGTGTGTTATAATTCATTTGAAACTGATGAAATTCAGGAGGAAGTGAGTTGATAATGAACTGTACTAGAAAGAATTCACTCACATCCATACCTATTGATTTTAGCTTTGCAGCCAAATTTGACATGTAATTGCCTCAATATCGGGTCAGCCATGAATAGTACTTTCCAGCAGTGAATAGAATTTTTCGGACCCGAAAAGACACCCGAAAGTCAAAAATATTTTATTGGACCATCGGAAAAGAATAGTCATGGTGAGCCTAGGATTAAAATTTGAAGTGAATTTGCGGTCAAATAGACCTCCAAAAGTCAAAAATACGAAAAAGGTAGCAAGTCAATTCCCTAGTAGGAAAGGAGATTTGATTTTGCATAAATAATTAAAAATAGTAAACGAACTCCAAATATTTCCAGATTTTGGATGCCTATATGAATTTTTATTTAGAATATTTTGGTAATGAGAATGAAATTTTTCGGTGACATCGGCAGTTGTCGAATCGGACCGATAAGTTTGAATCAGACCGATAACAAACTCCGATTGAGCCAAAAATTTACGTACTACCTATTTTTGATGTTTTAAGAATGATGGAATCAAAATAGAAGTGATTTGAAGTATGAAAGAGAGAGAAATTGAATTGAGCTTTAGAAAGGCCTAAATGGGCCTTAATGTTTAAGTGGGCAAAGCCCACTCATTTAAGCCCAATTTTGGCCCATCAAGAAAGTATATATAGGGCTAAAAATCTGGAGAATTGGTCCAAAAAACTCTAGCCTCTTCTTGTTAGTGTAAGCCCTAGCCCCAATGCATTGTAATAAAGCACTTTGAATTAATAAAATGAGGCATTTGTTTTATCCTTTGTATTCCTGTGCATATCAATTGATAAAACTATCCAAGAATGTTGTTTCGATTTAAGTTATCATGTGTGAGGCACATGGTTGTAAGACCTTGAAACAAATGAGACATCATTCTAAATATCCCTAGTCAGTCATTGTTATGGGAATAACAATGAATTAAGACTAGTATGCTCTCTCTGATATTATGAGTTCTGTCTTACGGATCATTAGGACAAGAGTGTCAATCAGAGATCATAGATACATGTTAAAGAACATGGTATCTGGATACGATCCGCTCATGAGAACACTACATGGTACAAGTCATAAGTGTTTCTCATATGCAAGTTTTGTATCGGAGTTCTTAGACCTGAAATCTCTATGAAACTCTTTATGAATTACTGTGTACTTTGACATACACCTAACGTGCTCGTAATAGAGTGACAAGTACGGGTATGATTGGGTATGCATTGATTCATGTTAGAGAGCATGAGAGAAGTGAAGGGATTACCCCTCTCAATAAGAGAGAAAATATCATCGGCCACTTGATCAGTGAACTGAGAAGTGTATGGCCATACCGAGATGAAATAATGAGTAATCATTATTTATCTGAGAGTTCAGTGTAATTGGAATATCAAGAAAGGAATTAATATATATATAAGGATGACTAGTTCCATGCCTTATATTAATTCTGATATTTATGGGTAAGGGACTATGTAAAATTGCATTAGGTTACTAAATGCCATATGCATTTTCATTTAATTTGGAATGCTATAATATCTTGCTAGAGAATATATATAGCATTTGAATTAATTTATTAATTCATTGCCAACATTAAATGGACCTATAGGATCGCACACAAAGCATTGGGCTTAAAATATTTAATTAAAGTATTGAGCATTAATTTGGACTTTTAATTAAAGTCAAATTAATGTGTGTAATGGGTTATAAAATTGCTATTGGGCCTTGGTCCATGAGAGAGAGAAATTCAGCCCACAAGATTTAATTTCAATTAATTAATTATCTTGTGTTAATTTAATTAATTGAGTATTAAAGCCTAAAGGATTTTAATTGAATTAATTCACTTGATAATTGGATGGTGTGGCCGAAATTCCAAGATAATATCAATGGAATTTCGGCACATGATTAATTCTTTTATTAAGTGATTTATTTGATTAATATGTCTTACATTTATCTTAGATTAAATAAAAAAGGATTATCTTGGATTAAATGTATTATCTTAAGGTGTTTTTATCAATATATATTTCTTATTTTAAATAAGTGATAAAGGCTAAAATTAATTATCTTAAGGTAGTATATTTTAGCTTGATCAGTTAAGAAAATAAAGGGATATATATTAAAAGAAATAAAACCCTAAAGATCTATATTTTGCTTTTGGCGTGAAAACAAAACCTAGCCACCATTTGCATTTTGGTGTGAATTACATCCATCTCTCTCTCTTAATTTTTGGTTCAATTTTCACAAAGAGAAAGGATTGTTCCTCATTCTCTTGTGTTCTTGGGTAGTAAAAGTAACCTAAGAGAAGTACAAAATCAAATTTTGTAGCTTCAAACTATAGCCATTACACAATACCTTAAAAGAGAGCTAGCAATCTCGATTTTAAGCCGACGGTGCAATTGTGTGTGTGAGAATAGAGGGAGTGGCGTAAAAGGCTGTTCCTTGGCATTGGTGATCAAGATCTAAGGTGGATAAAGTCATCTCGGTTGCTGGTCATCACCAAACTCAAGATTAAAAGGCATCCAAAGTTGTAAGTTTTTAACCCTAAAATTGCATGTTTCGATTCTTGCTTTGGATTTGTATGGTATGTATGATGAAAAATTTTTGTTTTTCCGCTGCGTTATCATCACATTTATACCATGTCATATTCCATCAGTGGTATCAGAGCCTAAACATGCTTATTTTAGTGCTTTAGATGTATGAAAAAATTAATTAAAAATCGTCATTATGAAAACATGCAAATCTGAAATTTTCTGTTCTGAGTTTTTTGCATTATTTTGGTGTAAAAACGATTTTAATTGATTAGATAGGTATTATAATTAATATGACTTGTTAATATACTATCCTAAGATGTTATTAGGGTTGGTAAATGTCGGATTTAATTATTTATACCTGATGGTACATATTAATTATGAAACTAGGTGCTAGTTGGCATGTAAATTGCTAGTTAAACAACTAGTTTTCAAAATTAAATGTAAAATTGATTTTGGTATGTTTGTAAGTGATTTTTAAAGATTAAATATCAGGTCTGGACATGTTTTAAATTTGGTTTTAATTCTTGTCCATGATAATTTAATTGATTAATTTTAAAATCACTTAAAACTATGACTAGTTTGTGTTTGTTACATGTTTAATCAACATTGTTTGTTTTGTTTTGATTAAAATGGTAAAAACACATTTAGATCAGATTGGTACAGAATATTAAATCAATATTTATGGAATTATTTAGATTATTAAATGACTCATAAAATTGATTTAAATGTTTGTGCATTTTATGGCATTACATAAGCATTAAACAACTAGTTTTTGTTGTTTGTTTTGTTTTTGCATGAATGTCGTGTGCTATATATGTGTTCTTCATGATTTTATATTTTTAATTCATGATAGCACATATTATATGTATTTTTAATGTTTATGGGCTGTATGACATAAAATTAAAAATGACAAAATTGGAAATTATACTAGAGTTGATTTATAGCACAAATCTAACTAAGTTAGTGTTTTGGACTTTTAAGAGAACTTATTCAATAAGAGGATTTAGTCCATTGGGCTTTGGCCCAGGCCCGTCATGGGGTCTTCTCTTAAAGGTTCAAGTGCACAATTTCCATTAATGGGCTTGGCTAAATTAATTAAAATTGGACTTTGTTTTATCCATGAATGCTATGTATATTTATTTGCTAATTTGGTGTGATGAATGGATATGCATGGTGCATTCATGGGCCCTGGGTTTTGTAATTAAATATGGCTTGCGAGCCATTATTTTTGTTGTAAAAGTGTTTCATTTATTTCTTAGAATAGAATACACTTGAAGACTTTGTAAATCAAGACGAAGCCCACCGGAGTGAAGAAGCCAAACTCAAGATTCTTATGTAATAGTATAGAATCTTAGTTGTAGGTTTTTGGGCCAATGTTTTTCACGCTTTACTTTATGCAATTATTTATATATGCATGCTATGTATGGATGACAAAGCGTATGCCATGTAAGCCGTAATAAAATGAATCCCTAAAATAGTAAGTCACAAAGTTGCATTCCTAATTCGAAACATGTCAAGGCATCGATCATCGATCACGTAGACTAGGAGTCCTAGATGCGCCCGATTATCTTTGTGAGGCATGGGTTGTGAATGTAGGTTGGACTTAACATGGAAAGGGATGCCCGGACCTAGGCAACTAATAAATGGGTTGTGCTATAATATCTTAAGATGTTAGCCCATTTGATCCAAGAGTCATGTATGAGACATGATTGGAGTTTTCCTACCTAAGTAACTTAACTTGTTAGGTGTACAAGCTCAGCTTGACTAATAAGTTGTTGTGAAAAGTGGATCTTGGCCCACATTAAATCACTAACGCGAATTATTTAAAGGGATATTAATTCGGTTTGTGGGATCATAAATAAGACCTCATTTAATCTTGCTAAATTTTATTGTAGATTGAAAATGGCATCTTCAAACAACAATTTCTCATTGCGATCGGTCCTTGAAAAGGACAAATTGAATGGCACCAATTTCATAGACTGGTCTCGAAACTTAAGAATAGTTTTTAAGCAAGAGAAGAAGTCGTATGTTTTGGATGCACCCTTACCTGAGGAACCTGCTAGGAACGCTTCTGTGGTTCAAAAGGAAACTTTTGAGACCAAGAAAAGTGACTCTAATGATGTGACCTATTTGATGCTAGCCACTATGGTACCTGAATTGCAAAAGCAATTTATGGACCAAGAGGCCTATGCGATCATGGTGCACCTCAAGGAGATGTTCCAAGAGCAAGCTCGTCACGAGAGGTTCGTGACAACAAAGGCCTTAATTTCTTGCAAGATGGCTAAGGGTACTCCTGTTAGTACCCATGTACTCAAGATGAAAGGGTATCTTGATACTCTTGAGAAGCTTGAGGTACTAGTGCCAAAGGAATTGGCCACTGACTTGATCTTAGGATCATTGCCTGCTGCTTATGATCCATTTGTGATGAATTATAACATGCATGCAATGAACAAGTCAGTCACTGAGCTTCATGGGATGCTTAAGAATGTTGAAGAAAACATTCGAAAGACCAATCCCGTACTAATGGTTCAAAAGGGAATTAAGAAGGGACCCGCTAAGGGAAAGGGAAAGGGAAAACCCATGTCAGTTGGGAGTGCACCTCAGGCCCAATCTAAGCCCAAGGCGCAGAAACTCAAAGAGAGTGAGAGCACTTGCTTCCATTGCAACAAGATAGGGCATTGGAGGAAGAATTGCGCTCTCTTCAAGGAAGAACAAAAGAAGAATGGAGCCAAGGCATCTAGTTCTGGTATTTTTGTTGTCGAAATTAACCTTTCTATTTCTGCCACTTGGGTATTGGATACCGATTGTGGTTCTCACATTTGTTCAAATGTGCAGGGGCTAAGAAATAGGCGGTTACTTGGGAAGAATGAAGTGGACCTCCGTGTGGGGAATGGAGCACGAGTTGCTGCCATGGAGATAGGTGACTATCACCTCACTTTACCTTCCGGACTTTGTATTGTTTTGAATAATTATTATTATGTGCCTGCTATGAGCAGAAACATTATTTCAGTTTCATGTTTGGATAATGATGAATTTGATTTTGTTATTAAAAATGGCAATGCTCATATTCGTCGCCAAGGCATTTCTTATGGTAATGCCATGTTGCAAAATGGCCTTTATATCCTTGATTTACAAAATAGAGAGTCCATATACAACATTAATACAAAGAGGGTTAAATCAAACGAATTGAACTCTACTTACTTTTGGCATTGTCGTTTAGGACATGCAAACGAAAAATGCATTTCAAGACTCCACAAAACTGGAGTGCTTGGGTCATTCGACTTAGAGTCTTATGACACATGCGAGCCATGTTTGCATGGAAAAATGACAAAGAGTCATTTTAATAAAAAAGGTGAGAGAACTAATGGCTTATTGGAACTAATACATACCGATGTATGTGGACCTTTAAGTACACATGCTAGAGGTAGTTTTAGCTACTTTGTGACATTCACAGATGACTTCAGTAGATATGGCTATGTCTATCTAATGAAGTACAAGTCTGAAACTTTTGAGAAATTCAAAGAGTTCAAGAACGAAGTAGAAAACCAACTTGGCAAAAGTATAAAAGCCATTCGATCAGATCGAGGTGGCGAATACTTAAGCCAAGAGTTTGACAGTCATCTAAAGGAGTGTGGTATTATTTCACAGCTCACTCCTCCTGGAACACCTCAATGGAATGGTGTGTCCGAAAGGAGAAATCGAACTCTGTTGGACATGGTTCGATCTATGATGAGTCAAGCTAATCTTCCTATCTCTTTTTGGGGTTATGCATTAGAAACTGCTGCGTTTCTATTGAACCGTACTCCAACTAAAGCAGTTGAGAAGACACCATACGAGGTATAGACTGGGAAAGAACCAAATATGTCTTTTCTCAGGATTTGGGACTGTGAAGCACATGTTAAGAAATTAACATTTGACTAACTAGAGTCCAAATCCAGTGTCTGCTTGTTTGTGGGTTATCCTAAAGAAACAAAGGGATACTACTTTTACTCACAAGCCGAGAATAAAGTATTTGTTGCTCGCAAGGCTATTTTCTTGGAAAAGGAGTTCCTTCTCAAGAAAGATAGTGGGAGTAAAGTAGAACTTGGAGAAATTCAAGCGCCACAAACTCCTATAGAGGATGAGTTGGAAATGGGATCAAGTTCACAACCAGTTGTGGAACAAGAACCCATTACACAAGAACCTAGAAGGTCCGGTAGGGTACGTCAGGAGATTGAGAGATATGGATTTCTAATCACTGACAGTGACACTATTGAGTTAGTAGATCGTGAGGATCCTACTACCTACCGAGAAGATATTGAGAGCCCAGACTCGAAAAATTGGCTTGAAGCCATAAAATTCGAGATGCAATCAATGTACGATAACCAGGTTTGGACCTTGGTTGATCCACCGAAAGGTGCTAAGGTAATTGAATGCAAGTGGCTATTCAAACTCAAAGCTGATAAGACCTACAAAGGTAGACTAGTAGTAAAAAGTTTTCGACAAACTCATGGTGTAGACTATGACGAAACCTTTTCGCCTGTAGTCATGCTCAAGTCCATTAGGATCTTGCTTGCCATAGCTACATATCATGATTATGAGATATGGCAAATGGATGTCAAAACTGCTTTCCTCAACGGAAATTTACTTGAGGATGTGTATATGACACAGCCTGAAGGTTTTGTCAATCCCAAGCATCCTAAGAAGGTTTGCAAGCTTCAAAAATCCATTTATAGATTAAAGCAAGCATCCCAAAGTTGGAATCTTTGTTTTGATGAGGCAGTCAAAGAATTTGACTTCATCAAGAATGAAGATGAGCCTTGTGTGTACAAGAAGGTTAGTGGGAGCATAGTAGTATTTCTGGTCCTATATGTGGACAACATCCTTCTCATTAGGAATGACATTCCAACATTGCAAAAGGTTAAGCAATGGTTGGAAAAATGTTTCTCAATGAAAGACTTAGGTGAAGCCGAGACAATACTTGGTATTCGAATCTATAGAGATAGATCGAATCGGCTTTTGGACTAAGTCAAGAAAAGTACATAGACAAAGTACTAAAGCATTTTAGTATGAGAGACTCAAAGAAAGGGTACATACCTTTGGCTTTGGGAGTTCCTTTGACTAAAGAACAGTGCCCTAAAACCAAAGAGGAAAGGGACAACATGAGTAGAATTCCATATGCCTCTGCTATTGGATCTATCATGTACGCTATGTTATGTACTAGCTTGGATGTTGCTCATGCACTAAGTGTAACCAGTAGGTTTCAGCAAGACCCTGGTGAGAAGCACTGGTCTGCTGTAAAAGGGATTCTAAAGTACCTGCGAAGGACTAAGAATCACTTCTTAGTGTATGGTGGTCAAGAAGAGCTCTTCATACAAGGTTATGCCGATGCTACTTTTGAGACCAGCACTCAGGATTCTAGATCGCAATCTGGGTTTGTTTTTATTTTGAACGGTGGTGCTGTCAGCTGGAGAAGCTCAAAGCAAGAAACCGTTGCCGACTCAACTACTAAATCTGAGTATATTGTAGTAAGTGAGGTTGCAAAAGAGGCTGTTTGGATTAAAAATTTCATTACTGGATTAGGAGTGGTCCCAAGCATCCTAAATCCATTAGAAATTTTCTGTGACAACAACGGGGCCATCGCACAGGCCAAGGAGCCCCAGTCACACCAGAAATCCAAACACATACTCAGGACGGTACCACCTGATTAGAGAAATCATTGATCGTGGGGACATCAAGGTTAGCAAGATAGCAAGTGAAGACAATGTAGCAGATCCTTTGACAAAACAATTGCATTCAAATCTGCACGAAGCTCATTTGAGAGCGTTCGGTCTTAGGGCTATGCCCAATTGGGACTAGTGCCAGTGGGAGATTGTTAGTGTAAGCCCTAGCCCCAATGCATTGTAATAAAGCACTTTGAATTAATAAAATGAGGCATTTGTTTTATCCTTTGTATTCCTGTGCATATCAATTCATAAAACTATCCAAGAATGTTGTTTCGGTTTAAGTTATCATGTGTGAGGCACATGGTTGTAAGACCTTGAAATAAATGAGACATCATTCTAAATATCCCTAGTCAGTCATTGTTATGGGAATAACAATGAATTAAGACTAGTATGCTCTCTCTGATATTATGAGTTCTGTCTTATGGATCATTAGGACAAGAGTGTCAATCAGAGATCATAGATACATGTTAAAGAACATGGTATCTGGATACGATCCGCTCATGAGGAACACTACATGGTACAAGTCATAAGTGTTTCTCATATGCAAGTTTTGTATCGGAGTTCTTAGACCTGAAATCTCTATGAAACTCTTTATGAATTACTGTGTACTTTGACATACACCTAACGTGCTCGTAACAGAGTGACAAGTACGGGTATGATTGGGTATGCATTGATTCATGTTAGAGAGCATGAGAGAAGTGAAGGGATTACCCCTCTCAATAAAGAGAAAATATCATCGGCCACTTGATCAGTGAACTGAGAAGTGTATGGCCATACCGAGATGAAATAATGAGTAATCATTATTTATCTGAGAGTTTAGTGTCACTGGAATATCAAGAAAGGAATTAATATATATATAAGGATGACTAGTTCCATGCCTTATATTAATTCTGATATTTATGAGTAAGGGACTATGTAAAATTGCATTAGGTCACTAAATGCCATATGCATTTTCATTTAATTTGGAATGCTATAATATCTTGCTAGAGAATATATATAGCCTTTGAATTAATTTATTAATTCATTGCCAACATTAAATAGACCTATAGGATCGCACACAAAGCATTGGGCTTAAAATATTTAATTAAAGTATTGAGCATTAATTTGGGCTTTTAATTAAAGTCAAATTAATGTGTGTAATGGGTTATAAAATTGCTATTGGGCCTTGGTCCATGAGAGAGAGAAATTCAGCTCACAAGGTTTAATTTCAATTAATTAATTATCTTGTGTTAATTTAATTTGTTGAGTATTAAAGCCTAAAGGATTTTAATTGAATTAATTCACTTGATAATTGGATGGTGTGGCCGAAATTCCAAGATAATATCAATGGAATTTCGGCACATGATTAATTCTTTTATTAAGTGATTTATTTGATTAATATGTCTTACATTTATCTTAGATTAAATAAAAAAGGATTATCTTGGATTAACTGTATTATCTTAAGGTATTTTAATCAATATATATTTCTTATTTTAAATAAGTGATAAAGGCTAAAATTAATTATCTTAAGGTAGTATATTTTAGCTTGATCACTTAAGAAAATAAAGGGATATATATTAAAAGAAATAAAACCCTAAAGATATATATTTTGCTTTTGGCATGAAAACAAAACCTAGCCACCATTTGCATTTTGGCGTGAATTACATCCATCTCTCTCTCTTAATTTTTGGTTCAATTTTCACAAGGAGAAAGGATTGTTCCTCATTCTCTTGTGTTCTTGGGTAGTAAAAGTAACCTAAGAGAAGTACAAAATCAAATTTTGTAGTTTCAAACTATAGCCATTATACAATACCTTAAAAGAGAGCTAGCAATCTCGATTTTAAGCCGACGGTGCAATTGTGTGTGTGAGAATAGAGGGAGTGGCGTAAAAGGTTGTTCCTTGGCATTGGTGATCAAGATCTAAGGTGGATAAAGTCATCTCGGTTGCTGGTCATCACCAAACTCAAGATTAAAAGGCATCCAAAGTTGTAAGTTTTTAACCCTAAAATTGCATGTTTCGATTCTTGCTTTGGATTTGTATGGTATGTATGATGAAACATTTTTGTTTTTTCACTGCGTTATCATCACATTTATACCATGTCATATTCCATCACTTCTCCCTCTATGGTGGCCGAACCATCATCTCCTTCACTCTCTCCTTGATTTCTTCTTCTTTCACTCCAAATCTCACATAAATCCCAACATAAAAGATGAAGTTCTCTCTCTCTAGGTCACTCTAGTGGCCTCAATCAAGTGATTTGAGCAAGGAAAGGCAAGGAATCAAGTAAAAAAAGGAAAAGAGGTAAGATAGAACTTAAAAATTTAAGTGATTTTAATTGGTTTTTTAATGTGTTCTTGTAGTTTTTGGGGTATAGAAGCTAATTATAAGCTTGGATTTTTCATTTGAGGACAAGAAATGGAGGTTAGGAAGGCTTGAAGAATTCGTCCAAGGGTGATTTTATTGAAGGATGAAGTTTTACTTTGTGTCAAGTGAAGAAAAGTGAAGCTTAAAAAAGTTAAAGCATGAAAAGAAGTAAGTGACTACAAAATCCTTTAGTTTCCCTTTTAATATGAATTTTTCTTATTTATGTAATTAAGGTAAAAATATGTAAAATTATTAATTGATGTAATTATATTAGGGTAATTGTAATTGGACTAGAGATAAGGTAAATGGAAAGTGAAAATGAAAGAAATAAAATTTTTAAGAAGAAAAATGTTGGTGGCCGAATTATCTAGGTAGAGAAAATAGTGAGAAAAATGCATGAAATTAATGTATGTTAGGTTAAAATAATAATAGACATGATAATTGATGTCTATAAATTTTTAGAGAATATTTGAAATTAATTTGAAAATTTTTAAGATTATGTATAGTGTATGTATTGAATGAAAATTGTGATTTATAGTGAATTAAGTTACTATTTTGATGAAAAATGATAATGACCAATAAAGAATGCATAAATAAATTTTATTGAAATTTATTGAATTTATTGGAATTTTATTGAAATTTTCATGTGAATATGTATAATGAAAATAATTGAAATAGTAATGCATAATTGTATAAAAATGACTAAAGTGATGAATTAATATAAAATTAAATTAATGTCAATGAGAAGAAGTAAAAAGTCAACAAATGAATTTTTCGAAATAATTATTAAGTCATAAAATAATAAGAATAATAAATTATCAGTAAATAATTCATAAAATGAATAAAAATGATGAAAATAAATTAATAAGTAAATAAAAAGAAAAATAAAATGAAGTTTTAAATGAAAAAAAAGGACTCAAATGAAAGAAAATAAAAGTTTTGGGGCAAAATAATAATTTTGTCAAAGTAGGTAATTAATCAGTGAAGATAAGTAAGAAATAGTTAATAAGGACAAAATGGTAATTTCGGAGACCTAACTGTGTCAAAAGATAAAGTTTCCATTGTATGGGGACTAAAATATAATTTTACCCGAAAATGATAAATTAAAGAATAAACAATCAATAATGAAAGAAATTGTATAATAAAAATGAAAATAAATGATTATAATGGCAAAATTGTAATTATGTATTTGACATAAATAATTCTATAGAAAAAGTCAAATTATGCATTTTTGAGACATAAAATAATAAATTATATTAATAGAATTACTAATTGCGTAAAAAGTGATAATATAAAGGTGTGACTAATTTATCAAAATAAATTAGTCAATAAAAATCAGTAAAAGAGTGAAAGACTATAAAATATTTCACTGACAAAATAAAAATCGGTTAAGCGAATAATTAAAAATATTGGACAAAAAGAAAAACAAAGTATAAAAAGTTCAAGTTTAGAAGTATTGAAAAATAATTCGTAAAGAATTATACAAAAAGAATAAAAGAAAATTGTGAATTATAATAGCATAATTCATAATTTATAATCTGTATAAAAGACTGAAAAATTTAAGTATCTGAGTAAATTATCAAAGAATAATTCACAAAAGTGACTGAAAAAGAGAAAGTGACGAAAAGGACAAAAGTGTAGTAATAAATAAAAAAAAGAAATTAAAAATTTTTAAATGTTTAAAAACGTTTGCAAATGTGATTGATTATGTTTGCCCTTAGCGATAAGCAAGTATTATTATTCTTGTTTTTGATATAATTGGGCAGCCATAAGGACACTTCTGTACAGCGGTGCAAGTCATGGCGACTTGGTTTGCTATGGGTGGGATCTTTGATCTCCATAGCTTAAATGAAAGTGAAAGTGTATCTGTTTTCTGCTGTGTGAGACTTGATCTTTTGAGATCATTTCTCTATTTGTTTAGTTGGACCTTGATGGAATATGACATGGCATTTATATGATGATCATGCAGTGGAAAAACAATAAAATTCGATCATACATGCCAAACAATTCCATAACAAGAATCGAAACATGCAATTTTAGGGTTTTAAAACTTACAACTTTAGATGCACTTCAAGATTTGATTTGATGATGACCAGCAACCAAGAAGGATATGTCAGCCTTAGATCTTCACCACCAATGCCAAAGGAACAGCCTTTAAGCCACTCCTCTCTATGTTCACACACACAATTGTAATGACGACTTAAAATTGAGATTGCTAGCTCTCTATTTAAATATTGTGTAATGGCAATGAATTGAAGCAACAAGATTTGATCTTGTTCTTCCTTTAGGTTTCTTTTGCTGCCCAAGAATACAAGAGAACAAGAAAGAATCCTTTTCTCCTTGTGAAAATCGGCCAAGAGTGTTATGTGTGTGAGAGAGAGAGTTTCACGCCACTAGGGTTTTATTTTGTTCACTAATATCTATCTTTTAATTTTTGGCAAGTATTAAATCCGAATTTTACCACCTTAAGATAGTTAATTCAGCCTCCAATACTTCCTAAAATCAAGTGACATATATTGATTTGAAATAAACATAAGACATTTAATTAAAATAAATCATTTAATTTGGGATATGTAGTTGCTAAAATTCCATTGAATTTATCCTTGGATTTTCGGTTGCCTTATCTCCATTTAATTAATTTATTTTGATTTAAATGCCATTAGGATTTAATACTCAATTAACTTAATTAATCCAAGATAATTAATTAATTGAAATTAATCCTATTGGGCCGAATCTTTCTCTCTCATGGACCAAGGTCCAATAGCAATTTTAATACCCATTACATACATTAATTTGACTTTAATTAAAAAACCCAAATTAATGTCCAATACTTTATTTAAATATTTTAAGCCCAATGTTTTGTGTGCGATCCTATAGGTCCATTTAATGTTGTCAATGAATTAATGAATTAATTCAAAGACTATATATATTTTCTAGCAAGATATTATCGCATTCCAAATTAAATGAAAATACAAATGGCATTTAGTGACCTAATGCAATTTTGCATAGTCCCTTACCCATTAATATCAGAATTAATATAAGGCATGAAAATAGTCATTCTTATATATATTAATTCTTTTCTTGATATTCCAGTGACACTGAACTCTCAGATAAATAATGATTACTCATTATTTCATCTCGGTATGGCCATACACTTCTCAGTTCATTGATCAAGTGGCCGATAATATTTTCTCTCTTATTGAGAGGGGTAATCCCTTCACTTCTCTCATGCTCTCTAACATGAATCAATGTATACCCAAGCATACCCATACATGTCACTTTGTTACGAGCACGTTAGGTATATGTCAAAGTACACAGTAATTCATAAAGAGTTTCATAGAGATTTTAGGTCTAAGAACTCCGATATAAAACTTGCATATAAGAAACACTTATGACTTGTACTATGTAGTATTCTCATGAACGGATCAAATCCAGATACCATGTTCTAAACATGTATCTATGATCTCTGATTGACACTCTAGTCCTTATGATCCGTAAGACAGAACTCAACTTATCAAAGAGAGCATACTAGTCTTAATTCATTGTTATTCCCATAACAATGATTGACTAGTGATATTTAGAATGAAGTCTCTATTGTTTCAAGGTCTTACAACCATGTGCCTCACACATGATAACTTAAACTGAAATAACATTCTTGGATAGTTCTATCAATTGATATGCACAGGAATACAATAGATAAAACAAATCCCTCATTTATTTACTAAAGTATTTTATTACAATATATTGGGGCTAGGACTTACACTAACAATCTCCCAGTAGCACTAGTCCCAATTGGGCATAGCCCTAAGACTGAACGCTCTCAAATGAGCTTCGTGCAGATTTGGACGCAACTTTTTCATCAAAGGATCTGCTACATTGTCTTTACTTGCTAGCTTGCTAAACTTGACATCCCCACGATCAATGATCTCTCTGATCAGGTGGTACCTCTTGAGAATGTGTTTGGATTTCTGGTGTGACCGGGGCTCCTTGGCCTGTGCGATGGACCCATTGTTGTCACAGAAAATTGTCAATGGATCTAGGATGCTTGGGACCACTCCTAATCTAGAAATGAAATTTCTAATCCAAATAGCCTCTTTTGCAGCCTCATTTGCTGTAATATACTCAGATTCTTTAGTTGAGTCGGCAACAGTCTCTTGCTTCGAGCTTCTCCAGTTGATAGCACCACCAGTCAAAACAAAAAAAAAAATCCTGATTGCGATCTTGAATCCTGTGTGCTGGTCTGAAAAGCAGCATCGGCATAACCTTGTATGACGAGCTCTTCTTGACTACCATACACCAAGAAGTGATCCTTAGTCCTTCGTAGGTACTTTAGAATTCCTTTTATAGTAGACCAGTGCTTCTCACCAGGGTCTTGATGAAACCTACTGGTTATACTCAGTGCATGAGCAACATCCAACCTAGTATATAACATAGCGTACATGATAGATCCAATAGCATATGCATATGGGATTCTACTCATGTTGTCCCTTTCCTCTTTGGTTTTAGGGCACTGTTCTTCAGTCAAAGGAACTCCCAAAGCCAAAGGTATGTACCCTTTCTTTGAGTCTCCCATACTAAAATGCTTTAGTACTTTGTCTATATACTTTTCTTGACTCAGTCCCAAAAGCCGATTCGATCTATCTCTATAGATCCGAATACCAAGTATTGTCTTGGCTTCACCTAAGTCTTTCATTGACAAACATTTCCCCAACCATTGCTTAACCTTTTGTAATGTTGGAATGTCATTCCCAATGAGAAGGATGTCATCCACATATAGGACCAAAAATATTACTATGCTCCCACTAACCTTCTTGTACATACAAGGCTCATCTTCATTCTTGATGAAGTCAAATTCTTTGACTGCCTCGTCAAAACTAAGATTCCAACTTTGGGATGCTTGCTTTAATCCATAAATGGATTTTTGAAACTTGCAAACCTTTTTAGGATGCTTGGGATTGACAAAGCCCTCAGGCTGTTTCATATACACATCCTCAAGTAAATTTCCATTAAGGAAAGCAGTTTTGACATTCATTTGCCATATCTCATAATCATGATATGCAGCTATGGCAAGCAAGATCCTAATGGACTTGAGCATGACTACAGGCGAAAAGGTCTCATTATAGTCTACACCATGAGTTTGTCGAAAACCTTTTGCTACTGTCTACCTTTGTAGGTCTTATCATCCTTGAGTTTAAATAGCCACTTACATTCAATTACCTTAGCAACTTTCGGTGGATCAACCAAGGTCCAAACCTGGTTATCGTACATTGATTGCATCTCGAATTTCATGGCTTCAAGCAAATTTTTCGAGTCTGGGCTCTCAATAGCTTCTCGGTAGGTAGTAGGATCCTTACGATCTACTAACTCAATAGTGTCACTGTCAGTAATTAGAAATCCATATCTCTCAATCACCTGACGTACCCTATCGGACCTTCTAAGTTCTTGTGTAATGGGTTCTTGTTCCACAACTAGTTGTGAACTTGATCCCATTTCTAAGTTATCCTCTATAGGAGTTTGTGGCGCTTGAATTTCTCCAAGTTCTACTTTACTCCCACTGTCTTTCTTGAGAAGGAATTCCTTTTCCCAAAAAACAGCCTTGCGAGCAACAAATACTTTGTTCTTGGCTTGTGAGTAAAAGTAGTATCCCTTTGTTTCTTTGGGATAATCCACAAACAAGCAGACAGTGGATTTGGACTCTAGTTTGTCAGATGTTAATTTCTTAACATGTGCTTCGCGGCCCCAAATCTTGAGAAACGACATATTGGGTTCTTTTCCAGTCCATACTTCGTATGTTGTCTTCTCAACTGCTTTAGTTGGAGTACGATTTAGTAGAAACGTAGTAGTTTCTAATGCATAACCCTAAAAAGAGACAGGAAGATTAGCTTGACTCATCATAGATCGAACCATGTCCAATAGAGTTCGATTTCTCCTTTCGAACACACCATTCCATTGTGGCGTTCCGGGAGGAGTGAGCTGTGAAATAATACCACACTCCTTTAGATGACCGTCAAACTCTTGGCTTAAGTATTCGCCACCTCGATCTGATCGAATGGCTTTTATACTTCTGCCAAGTTGGTTTTCTACTTCGTTCTTAAACTCTTTGAATTTCTCAAAAGTTTCAGACTTGTACTTCATTAGATAGACATAGCCATATCTACTGAAGTCATATGTGAATGTTACGAAGTAGCTAAAACCACCTCTAGCTTGTGCACTTAAAGGTCCACATACATCGGTATGTATTAGTTCCAATAAGTCATTAGTATTCTCACCTTTCTTGTTAAAAGGACTCTTTGTCATTTTCCATGCAAACATGGCTCGCATGTGTCATAAGACTCTAAGTCAAATGACCCAAGCACTCTAGTTTTGTGGAGTCTTGAAATGCATTTTTCGTTTGCATGCCCTAAACGACAATGCCAGAAGTAAGTAGGGTTCAATTCGTTTGATTTAACCCTCTTTGTATTAATGTTGTATATGGACTCTTTGTTTTGTAGATCAAGGATATAAAGGCCATTTTGCAATATGGAATTGCCATATGAAATGCCTTGGCGATGAATATGAGCATTGCCATTTTTAATAACAAAATCAAATTCATCCAAATTCAAATAAGAAACTGAAATAATTTTTCTGCTCATAGCAGGCACATAATAACAATTTTTCAAAACTAAACAAAGTCTGAAAGATAAAGTGAGTTGATAGTCGCCTATCTCTATGGCAGCAACTCGTGCTCCATTCCCACACGGAGGTCCACTTCATTCTTCCCAAGTAACCGTCTATTTCTTAGCCCCTGCACATTTGAACAAATGTGAGAACCACGACCGGTATCCAATACCCAAGTGGTAGAAATAGAAAGGTTAATTTCAACAACAAAAATTCTAGAACTGGATGCCTTGGCTCCATTCTTCTTTTGTTCTTCTTTGAAGAGAGTGCAATTCTTCCTCCAATGCCCTATCTTGTTGCAATGGAAGCAAGTGCTCTCACTCTCTTTGAGCTTTTGAGCCTTGGGCTTGGATTGGGCCTGCGGTGCACTCCCATTTGACTTGAACCGAGCTAGGTCATTCTTGGGTTTTGCCTTTCCCTTTCCCTTAGCGGGTCCCTTCTTAATGCCCCTTGAACCATCAATACGGGATTGGTCTTTCGAATGTTCTCTTCAGCATTCTTAAGCATCCCATAAAGCTCAGTGACTATCTTGTTCATTGCATGCATATTATAATTCATAACAAATGGATCATAATCATCAATCAATGAATTTAAGATCAAGTTAGTGGCCAATTCCTTTGGCACTTGTACCTCAAGCTTCTCAAGAGTATCAAGATACCCTTTCATCTTGAGTACATGAGTACTAACAGGAGTACACACAACCATCTTACAAGAAATTAAGGCCTTTGTTGTCACGAACCTCTTGTGACAAGCTTGCTCTTGGAACATCTCCTTGAGGTGCACCATGATCACATAAGCCTCTTGGTCCATGAATTGCTTTTGCAAGTCAGGCACCATAGTGGCCAGCATCAGATAGGTCACATCATTGGAGTCGCTCTTCTTGGTTTCAAAAGTTTCCTTTTGAACCGCAGAGGTGTTCCTACCAGGTTCTTCAGGCAAGGGTGCATCCAAAACATATGACTTTTTCTCTTGCTTAAGAACTATTCTTAAGTTTCGAGACCAGTCTATGAAATTGGTGCCATTCAATTTATCCTTTTTAAGGACTGATCGCAATGAGAAATTGTTGTTTGAAGATGCCATTTTCAATCTATAATAAAATTTAGCAAGATTAAATGAGGACTTATTATAATCCCACAAACCGAATTAATATCCCTTTAAATAATTTGCGTTAGTGATTTAATGTGGGCCAAGATCCACTTTTCACAACAACTTATTAATCAAGCTGATCTTGTACACCTAACAAGTTAAGTTACTTAGGTAGGAAAACTCCAATCATGTCTCGTACATGACTCTTGGATCAAATGGGCTAACATCTTAAGATGTTATAGCCCAAACCCATTTATCAGTTGCCTAGGTCTGGGCATCCCTTTCCATGTTAAGTCCAACCTACATTCACAACCCATGCCTCACAAAGATAATTGGGTGCATCTAGGACTCCTAGTCTACATGACCGATGATCGATGCCTTGACATGTTTCGAATTAGGAATGCAACTTTGTGACTTAATATTTTAGGAATTCATTTTATTACGGCTTACATGGCATACGCTTTGTCATCCATTCATATCATGCATATATAATTGCATAAAGTAAAGCGTGACAAACATTGGCCCAAAAACCTACAATTAAGATTGTATACTATTACATAAGAATCTTGGAGTTGGGCTTCTCCACTCCGGTGGGCTTCGTCTTGATTTACAAAGTCTTCAAGTAAATTCTATTCTAAGAAATAAATGAAACTTTTACAATAAAACATAATGTCTCGCAGGCTATATTTAATTACAAAATCCAGGACCCATGAATGCACCATGCATATCCATTCATCACACCAAACAAGCAAATAAATATATATAACATTCATGGATAAAACAAAGTCCAATTTTAATTAATTTAGCCAAGCCTATTAATGAAAATTGTGTACTTGAACCTTTAAGAGAAGACCCCATGATGGGCCTGGGCCAAAACCCAATGGACTAAATCCTCTTATTGAATAAGTTCTCTTAAAAGCCCAAAACACTAGCTAGTTAGATTTGTGCCATAAATCAACTCTAGTATAATTTCCAATTTTGCCATTTTTAATTTTATGTCATACAGCCCATAAACATTAAAAATGCATATAATATGTACCAACATGAATTAAAATATAAAATCATGAAGAACATATATATAATACACGACATTCATGAAAAACAAACAAACAACAATGAAACTAGTTGTTTAATGCTTATATGATGATACAAAAATGCACAAATACTTAAATTAATTTTATGAGTCATTTAATGATTTAAATAAGGTCATAAATATTGAGTTAATGTTCTGTACCATTTTGATCTAAATGTTTTTATACCATTTTAATCAAACCAAAACAAACAATGTTGATTAAACATGTAACAAATACAAACTAGTCATAGTTTTAAGTGATTTTAAAATTAATCAATTAAATTGTCATGGACCAGAATTAAAACCAAATTTAAAATATGTCCAGACCTGATATTTAATCTTTAAAAATCACTTACAAATATGCCAAAATCATTTTTACATTTAATTTTGAAAACTAGTTGTTAAACTAGCATTTAACATGCCAACTAGCACCTAGCTTCAATATTAACATGTACCATCAGGTATTATCAATTAAATCCGACCATTAAAAGCTCTAAGAACATCTTAGGACAGTATATTAACATTTCATATTAATTATAATACCTATCTAATCATTTAAAATCGTTTTTACACCAAAACAATGTAAAAAACTCAAAACAGAAAATTTCAGCATTGCATTTTTTTATAATAACGATTTTTGATTAATTATTTCATGCATCTAAAGCACTAAAATAAGCATGTTTAGGTTCTGATACCACTGATGGAATATGACATGGAATTTATATGATGATCATGCAGCGAAAAAACAATAAAATTCTATACATGCCAAATAATTCCATAACAAGAATCGAAACATGCAATTTTAGGGTTTTAAAACTTACAACTTTAGATGCACTTCAAGATTTGATTTGATGATGACCAGCAACCAAGAAGGATTTTTCAACTTTAGATCTTCACCACCAATGTCAAAGGAACAACCTTTACGCCACTCCTCTCTATGTTCACACACACAATTGCAATGACGGCTTAAAATCGAGATTGCTAGCTCTCTATTTAAATATTGTGTAATGGCAATGGATTGAAGCAACAAGATTTGATCTTGTTCTTCCTTTAGGTTTCTTTTGCTGCCCAAGAACACAAGAGAACAAGGAAGAATCCTTTTCTCCTTGTGAAAATCGGCCAAGAGTGTTATGTGTGTGCGAGAGAGAGTTTCACGCCACTGGGGTTTTATTTTGTTCACTAATATCTATCTTTTAATTTTTGGCAAGTATTAAATTCGAATTTTACCACCTTAAGATAGTTAATTCAGCCTCCAATACTTCCTAAAATCAATTGACATATATTAATTCAAACTCTTTTGAATTTAAAATTTAAATTAATTTGAAATAAACATAAGACATTTAATTAAAATAAATCACTTAATTTGGGATATGTAGTTGTCGAAATTCCATTGAATTTATCCTTGGATTTTCGGTTGCCTTATCTCCATTTAATTAATTTATTTTGATTTAAATGTCATTAGGATTTAATACTCAATTAACTTAATTAATTCAAGATAATTAATTAATTAAAATTAATCCTATTGGGCCAAATCTTTCTCTCTCATGGACCAAGGTCCAATAGCAATTTTAATACCCATTACATACATTAATTTGACTTTAATTAAAAATCCCAAATTAATGTCCAATATTTTATTTAAATATTTTAAGCCCAATGTTTTGTGTGCAATCCCATAGGTTCATTTAATGTTGGCAATGAATTAATGAATTAATTCAAAGGCTATAATATTCTTTAGCAAGATATTATCGCATTCCAAATTAAATGAAAATGCAAATGAAATTTAGTGACCTAATGCAATTTTGCATAATCCCTTATCCATTAATATCAAAATTAATATAAGGCATGAAAATAGTCATCCTTATATATATTAATTCCTTTCTTGATATTCCAGTGACACTGAACTCTTAGATAAATAATGATTACTCATTATTTCATCTCGGTATGGCCATACACTTCTCAGTTCATTGATCAAGTGGCCGATGATATTTTCTCTCTTATTGAAAGGGGTAATCCCTTCACTTCTCTCATGCTCTCTAACATGAATCAATGTATACCCAAGCATACCCATACTTGTCACTCTGTTACGAGCACGTTAGGTGTATGTCAAAGTACACAGTAATTCATAAAGAGTTTCATAGAGATTTTAGGTCTAAGAACTCTAATACAAAACTTGCATATAAGAAACACTTATGACTTGTAACATGTAGTGTTCTCATGAACGGATCGAATCCAGATGCCATGTTCTAAACATGTATCTATGATCTCTGATTGACACTCTAGTCCTTATGATCCGTAAGACAGAACTCAACTTATCAAAGAGAGCATACTAGTCTTAATTCATTGTTATTTCCATAACAATGACTGACTAGGAATATTTAGAATAAAATCTCTATTGTTTCAAGGTCTTACAACCATGTGCCTCACACATAATAACTTAAACTGAAACAACATTCTTGGATAGTTCTATCAATTGATATGCACAGGAATATAATAGATAAAATAAATGCCTCATTTATTTACTAAAGTATTTTATTACAATATATTGGGGCTAGGGCTTACACTAACAGACCTCCGGGTCCAGTCTCGAGTATCTTTTTTGAGAATCCTGTTATATTGCACTAGGGGTACATCGAAATGAATAAGTAAGTACTTTTTAATTGAATTGAATATGAAAAGTTATAACGAAAAATATTTCGTTTGAAAGAAGATGCAAAGTTGAAATAAATTTGTAAAGATTTCTGAAAAAGTGTAATTAATAAGAAAAAGAAAAAGAAAGGTTTTATAAGAATAAAAATATTAAATCAATGTTTAGTTAAGCTTTTATAAGGATTTAAAATTTATTTTGTTTTACTTGAAAAAGATAAATTTAATTAATTGATATTTCTTGTACCAATTACTATTATGAAAAGTGACAAGTTTAGAAAATAATATTAATTTCCTGCTTAAAGTTAAAAAGTGATGATATCGACATGAAGTGAAACTTAATGCTTAGGTAACGTCTTTCTGAAAGAAAAGTTAATTGAAGAGTAAAACAATAGAAAGGCACATAATTGGCCAATGAGAAAAAAAATAAAAAGACATACGTCTCAATAAATATTTGAACATAAGTAATGTATAAATGAAGGAAAGAGAATTTGATTGCAAAATGTCCTGAAATAACTATATCACTTTGCAATACAACTTAAAAACATTTATATAGTAATGTATTTATTAGTTAAAAGTTGAAGCAAAATAAAAGAATTAATAGCGAGAAGTGTAAATATAATATAGATTGAATAAGCGAACAATAAATCAAGAATTAAAAATAGTTTATTTTGGTACTAGTAAAAATACGAGTACCAATACACATTGTTAAATGAAACAATAATTAAATCGTTGTGGCTAAAAGATAAAACGAAAGTAATGATAAAAGTAAAAGTTATAGTAAAGATTAACGTAAAGGTAAAGGTAAATCTGATATCGATCCACCTAAGAAGATATTGTAAAGTAAAGTTGAAAGTTTGGAAACAAAAGAATAATAATTATCAAAATACGAGTTAATAACATGATTATTGATAACCGAAATAAAAGAAAATGTTTAATGAGATAAGAATAGTAGTAGCATAAATTACAAAATTATGCTTTATCTTGAAAAATTCTTGGATTAGTAGTCACCATTGGGCATATTTAATGCTCAGCACGTAGTGTTTACTGCGTGCAAGTTTTGAAGTGTTGCGGGAGCACAGTACACGATGGGTCCAGTTCAAAAGAGAAGATTTTTGTATTAGTTGGTGTAAGTTTTTGTCATGTATATACTTAAACTATTAAGGTAAAAAAAATTGAATTGTATTTTGATTATATTTTTATTTGTCAATGGATGAATGGCTAGTACAAGTTGTTGGTATGATGTTTGGTAATTGTTTTAATTGTTTATAAGACTGTTGTTTGATTTGAAATTAATGAAAAAGTATTTTAAGTTTTTCGTATTGTTAAAAAAAAACATACCGATTCCGGCTAAGTTTCGCTTCGAAAAAGACTGTTCCGAGAAGGGTGTGGCATGACATGCCTGTTACATGACCATGGATGGGTTGAGACCAATCAAACTTTTTGGTCATCTGTTCACTCATCAAGTTTCCTACAATAGACTTGTTAGTTATGTCTGGTTGTGAGTACTCCTTAATCTTCATCATGAATTCCTTTGCATTATTTGTATTGGGCATTGATGGCTTAACATTTTTAGCCATCGTTAATCGCATCAAGTTCAAACTCAACCTATTAGACTTTTCTCAAGCCTCAAAATATTTCCTTTCGGCTTGTGTACTGATATTGGTAATGGTTGTAGGCTTCTCAAAAACTAATGCTAGATCTTTGTCCATAATACCCAACTGAAATTGAATTTGTTCAGACAAATAAGCATAGTTTAGCCAATTGAACTTGATCAAACCATTGCCCATAGTTAATAAATTATTAAAAGCTGCAAACATAATACAAACTCACACTTTAGTGCTTTGAGTACAATTAATAGATTCAGAGAACAATAATTTTTAATATATATATATATATATATATATATAGTTCACCTTTGGGTGATACCTAAATACACACCTTAATACCATAATGATGCCAACAAATGTGTATATACATACTTTAATAGACAGTCAACCATACTCAAGTTAGTGTGTATTTTATCTTTGGATATACAAATATATTTACCAAGTTTGTCGATAAGTCTCTTTAATATTATTAATTATAAGCAATGATACCCTTTAGGCGATCTCTTAGCATTATAATTAAGAAATTCAATTGTTCAGTTCATCTTTTATGTCATTAATTAGCATTATATAATATGAACAATTGAAATAATATATAATTAAATGTCTAAATATCTTTTCAAACAAGATCACTTTGATGACTAACAAGCTTCTATACAATAAACATTTAATTAAGTAATAATAAATAAATTTATGAATTTAACTATAATATTCAAAATTTTTAGGGATCAAATCGTAATTTTACTATCAAATTTTAATGTTCCAAAACTATGAGGACCAAGATGCACTTTGCCATTTTTGTACCTTATGATTTCTGTTTCGAAAATCTCACCAAATTGTAAAAAGTGCCTTTGACAATTCTAATAAACCAAAGAAATAGTCGAATGTCTTTTTGACAATTTCCATAAAAGACAAAAAAAATTCAATGTGTTTTGACAATTCCATCATTTTTCCCAACTAAACAAAAAAATGGACAATTGCAGCAAATTGAAATCCATGGTTTAAAACTTTGGTTTTAAACTAAAATCAATTAACTTTAGGCAAAAAGCAACCAATGAAAATCATCTTACAGATGAAATAACTCAATGGAAATCAATTCCAACCAAGCTGAAGAGTACGATTTCCGGCCATAACAAAATCAACAATTATCCAATAAAAAAATTAATTAACTTTTAAGTTTAACTATAATATTTGTTCTAGATCCAAGAACACCATAGTAAAATTAAACATAAAATTAAACATTTAGTTTATATAAAATTATAGCGGAAGTAATAAAATAAAATAAATTTAATTCCATAATATGAATCTTAAAATTGAACTTTAATGTGAATCAAAATGTTATATTGAGCTCTGATAACACATGTTATTAATTATTTCTTTCATATTCTAAACAATATTTGAAGTTTGAAAATCACCCAAAATCTATTATGATACAAATGATTCAAGCCAATAAGTTAGGATTCAATCTATAAGAGAAAATTATGAGATACTAACCTTGATTTATGAGTACAAAATGACTTCTTTATGCAATGAATTTATCCACTCCCACCTTCTTTTTTAATTGTTTCTTTCAATGGTGCAGAATATGTAATCTATTTTTATTGGTGGCTGTAAGATTTTCTTGTTATTATTGAAGGGAAAGGGAAGGGTTCTTTTCTATTTATACTAAAATTCTAATGACTCTAAAATTTTCTACAGGCCCTATAACCATTATCTTGAGCCCACCATATATTAGAGTCACCCAAATAATATGAGCCACACTTTATGATTAATTAAATTATTTTAACATTAATTAATCTAACAATATAGGACTTCACACGTGGTAAGTCTTCAAACAACAATTTCTCTTCAATCATTTTTTTTCTTTTTTTGTTGTATTATTAAATTTTATCTGTTCATTATTTTTTAGTTTGAATTTGATATTTTTGAATTTAATTACCCCATTGAGCAAGCAATCCGAGATATTTTTCATTTAAACTTTGTATTTATTTCTCGTTTTTACTTTTTTTCGTTTTATTTTTAGTAAAATAGTTGTTCTTTAATTTATTTGAAAATTAATTTATTTTTTATAAATTATTGAATTATTCACAATCGCATGCAAACAACGCCCAATGCCTAATCTATTAGGCTATGTTTGGTAGCCTGCAATGTAATGTAATATAATTAACTTTGTAATTAATCCTGTGTTTGTTAACAAAACTATCTAATAATGTAATGTAATCAAAATTACAAATGTATTCTTGAATACATTCCCTGATGTATTTCCTAATCCTTTCATTTAATCATGTATTTCTGATTACAGTCCCCTCTCTCTCTCAAGATTAAATCCAAACGTCATCTTCATCCTTCATCTCCGCCGCCTTCACCGCCACTTGCCATCCCTGTCGCCGCTGTCCTCCTCTTGCGACACAATCCTCCGCTAGTCACCACTCATTTCTCTGCTTAGATTTTCTCTTTAGGGTTAATTTCTCCTCTCCTTCATGATCAATCCAAAAAATTAGCAAAGCTCATTGATTTAAATAGAAAGCATATTATCCTTAGGGCATAATACTTGAGCAACTAGGAAGACAAACATTATAAACTGAACTCAGCATCAATAAAGGTCTTTTAACTTTATTATCCAAAATTCAAAAATATTATCGTAAATCAAACATGGGTATTTACTCATTAACGGAAAAACTATAATAAAAAAAACAAATTGAGTACAAGAAACAAGAAGAAACCTCACCAGCGAATAGTGCGCCAGAGGATCTTAGAAGGAGCACGAAAGTGGATGGGAGCATTGTTGATGCGCTCTCTCTATAGTTCAGTGGCGAAATGAGGTATAAGAAGAGAAAGAGAGGCTCTTTAAGGTTTTTGTGGAAGTGGGTCAATGAGGGGTTATATGGGTTTGTGTGTATTTAGGTTTTGGGCTTCAATTGTTAATTAAAAGCCCATAATCTCTAGTCATATTTGGGGTTGGATTTTGTGAGTTTGGGCCATTGAAAAATTTATAAAATATAATTAAATAATTGTGATTGTGAAACAATGATATATTTTTCACTATACATGATGATATATTATTAAACAATGAGAAAAAAATTTAGGTGAAAAGTTTACTTAGTAAAGATATTTGAGCATTATTAAACAATTTATTTGTATTTTTTTAGTTATTATTAATATGTAAACTTTACTTTGAATATTAGAGTTGAAAATTATATTTTTATGAGTTTGCATTTTTAATATAATTTTTTTAACATTATGTTTTATTAAGTTTAGATTTTTATATATTTATAATATAATAAATATATAAGTATATAAAATAATTAAAAAAAGATAATTATATAAAAAATTAGTTAATAATTATAAATACAATTACATTTCAAAACATGTATATAATACAACCAAATATAAAAATGTATTTGTTATTACATTACATTATTAATATTACCAAATATAGTAATGTAATTAAAATTACATTACATTACATTACATCTTTTAATCCATTACGTTAGCCATTACATTACATTCCTTTACGTCATACCAAACGTGGCCTTAGTATTTATAGAAGAGTTTTTAAAATTTTCTCTTCAATTAAATCATCAAATTTATTTGAAAAAAAAAAAGTTAAGTGAAGAGTTCATGAATATATTTAAATTTTAATTTAATAGAGTCACTAAATTTATTTATTAAAAGAAACAAATTTAATTCTTATTCTGATTAAATTATATGCTTTTGTATTTTACTGGTCATTTTCTTTGAACATGCATGTTTCTAATTCTAACTAATTAATCTTGTCCCATTTGTATTCTTTTTGAGAAATATTTTTATCCATGATTTCGTTCTATCTTATTTTAATTAGGCGAATAAATTGTCACTTAAAGACTCCTTGATTTATTTACTTGACCTTTAATTAATATTACAACCAAATAATAATGTATAGATTATTTTGCATTGACATTTTAGATAATGAATTTTCATGTTATATTATATTTTTATTAATTCATGAAAGTCGAAAGATTAAAAAAAATTATAATAAATAACATATATTAAAATTATTTAACATGTGCAGTGCACATATACAAAAAAAAAAGTTTATATAAATAAATGTTTAGGTGAGTATTGATAAATGTTTTCATGGACAAAGGTTGTCTGTGCGATGATTGGCTTGTTGGGCGGATCCGTTCAATAGATTAAAGAACTTGAAATTGAATCAAACCCAAAAGAGCGATTCGGACTTTACTAGAATTAACATTTCGGCAGCTAAGTTAGTTAACAATAATGAGGCAAGGAAGAGGAGTTAATTTCACTCATGGTCAATAAATTTATGTCTAATCGTTCAAAAATAACTGTCTTATTTTTCATAACTTAAATGTCACTGAACTTATCACATTTTTGTAAAAAAGTCATTTTAATTGGTTTTTGACGATAATTCTTGCCGAAATACTGATATTGCATGCCACGTTATATATCTAAACACACGTGACATGGCACGACAACAGTTACGTCACCGAAAGATGTTATATTACATGATACATCAGTACAACACGTCATATTTTTAGACACACGTGATCTTTTCTGGTGACGTGACTGCTGACGTGTCATGTCACATATATCCAGGCATATGACGTGACATGTTACGTCAGCATTTTGGCAAGAGTAATTATCGAAAATCGATCAAGATAATTTTTCTGCAAAAAGATAATAAGTTTAATGATATTTAAGTCATGAAAAATAAATAAGTTATTTTTGGACGATTAAGCGTAAGTTCAGTAATCATAGATGAAATTGATCCAAGAAAGAGAAAGAAAGTAGAGAGATGTTGGGAGAATATAATAAATACCTTAAACTTCAATCCCCTAGTGTATTTACATGCAGTTGGGTTGTTCGGCTTTTTGAGCAGAGATCCGGCTACTGTGGTCAGGTGCCATTATGTAATGTGATAGGGGTAGATCTAAGAAATCTGGATCAGATATGACCCGAATTTGTCAAACCATGTTTCTTAGGGATATTTTCGAGAGTACCCGGATTGGGCAAGATATGTTCGGCTGATTGGACTTGCTTTGTTGTTTAAGCCTATAATCAGCTTTTAAGAGCTTAGACCCAAATGATAATGCATGTTAACATTTATTTCCCTTCCGATCAAGGAGATTATTTTACAACGAACTGTTATCCTTCTAATCGATGAGAGATACAACAGTAAAAAAACATTTCCTATTTTAACTCCTCAATTTTTGCATGATACGTGCCACCACCTTGTTGGCTATTAGGTGGTTATTTAATGGTTATTTTTTCTTTAAAAAGCCAAACTTCACATTTCTTCGACACTTTTTAATATGTTTCTTGCATACTCTGTTCACCAGCCACTTCCCTACTTCCATTCATCTTTATTTAGTTGATTTAAAGTTTCTCTTTGCCTACAAAGTAAGTTTTTGGCTCTTTAGTGTTAAAAATGGCGTCTTTTAGTAAGGAACTTTTAGATATGGTGGGTGTAAGTATTTCTTCCTTTCAAGAAGGGACGAGTTATGAGCTCAGACCTAGGGAGTCTGTTGATTTAAAGGAGCATATCGTTGTAATTCCTATTTCTTTAGCCTTCCTCAAGCTAGGCATAAGTAGCTATAACACTTTACCTGCAATAGTGAATCCTTCCAAAGTAACCTTAGGTGACCTCTTAAATATTAAGAAAGAAATGAAATACCTAATAGCATGTCTGTCTAGGTCTCTCCCAAGTTCACGGGTCATTTGGCTAGACCATTTGGATTATATGAAATTATGTATGAGAGGTACTTTAAGTCCAAATTCCATCAGCCTTTAACCCTTTTTTACATTAAGGTTTTGAAAGCCTATAATGTTAGTCCAAGCCAACTGAACCCAAGTGCGTAGTTAATTCTAACTTGCTTTTCAGCTTTGTATGTAGATTAAAAAAAACTTACATCATTTATACCTCTATTTGCCTATTTTTATTATCTAACCAACTGATCAAATAGTCTTTTCATAAACTTCACCTCGGATATATATATATATATATATATATATATATATATATATATATATATATTCTTACCATACTGAACCGACTGGTATTATTAGTATCGAACCAATAGCGATTCATACAAGCTCAATTTTCTAATCAAAAATTGGGCCAAAATTTTTTTTTTAATTTAATTAGTTTATTTTTTTCTCTATCAAAATATTTTTTTTATTCACAACGGGACTAACATTTTTTATGTTTTTACCATTGAAATTTATGTATTAGCTTAGTAAAGACACTGACTTTTCATTGGGAAAATTTATTAGAGAGGTATGAAACGGGGCCTGAAGAGGTTGAGATGATTGGACGTAGAGCTTAATTTTCTAGTTTTAATTTTTCTGTGATATGATATGGTTGTTGACCCTGTTCTTTGTTTTGTTGTTTTTGTTAATAATATGTCTTAAAGGCCATATATAATAGGGAACTATTCATGTGCATTTTATACTATTTAATAATGGCATTCTTTATTACCTAGTGCTCATGTTTTACATTTGTTTGCATAAATGACTGCTAAATAATAAATTCATTGATATAAAATATATAGTACAAAGAAAATCACAAAGAATTCATGATATGAAATTCTGATTGCATACAAATGTGTTTTGTACCTAAATTATCCCCAATCATAGTATTAATACAAATATACTAGCACATGCTATATTCTTTAACTTGGTCAAGCAGTAGTTCTAACAAGTTGTGGACATTAAAATGTTCAAGGTTAGCATGTGAATTCTTATTTGAGAACAAGTTCATTGGATACCTAAATATGAGATCATCACATGGATATATAATCTATGTTAATGAATGCATATGATCATATGAATGGTACAAGTATCCTTAAACTTGAGATCACCAAAATATTTTTAGTGTCAAGTGTTATACTTGAACTCTATTACTTATGGTTCATCATTGGATGTTCATAGTTTGGAGATTGAGTATAGCATGAATCCCTGAAAGCTAGTTGAGTTTTGACAAAGGATTCACCACCCCAAATTATAGAAGACAAGTTCATCTCACACTTTTTGCATCCTTACTCTATTTAGGAATTTCTTGCTAGAGTAATATGCTTGAATGAATGAGATTCATAGTATAAGGAAATAAAAAATTTAGGGCTTGATTAGACATATTTAGTCAGGCATGAGTTGACACTAAGTCCATACTCAAACTTGAATGAAATAAAATATGTTGAAAGGAGTTAGTTACACGGTAATTGGATTTGGAAGGGTACATTCAAACCATAGACTCCTTGGACATTTGGGTAGTCAAAATGCATGGCTAGATGCCTATCTTGACTTGTATACAAGTAAGGGTGTGCAAAACCGAATCAAAATTGAAAACCAAAATACATTGTGAAGATTTTGGTACGTTTGTTCAATGTTAAAAGTAGAATGCGATTTTTTCTGTTCAATTTCAATATTGCCAAAACTAAAGTCTCTAAACATATCGAATATAGAACTATGTCGTTTTGATGTTTTATATATATTCTTTTTTTGCATTTTGCTGCCCTAACTTGCTAAATCCTCATTTCTTCTCACTCTTTTGCACCTCTCATAGTTTCTCTCTCTCTCTCTCTCTCTCTCTCTGACCTCTCACAGTTTCTTCTCACTCTTTCTTGCATGACTCTTAAATCCGATGTTGTCCCATACTGTCTCCAACTCCAACCACCAGTCGAAGCTCAATTTCTCTCAGGCTCTTCCTCCAACCTTATTTTCTATTTAAGGTTAGTTCTCTTCTCTTATTTGCTTTCAGATATGAAATTCTAAAGGGGAAAATTTTCGAGATATAGCAATATGCAAATGTATGTATGTATAGCTGGCAATCAAGCTTGTCGTAGCTTTCTTAGTAACTAAGTTTTTCTTTTCTCCTTAGTTGTTTGCTTGTATGCAAATACATAGGTAAATCTATGCAGCTAGTACATCAATCAAAAATAAATAAAAAAAACCTAGTCAATATGAGAATATTATGCCAACTAAATTTTGCCCGTTGACAAAAACTCAAGCTTGAGTGCTTGATTCTCTTTTTGATATGTGGAATTGTGGATGAATGAGTTAAAGGATATACTTTATTTTTCTTTATTTTGGATGGAATCAGAGCAATCACATTTTCTCATATAACTCTTTTACATTTTACTGTTATATTAGTTATGACCAAATCATAACTGAAATAACCTTTTCTTAACAATATGAAACCTTGTCCAAATCTTATTCTTCTGTAGTTTTATTAGTAACTCGCTATCCTTTGATAATAATTCTCTATTAATCCTACCTGAATATGATAAACTTAAACTATACGTATTTATTTCTTTACACATTATGCCATTAGCAAGTCACTTAATCATTGAACTCTTAGCTTAATGCCAAAAAGAGTACTATTATGTAGCCTATAGAAGCTGTAGTGTTTCAAAATGCGAGTATATTTCCAATTTTGTAGTATTTGTTTGGTATGTTAAGCCTAACTCACTGTAAGAAAAATCTTAATTCTCGACGAAAAATACCGACGAAATTGGGTGAATTTCCATAGGGAATCAAATTTACCGATGAAAAAAGTCATAGGAAAATTGGTTGTAGGTACCTTTTTAGACGGAAAATATTTCTATCAGTAAATTTACTGATGGAAAAAATTATCCATCATTAATTTCGTCAGGAGATGCAGACCGAACAATTATCGTCAATTGCGATATTTACCAACGGATTTAGTTTCCGTCATTAAAATTACCGACGGGATTATATTTTCTGTCGGTAAATTTAATGAAAGAAATAAGTATTCCATAAGCAAATTTTTATGGGATGATATGTTCTTTGTTGAGAATTATCGGTTACATACATCTCACACATAAGTGAAATTTAAAATTTTTTAACCAATAGATCTGATCTTGGTATGATTTACAATATACATATTAATGAGAATAAAAAAAATCACCTTTGATTTTTGTTAAACAATGGATTTTCCTTCTCACCTGGTTGTTGCAAACCACAGTATCCAAAATTGAACACCTCCAATTAGTAATCCACACTAGAGAAGGATTGAATGAATCAATAATGGAGGAATACAAGGGCTGGCCAAAATTCCTTGAAGCTAGCAGGGGGGGAGGGGGGGTGTCGGCTAGGGTTGAGAGAGTGAGAGAATTTTTTTTTCTCTTAATGTTCACTTAACCCTAAAATCCCTATCACTTGGATTTTTATAGTTAGGTTAAAAAATCCAACTTCATAATGGGATTGAGCTATTTAAAATTGCTAGAGAAATATTAAATGGGCTTCTGAAATTATTAATAATTTATTTGGGCTCAATTAAATCCAATTTAAATCTTTTCATAAAAGACTATGCACAAAACCCATAAACTAGGTCTTTTATGCATACACTTGAATTTCAAATCCATCCAAATTAAATATATAGGCTCCATAACACTTATGAAATATATTTAATTTATTTTAGTCCAAGAATTAGGCCTCTAAGGCCTTCTATCAAGGTTTGGGGTGTAACCCTCCCTCTGGAAGGTTTCTATGCCAAAACCAATCTTATGGGCCTCTTTTAATTTCTCCAATGGATCTATTAATTATTATATCAGCCCTATAACACGTATAAGTCCAATAATAATTAATTATGAAATACAATATTTTAATTAGGTCCATTTTGCAGAACATTTCTAAAAAGTTATGCGAACAATTTTACTTGATCATAATTAATTAAACTCTTTAATTAATTATTCTCTTATTCACTTCTCTATTCCTATAATAATATCAAATATTATTATACTTGTCATTTTACCATTTTATCCTTTATTATATATGTGTGTGGCCTATTGAATTTCTATCCATATTAGCAATATAATATGTAATTGTGAGTTCTATTCAAAACTCATATGATTTAAACTTCTTTAAATTATTTTATCAATCCCCATTGATATTTATGATACACTATTATACAAGTCATGATTGACCTCTAGCTAGGCATCATGACTATCCAAATGTTAGGAAAGTCAAGTGGTTTGACTATACCCTTCCATAGAAATAGTTACCGTCAATTACTCCTTTCACCACTCTCATCTCAATTAGATTTTGAGTATGGATTTCTATCAACTCATATAAATTTAATTATGTATGTTCTATTAATTTAACCATTGTTTCCAAAATGCCCTTCATGGATCCCTATCCATCTTGGCATATTACTTTGGCCAGAGATTCTCTGAACAAGGCAATTATAAAATTATGCGAGATAACTTCCCTTAATAAATCTGGGACGGTGAATCCTTTGTCAATCACTCAACTATCTTCAAGTAGGTCATGATATACCCAACCTCCTAACTATGTTCACCCACAGTTGGAAGTAATCAGTTATGGAGTCAAAGTAGGTAAACTTGCTACTTAAGATAACTTTGGTGATTTCAAGTCTAAGGATACTTGCACAACTGCTATGAAGAGATTCCTCACTAACATAGATTTAATATCCATATGAGAATTCTCTTTGCAAGTCTCCAATGAACTTATTATTCTAACAAGCATCCACATGTTAGCTTTGATTATCTTTCATAATCACAGTTATGAGAACCACTGCTTGAATCATTTAAGAAGCATAATATGTACTAGTCTATCCGAATTAACAATATCCTATCTTGTTAATTCTATGACTAGGGATATTTAGATATTAATACATTTGCATGCAATAGTCATTTCACATCATGAACACTTTCATGATTTCCTTTGCACTGTGTTTATAATATCTAGGACTTCATTTATCAATTTAAGATTTACAAACTCATGTATTTAAACATAGCATTAATAAATGAACGATGCCTTTTATTAAGAATATGAGATCATACATATGAAATACATTCCTATTACATGGGCTCTAGGGCATACTCTCTAACATTCTTTAGGTAAATTTAACGACGGTAAACATATTTTCGTCGATAAATTTGCCTCATACTAAAAAAATTCACAATGGAATTATCCGTCACTAAAAATATTTTATATTTTTAATAATTATCTGATAATTCGAGAATAATACATATAAGTGCATGTGTTTGTATTATCTAGCCTAGGTTTTATAGATGCAAATAAAGTAATAAACCAACACAACAATCTAACATAACATAAGGCCTAGCACAGTTCTTCCTTTAATATTTCCTTCATATCAAGTTTGCATATGTCAAGTGACAATAGCATTCAAGCAACTAACATAACATAAGGCCTAGCATAGTTCAAATTCAACACTTCAATGCAACACATCAAAAGTTTTTTTTTTGTGAATTGCTCAACGAAAATCATTTTAAAAATTATTCAATATAATGTTTTGATCATACCTTCTCTTGTAACAAACTTTTATTGTCTGACTTCAAGGATTGGAGTTCACTTTGAGCACTCTTATGTACCTGATATATAGCTTGTAATCCCTCTCTTAGTTCTTTAATCTCTTCCAAATCCTATATCATATGGAAAATAGTAAATTTTAGTCAGATTATAGGTTCATTACGCATATGGTTTACATATAAAAGAAGCATATTGTTAATACCATAAATGAGGAAACTACCAGCTTGAAAGATGTTGAACCTCCAAAAGAGACATTGAAAATGCTATATATATATATATAACCTTATTTATTTAGAGATTGCATAGACCTCTCAAACTAGATTCCTTTACTGCAAAGCATATAAAACTAGAAAATAGTTATGCAGTAGGAATGGGTTATTATTTATCATGTTGATATTTAAGCAAAGAAAAAAAAAAGATAAGACTCATCATAGAAGCAGGCCAAAATTATTGTATTCATTCAATGTGTAGATGAGGAACAATCCAAATAGTAAAACAAAATAGCAAGAGGATCAAAAACCTGATAGAAAATAACACTAGAATTTAAGTTATGAGCACTATACTTGTTAAATGTCATGTGCAGCATATCATATGTGCAGTAACATACAAATGATCAACTTGTGCACTTTAGTATTTTTGTGAATGTGAACGCACACGAATCAACCTTTTTAATGCAACTTAAAAAAATATTTCCATAAAATAATATTGATTGGCATTTATAAAAACAATTACACATAAACTAGTCACGCATAAGTCTTTATAAGTTAATTTAGTAAATTAATAGTATTTTAAAATCAATGGTATGTAAATTCTTTAATTCAGTAACTAATTAAACAAAATTCAACTCAAAAGCTAGAGTAGGGATCCTTTAAAATCTATAAACATAGAATTTGAATAAAACATGAAAATTAAAGCTACTCAAAATTAACTGAAAATTCTATTCAACTCAAGAACTAAATTCAATCGAAATACATATATCCACTGATCAACAACACCAAAATATCAAAATATCAAGACAAGAAACACAAAAAAGAGGAATAAGAGCAAAGGGAAAAGTAAAAGCAGCAAAATTTAAGAAGAAAAACATACCATTAACCCGCTTAGAGAACTCATACCACCAATCCAAAGGCCCTTCCTTCTCTGTAGACCCAAAACCCGAATAAATGGTTTCAATTTATTTTTTAATATTAGTTGGTGGTCTAGTTAACTTTTGTGAGTCTCTGAGTGAATAAGTTTAACCAAGTAAGGGTTAAAGTCTTTTCATACACTTCAGAAATTGATTTATCTCAATGCAAGAAATAAATTGAAGCCTTAACATAATTAAAGAATGTAAAATGTGGTCTGCATCCCTTATTTTGTTGTAAAAAATGAATACTATAAGCCAACTAAAAAAACGTTAGTTGAGTAAAAGATTCATGATTTCAAAATTAGCATCTCGACAGGACATATCAACAATCTTTTTACTTTTCGACACTATATTGTCCTATAGCAGGGATTGTCCATCCAATGTTCGTGTGCTAAGTAAAATTTGTAGACCATAAGAATGAGAAATGAAATGGTACTTATTTTGAACTGAGATGAAAAAATGTACTTACAGTACAAAAACTTAATCGTGTTGTAGAATCAAAGGTTGACAAAGATGCTGAGGCTCCTAGCATCCCTTTATTGAAAAATAATTTAGAAAAAAGTAAAAGATGAGGTTAGGATATATAAATAGAGAAAGGAATAACTCAAAGAAGTTTTTTTTCATAAAAAGGGGAAAAAACAATATGAAAGCTACAAACTACTTTCATCATCGTTATCTACACCTAACAATTACATGCCAAACAAAACTATTATAGTTAGTTAGCATCTAATTTCATCAATATGATAACATCCAACATCCTTACAATAACATAGAGAAAATATTAATAGCAATCAACTCGCACCAATAAAGTTCTCTGTATCTCATTATTTAACTCATTTTAAGCTGCACCTTTTAAGTAATACCTTTGCAACCATTAGACTTATGTAGCAAAATTATTTTCCGTCAACTTCCAAATCCCAACTCAAGAAATAAAATCATGCCAAAATTAACCAATACCCATTATTGATAACACAAAAACACTTACCAAACTCACACACATATCATAAAATAATGATAACAGCAATTTCTCCAAATAACTCAATAATACCCAAGTTTAACACTTTCCCCAATTTCTCTAAAATCCCTAGATCTGAAATTCCTTTATTTTTTTAAAATTTTTTTACTATATTTCACTAAATAAATAATTATTGAAGCTTACCACATGAGCAAATAGAGGAATTATGGCCAAAGGAAAAAAGAAGATGAAGAATTTGAAGCAAAAAAGAGAGGAGGTGGGTTGCTCTCTTAGCTTGACAGAAAAGGAGGAAAAAGCAAAGGAAGGCGATGCCAGGTAGAGTTGCAACAGCAGCGGTGAGTAGCAGTGCAATCGTGGCCGGAGAGGGAAGAGGGGAAAGAAGAAAAAAAAGGGAAAAATGAAGGGGAGGGTGGTGAGTGAAGGAGAACCCGATTCTCTTTGAAATAAAGCAATATGAATTTTCAATTTTCAACCTTTCCAAAATGATGTAGTTTTGGGTGATGGTAGGAAAAATCCAATTTAGTCCTTTAACTCTTTCAATTTGAATTCCTAAGCCCCAATTCATATATAATAAAACATATAAGGCTATCTCTTTCCTTTACATTACTTTATTTCATTCTTATAGCACTCACTTATTTTATATCTAATTTATTTTTTAGTCTAATTTGTTAAATTTATTTTAAGATTGAGTTTTCAAAATAGGTTTTTTTATAAATACAAAATAACTTTTATTATCTTATTAATTAATCTCTTTAGATTTTAGTTTAATTGACATTGATGACTCTAATTTAAGTATTCATGTAACATCGCAATTTATTCTATTAGAAGCAAAAAAGATTTTAATATCAAATAATTTTGAAATTATTGAAATTAATGAATGAAAAATGAAATAAAAATGAGACATGGCCATTTATATATAATTTTGAGAAGGGAAGAGAACATATTTGATCAATTTTGAGAAGTGAAGAGAATAAAAATCGGGTTTTCAATTTATTTCAATTTTCCTATAAAATAAAATTTTTGTAGGTAATTTAACGATGGAATCTTATTTTTGTTGGCAAATTACCTACGAAAATGCCATTCTATAGGGAAATTACCTACGAAATTCCATCAATAATTTACCTATAGAATTAAATTTTCGTAAGTAATTTCCTTACGGATTCGTATTTTCATAGGTAAATTAACGACAGAAAATTTGTTCATCGGTAATTTACCTACGGAAACATAATTTGTATGGAATTTACCTACGAAAAAAGGATTTCGTTAGTAAATTACCGACAAAATCAACATTTCGTCAGTAAATTTTGTGTGCAATTTTAACTGCGAAATATTGGTGCCAAATTTACAATGGATTTTTCAATTCCGTCGCTAATTTCCATCGGTAAAGTTAGGTGGAAAAATTTTTCTCCATTATTTACGATGGATTTATTATTCTACCGCAATATAGATTTTTTTCGATAATTTTCCCTACAAAAAGATTTTTCTGTCGGTAATTACCTATTGAAAATTTTTTGTCGGTATTTGAGAATTTTCTTGTAGTTATTTATGCTGCCTCTATGGATTGTTGTTATGTGTGTGTGTGTGTGTGTGTGTATATATATATATATATATATACATATATATATATATTTATTTATTTTTCTTGCACCAATCAAAATTGAATAATTATCTAAAGTTGGTTAATGTACATTGAAAATGGCTAAACTTACTATTAATAAACTGTTTTACATCACAAAACTATTTATAATCTATTCGATTTAGAGACTTTATTATTATATATTAGGAAAACCATATAAGAAACTTTCAATATGTCTAATTATTATTATTTTTTATTTGTTAGATGTCTTGTGAAGGAGAAATCCATTGACATAGAATGTTAAGGTCAAAAGTAGTGAACCAGTAAGTGTAAATATTAAATTATTAGCCAAAGGTTTGAAGTGAAAACCTTTAAGGCTGATAGCTTTGAATTATGATTATATTTATAGTGTGTTTAGGAGTTGTTTTAGTGTTAATTTAATTAATTTTGTGTTTAATTTCATAAGTCTTTGATTTATGTGGGTTTAATTGCATTTTGGTATTTTGTAGGTGTTTAATTGAAGAAAGAAGAAATCACCTCAACCGAGGTCCTTAGAAGAAGAAAGAATGGTGTTTGAATCCAAAAGCAATCACCTCAGTGGAAGTGAAAATCATCTCTACTGAGGAAGAAATGAATAGGAAGCAAAAAAAATCACCTCGATGGAGGAGAAATTCACCTCGGTAGAGTGAAAGCAAAATTCTTCAAAGGCTAAATCACCTCGGTAGAGGAGAAATTCACGTCGGTAGAGACAAGGCAAAATTCTTCAAAGGATAAATCACCTCGGTGGAGGTGATGAGTGCCATTTATGATTTTCATAAGATCTTTCTCTATTTAGGAAGTTTGGCGGCAACACAACTTCTCTTATTTTGGGATCTTCAAGTAACGATATAAAAGGAGGAACATGAGGACGATTTGAAGAGAGTTTTAAGAGTTTTTTAGGCTTTTTATTTTTTCTTTTAGCTTTTGTAAATTAGGGTTTTATTTTATCTTTTTAGTTAGATTAAATTTGGAGATTCAAGGAAGAATTCAAGGTTGAAGAAGAAGAAGCTTCAAGTTATATTTTATCTTCATCAAGGGTGTATTCTTAACTTCATCTGTGTATCTTAATAGTACATTCATGATGTTTGAGTAATTCTTTTGGTTAGGAATTCTTGAACCATAATTGTATTGGAATTTTGAGTTTAATGAATATTTACATGTTTTCTTCTATTTTCCTTATTATAAAATTTGCACTTATTGTTAATATTTGGGTTTTGATTTTTAATATATCGAGATATTGTTAATTATTGAATTCGAATGTTAATTGCATGTGTTTATGCCTTGTTCTCTTATTTTCCGTATTTAGTTGTCTTTACGTTCTGAAAGGAGGTTTTGATTCCCATGTGTGGATTATATTTAGTTCAAGTGTGTTGGGGAATAGGTGGATTTTTAAATGGGTTTTTCGAGTGGAGATTCATTTGAGATCTAGGAATTTATGAACTCGAGTTGATGCTAGTTATTTGGTTGTTCTTAATTAGAGAGCTTAGTAATCTAGAATGTTTCCAATTACATTTATGAGGATATAATTTCCTAAGCATTAATTTCAATTTTGATTGATTCTCTTGATGTCCTTGTTTTAATTTAGTTGTTAATTTTTAGATTTAATTTCTTGCTTAGCTTAGGACTCATTTTAATTCAAAAACTTGGGGATAATCTCAGATTAATTTAACTCAATTAGATATTTTACTTAGCAATTCCTATTCCCTTGGGTTCGATATTCTTGGGGTCTTAAATATATTTTTCTGTATTACTTAATCGATCTAGTACAATTACTAGACACCGGTCAAAGGCCAAGATCAAAAGTGTGGGACCACTTCACCAAATTTACCAATGAGCATGGATATATTAAACATAAGTGTAATTACTGTTCTACAGAATTTCATTATGACCCTAAAAAAATGGCATTGCTGCACTTAAGAATCACAGACATGGTTTTAAAAAGCGTCCTTCAGACAATAGTAAGTAAACTGAACTTACTTATAGTGAAAATAAAGATGCAGCGAACAAAATAGATGTTGATAGATATTTCAGTAAAAATAAAAAGCTCAACAAAATGATTTTGATATTTTAGCATGGTGGAAGGTGCACAATGCTAGATTTCCCGTTCTTTCAAAAGTAGCAAGTGATATGTTTTTTATACCAATTTCCATAGTTGCATGTAGGAGCTCTTTGACTCCTGAAACTGTGCAATCTCTAATATGTGCACAAGATTGGTATAAAAATTCCTATTTGTTTGATGTGGAAGAAAATAATGATGATACTACCAAGTTTGAAGAAGGTATTATGATACTTTTAGCTACTTTTAAAAGTCTAAATTATATATTTCTTCAATTTTTTTATGTTCAAGTTGATTAAAATATTTTTTTCTGGAATTTCATAAATTAGCATTGAAACTAATTATTGACCTTATTTAGGCATCTACATTTTACTTTATTTTTCCTTTTACTTAGTATTGTAATTGATTTACAATTTGTTGTTGTATTTGGGACATTAATACTTATTTTTTGTTTCTCCTTTTATTTGTTGTATTTGTCAAATTTGAACTATTTATTTTCTTAAATTGGGATTATAAGTTACTTAATTTGGACTATCATAATTGATAACTTTAATTAGGTGGTTAAAAATTTTATACAATTGATTAATTGTGGTTATTGTAATTGAAATTATTTAAGTGTGTATATATTGAAAAATATAATAAAATTAGAAAAGTAGCCTAAAAAAAGCTCTAATAAGCCCAAACCGAATAGTTCAGTCAATTTGGTTCGATTTTCATTACATATTTCAGTTAATTTAGTTTTATATAATGCTAATTTATTCAGTTTGATGATGGAAAATCTAATTTATTAATATAAATTTACATTCTCATTAACTTCATCTTTCCCTAATTTTAACCCAAGTATAATAAAAATTCAATTGTTTTCTGTGATTTTAAGCACCAAACCCCTAATATTTGTAAAGTCGATTGATAAATTTATTGATCCAATTAAAGTAGTTGCAATATTAAAAAATTAGCAAGAAGGAAGAGCATGACATAATCAACCATAGTTTTTTCGAAAAACTCACATATCCTATGTTCCTTCATTTTCCAAAAAACTCATATTTCCATTGAAGTTACTAATAGTTCTTCAAGCTGATCACTTGTTTTCCAGCCCAAGGTTTTGTTCTAAGTGATTGCCTAAGGTTTTGTCCTTTATCTTATCGTTGGTGATTGTTTTCTAGGTATAAGCCGATCTCTTATATTTTTGTTCATTTTCACCACTGATTGCACTGCCAAAAAAACATATTTAATTATAAGTTGAAAGTTTGTATTTTTTGGTCTCTATTTACAACTTTAATATTCTTACTAGTTTTTAGGGGACATGTTATATACGTAATTGATTATTTTTATAATAGACAATATGTATAATCTGTAATGTGTTCTAGTTACCTAATTGTCATCCAAACCCACAAGGCCACTTCATATAGATAATACAAACGTTCTATTTCTAATACAATTCAAGCATAGATAAGTTTTTATGAAGTGAATAATTTTTTTCAATAAATAATAAAATACAAAATATAATCTTATTTTTATCCACAAGATAATTTCCTACGTCACTACTACTTCTATCCTGTTACACTTGATTACAATTCTTATATTCAAGTAGAGAAATCAAAATTAAATAATAATACTAAATTCTCGTCTAGTCCATAACCAAATTGAGTATCTTTAATAGGAATGAGCAAAAAAACAAAAAAAAATGGTTAATCGAAAAATCGATTCGAAATTGAATCGATTTTTAAAGTTAACCGAACCAAAAAAAAATGATTAAGGTTTTTTAAAATATAAATTTTCGATTTTCGATTCGGTTTCGATCCACAGTTTTAAAAAACCATCGATTTTGGTTAACCGACTGGTTTAATATATATATATATATATATATATATATATATATATATATAATATATATATATATATATATATATATATATATATATATATATATATATATATATATATAAGCTAACCCTATTTTTCACACCGTCTACATCTCCTCAGTCATCACTACAACCGCAGCCCCTCTCCTTCACGCCGATGGCTCCAATTGTTCGTTCCACCGATGCTCTTGATTGTTCATCTTCTTCTCCTTCTTCACACATGGCTCCTGTTTCTCTTGATATCATTAATCCTAAGGTGCTTGATTTATTCCTCTTTTCCCTTTTTTTGTTCTTTTTTTAATATGGGCATTACACCTCTGGTGGGAAGAAGATCTCTGCTACCTCCATTTACTTCGAGAGCTTACCTTACAAGGTTAATTCACAAACTGGGTACCTTGACTATGATAAGTTGGAGGAGAAAGCTTTGGACTTTAGGCCCAGTTGATTATCTGTGGTGGTAAGTGCTTACCCACGTGACTGGGATTATGCTAGGTTTTGCTCTGTTGCTGACAAATGCGGTGCTCTTTTGCTTTGTGATATGGCTCATATCAGTGGTCTCGTTGCTGCTCAGGTATATAAATGCTTTTCTGTGCGATAGTTGTTAATGTTGGATCTCTGCTTTTTACTTGCATCTGATTGATTCGTTTATTGGATCTGAGTTGGGATCTAATTTGTTGGCTGTTTGGAGAAGGTTGAATTTTGAAATATTTGATCTTGGTTTTGTGTAGTTTGTGCATCATTTTAAATTATAGATCTGGGCTCTAAACTTGTAATATACTGTGTAGGAGTGATTTTACTTTATTATATTTTGCTAAATGAAGTAAAGATCTGGCTTTTAAATCATTTAGTTTTCCCTTTGTCATTTCTTTGTTTTCACAGCAAAACAATGATTTTAAAATACCGAGCTTTCCATCTTTGTTTTTCTTTTTCTTATTTGTTGTGTATTGGGGGGATCTTTATATAGATTGAATAGAATGTTGAGCATTTGAATTGGGAAGGAGAATATACCATTCCATTTTAGTTGCATTAGGTTTTTGCATATTTTCAAATCTAGAATTTTTATTGCATCGATGGAGCTAGGAGACAATTGAAATGAATTGAGCTGAATAAAATGTATCCATTTGTCTTCAAAGTTAATTTGATCTTGGCTTATTTCTGTTGGAACAACTAAGATAGTTCATGCTCTGTATATGCAATTTTTAGATCCATGAGATACCCATATGCATCCACATCTAATGCCTTGATTTTCTTCATAAATCTATTGAGCATGGGCTCTGTTGTTGATTTGTTGATTTTGCAGCTACTTTAAATAGGTCTTCAAGTTCCTTGCCTTTATATTTTTGTTTGATGTTCATGTTTGGATGCTTCCCGTAGTATCTGTGTAAGGCTGTGCAGCACTGAATAGATTTTAGTGTATTTGGTTCTGAACCGAAATGAATTTTCTATTTAATCGGTTCAATTTTTATTAATGAAAAATGAAATTAATCGAAATGAGCAATATTTTTATGCATTTATATTTGGTCAAATACATGTTTTGACATTCCAACTTGACATCGATTTTCATTTAAATACCCTCACTTATACATTGCTTATATAAATATCTCAACTTGGTTCATGATATAATTATGAGCTATTATTGGTTATAAAATACATAAGTTCTTGTGCATGTATTTCAAATGCGATGATCTGTGAGACGATGACATGTGTCATAATCAGTTAAATAATTAGTTAACTATGCAAAAATTTATGTGATTTGTATTTTTATTTGACGTTTAGGTGTTGAATTTGTTTAAATATTATGTGTTTAGTTTGTAATTTCAATATTAAAGTAATTTGAATATTTTAACTTTATTTTCGTAATTTGAACAATATGTTGAATTAAGTATGCTATTCAATTTTTATTTTTAAGTATTTTGATAATTTAAATTTTTAATTGCATTTCATAGTTGTAGTGGTTAACCGAAAAAAAATTGGTTAACCAGTTCGAAAAACCAAAACTGATGGACTGGTTAACCGATTGTAATGGACTGGTTAATGGTTAGTATTTTAAAAAAATCGATATATATGGATTGATTAATTTTTTTGCTAATGGACCGGTTAACCGGTCCATGCTCATCCCTAATCTTTACCTTGAAGTTTTTAAGTGCTATCAATGTGTTTCTATTAAAACAAAAATGGTATCCACTCTTGAGAATAGCCTATGCACAACCCAAATTTTTACTTTTCGAGAATATAAATTCTATCAATCCCTCAAATATCCTATGGTTGGGGGGTGGGGGGGGGGCGGGGGGGGGGGGCAATTTAATGAGAGCCTAAGAATGAAATGAAATTATCAAGATAAAGGTAAAACTTTATATTTTTTTTAAGAATTATTGTAGCTAATTTGTATATTGATACTTTAATTTGATTATTATTATTTAATGTTACAAAGAAATTCTTAATTTTTTATTTAGTGTTGGTTTTCAAAATTTGATTGGTGGAACTCCAATTGAAATAAAGAAGTTGAAATTATTTGTTGGAAATTTGAGTAATATGACTACTAACAGTATATTGAAAAGTCACTTCAGCAAATGTTTTGAAATGTAAGTATATTCATATAAGATGTGTTGGTTATGTGGTTAATTTGATTATTGATGGGTTAAAGAAAAATAATAATGTTAGTGTAAAGGGTTAGAGTTTTCACAACTTACTCTTGATATTCCTACTAAGTGGAACTCAAATTGCTTGATGTTGGAAGCAACTCAAAAAATATAAGTCAACCTTTAAGAGGTTTGAGGATCTAGATCCCTTTTTTCAAATTGATCTTGAAGAGAAGGGCGAAAAGGTTAAAGTCCCAGATGTTACTAATTAGGAAAATGCTAAGAGAATTATGATTTTTTTGAGTCATTTTTATAAGATGACAAATAAAATCTCTAGTTCACTGTACGTGACATACAATACATTTTATTTATGAAATTTATAAGATTAATCATTTGTTTGATATTTGAGAAAAATGATGAAGATTTGGAAATTGGCTTCAATTGCTAAAAAAAGGAAAGAAAAGTATGATAAGTATGGGAAGATCTAAAAAAGATAAATCATTTGATTTTTTTTATTACATGTGTGCTTGATCTTCAATACAAATTGAAGTATGTTTGGGCTGCTGATGAAGAAAATGATATGCATAAGGAAGGCCCAAGCCCACAAGCCCAGGACGTGGATGGTTTATACCAGGAGATCCAAGAGGCAAGCAGGAGAGCATGAGGGAGCTGAGCTGGCACAGAGTTAGTTAGGAGGGAAGGGGTTATAAGAGGAAGAAGTGGTTATGAAAAAGGGAGGCAGAATAGGGAGTGAGGGAAGAGTGTTAGCTTTGTTTGGCTGCTCTCAGTGTTGCTGAGGCCCTTGCTGTATTTCCTTTCTTTATTTTGTTCTTTTTTTATTGTATACCGAACACAGAACATTGTATTTGATTATTGATATCAATATACATAGTTCTTTATCATCCATTACTGTCAATATTTGGTTTCTTTTCTTTATCTTCCATTACTGTCAATAGTTGGTTTGGTTGTTAGTCTTTTTCTTATCATTGGTTCGACTTGCCATATCTCTAAGCACAAGGATAACACACTAAGGCAAAAAATGGAAATTCATTTGCAATCAGTGAATGGCCAATTGGAGGAGATAGAGAGCAAGATGAACGACCTGAGAACAAGTATGAAGGAGATCACGCAATCCATTACCGAGTTTTAGACTTCCTTAGCAGTTTATTTGGCAAATGAAAAGAAGAAGGATGCTGAGTTTAGGGGACCTGGTTTGCAGTTGGATAAGACGTTCTGAAAAACAACCAATTTACATGGAGAGTGCATAGATGCCAATGGAGACCTGTCCACAACCCTTGCAAGCCAGAATGGATGAAAATGCCTAGAGACTTGCAAAGCTCACTGTTCATCTTAATGAATTAACCAAGCCCGTTTTTGAGATCCAGAATGATAAAAAGAAGAGATAGCGGAGCAACACCACAAACAGTTATTCTTCCAACTCATATGAAAGTTTTGCAGATCTACAACAAGAGGAGAAGGTAGAAAGGAACGATGAAATTTTTGAGATGGAGGTTGCTACAGCGCTTGGGCTGCCAGCACAATAAGATATCGAGTACTGTCTTTGCTATTTGAGAGAAGACAATAAAGGGTGGTTCAAGGAGCATCAGCCTAAAAGTCGCGTGGAAGCCATAAGATTTGCAATTTCCAGTAATGCTTGTCTGCAGATCGACAAAGGGGAATACACACGACATGCTCCAAAATTGTTTGAAGGAAAAAGAAGGGGCCAGCAGCAGAATCTATGAGTTTCAGGCGAGGTGGATTGGATCCAGCTGTTTTGGGCCACTAAATCATTTACCCAATCTCATATTGGGCCCAAACCAGCCTAAACCCCATACTACTCAAACCACAAACAACCAACGTTTTCTCTTTCAACTGAGTTAGAACAATGGGGACCCAAAGGGAGTCAGGAGTTAGTAAAGGGACCAAAACAGAGTGGAAGGAGCGGCGCCAGAAGGGACGTGGCTTATTCAGGAGAACCATCATGCTAAAAAAGATTGTCGTCGTTCCCTGTAAGGTCGAGGAAGATCCTCCAGAAGGGTAGCAACCGGTGAGATTATCGAGATGGCAAAGGCAGTGTTGTTGGAATTGCAATCGAGTAAGCACAAGATTGAGGATTACTGTGCCAACAGCGGCAGTCCGCTTATTGAGGTCACCAGGCAAGATTTTGGTGAAGGTGAATGGGTATTGCAAGAAAGTGTCGAGACTCCAAGCAAGGGCCATCTCAATCCAAGTTTTCGATTTAGTTTTCCTATTGTGGATGGGGGTTATTGATGGGGGTTTGTGCTACTTTTATCTATTTCTATTGTCTATTTGATTTTTACTACCTTGATTTGGTTTCTTATTGGTTCTCTGCGGTCAATTTTTAGAGGTAAAGAGAGAGAGATCAGAAGCTCAAGTGAACTCTCATGAAAGTGGGCGGATCAGTCCATGCTGCCTCAAACGGACGTTTATTGCAATGGCCGCTTTGAGATGGATGGGGGAAGGCTACACCTTATCAGTATACTTGTATTCATGTTGCTAAAATGTCCACCGTGGATTCCTTTAAAAAGACTGCTCCTGATGAAGGGGAGTTTGATTCGGGCTTATATTCACTTTTCTTACTGATGGACTTGATGATATAGATGGTACAAGTGTTGGATTTGTAGAGACTGTTGAGGTAGATCTGGAAAAGTCACACGAGAAGTGTATTGATGCTCAAATTACATCCGGTGGAGGTCGTATGCATGTTTACAATGGATTGCTATGAAAATGATTGGAATGTTGTGAAGCGACGATGGGATGCTCATGTTCATGGTGAAGCTTTCCTCAAGTTTAAAAATATTGTTGAGGCTGGGCAAAAAACCTAGAGAAATTCCCAAAAGCAATGACCAATATATTCCTCTTTTTGTCATCTTTGATGAAAGCGGGAAGCCTGCGGGCTCAATTATGGATGGTGATGTTGTTGTCACTTTCAATTTTCGTGCAGCTCTCATGGTTATGTTTGCCAATGCTTTTGAATGTGACGATTTTGAGAACTTTGATAGAATCCTTAAGGATTATGCTAGACACTACAGTCCTGCTTTTGCTGCTCGAGTTCACACCGGGAAAAACAAAAACTAAAGAAGGAACTCATATAAACCTTAAGGGATTTACAATTAGCAATGGGCTCATTGATCCCTGTAATCCAGTATAAGGCATACATAGACTATGCACTGGGTATGAGGTTGATTTAAAAATATGCTTATGACCGTATCAACAAGGTGGTTCCATCAGGTGTATGGCAATAAACCTTTGTGGCACTATGGCACCCTATCTTGCATGGCACTTAATTTTGTATGCAACACTACCTTCAGCAACATCTTGGCCCATGTTGGCATTATAAATTACTCTGATACCAGAAAGAAACGTGGGGGAGCCTTTACTATGACTTCTCAAACATGGAGAAATTTGTGAACCAAAAATCTACCAGGTATTCATTTGGAGTTTAGCAATATAAGCTTTGAATCTGTCAGCATGACAAGGTATCAGGCAATGCTAATGGATTGGAGGAGGAATCTTGAAGAGGGCCTTCCTAGCATCTCCATTTCAGTCTTGAGGACAAGACTGCTTCCCCACCCGGTGGCAATGATGAAGGAAAACGATATGCATAAGGAAGCCCAAGCCCACAAGCCCAGGACATGGATGGTTTATACCAGGAGATCCCAAGAGGCAAGCAG